>CM039721.1:11241384-11753873 GCA_022539455.1 Dendrobium nobile | reverse complement strand
GTTTTCAATACTATACATGTTGTAGGCAGCGAAACCCTTCGGCTATTCACAATCTCCCAAGTGTCGGCAGCGAACGGATCTTCCTTGACAGATATTCTACAATAAATCTAGAAGGAAGAAAGATAAAGAGTGAAGTAATACAAAATTCTACAAGTAGAGATTCTTACCGTTGTACTACAGGATCGCCTTCTCGCGACCAATGGTAGGAATTCCTCCCTTGATTGCACTCTACACTCTTCCTTAGCTTATTCCTATGAGGGCTCGATGTTCTAATGTACTTATCAAGTATTACTAAATTCCAATCTCGATACGTCGATAGTTAGTACTCGAAGAGGTGGGCTGGAGTTTGGGGGTACTCTAGTGGGTTGTCCTTATAGACTTAGTATAACGTGCCACATATAATCTGCTAGAAAACCCCCCCCCCCCCCAGGTCCTAACTCCCCCCTTCAAACCTCTCCCACCGCCCCTTCGCAGTGGATCATCGTACGATCGGGATCATCTGGATGATTTTAATTAAACACTTTGAAAGACCTATTTATTATGTGTATGAAATATTTCGTACACGCTGATCGTCCAGTACGAACTAAGTTCGTCCGGTACGAACGGTTATTACTAGGTCGGTTCTAGAAACTGCTGAAAACCGTTCTAAGTTGGTTAATCATCCGGACAAAAATTTATTCGTCTGGACGAAATTTTTACAAAGGACCGATCGTCCCGGATGATTATTAATTTCGTCTGGACGAAAATTTTCTAGAGGACCAATCGCCATGGACGATATTTAATTTCGTCTGGACGAAAATTTTCCAGAGACCAGATCGTCCTGGAGATATTAATTTCGTCTAGATGAAAATTTTCCAGAGATCATCGCCATGAACGATAATTTAATTTCGTCTGGACAAAAAATTTTACAGAGAACCAATCGTCCTGGACGATTTGTAAAATTCGTTGACGATTGTAAATTCGTCCCGGACGAATAGGACTTAGAAAATTTTTCAAGCAAGTTCCTATTCGTTCCATGTGCTCAATAGGAGATAACTGTCTGATCGTCCTGTACGAACGGATATCGTCCAGTACGATCAGTATAAAATTTTTATGATCTCTTATGTGTGTGTGTATGTTTTTTATTCACTCAATTACAATCACTCCCTTTCAATTTATTTCAAAGAAGTGCCAAACTCAAATTTTACAAAGTATCTCATTCTGAATTTGATTTGAAGTCTTCGTAGTCGGGTTTTTTTCCTGAAATGTTTAGTACACACAAGAGCAAATACAAATCTTTTAAAATTGTTAGGAGATAACTACACATTTGAACAATAATGTTTAGAATCATCAAAACTACATAAGTTGTAAAATATAAAGCATTCAAAATAGCAACTATCTTAACACTTGGTTCCTTTTTTATTTGAAGTAAATTTGTAACTAATGGCTGTTGATTTAAATCCAAATGTAACTTGTTTGAATTCATCTTTTTTTTTTTAAAACCTACTGACGGGCATACGCAAGGTACAAGGTCCTTAAAGGGACCTCCAGCTCACTACTGCTCCGAAGAGCTACAATCAAAATCAAAAAGAAAATTAAGAGCCGGAGTTCCCTTCTAATCCAAATAACATAATACCCTAATAACATTCTATGAGCAAAAAAGGAAAGGGGAATATAAAGCACCTTCAGCACAACCCTTCCAACCGCTATAGTATCCTGCACAAAACGAGCGCAAAGCTCCAAAACCCTGCAAAAAAGGCCTGCAAGGATACACCAAGAAAAGTACATTTCTATTATATATTTGTGGGCTCCGAAAATTCGGCCCTGGCCTCCCCGCCGCGCTTTTCTTTTTCTTTTATTTCGGCGAGGGAGTTTTAACTGATTAAGTTCCGGGGTAAATTTTAGAAGGCAGATGAGTTTGTAGATAAGACACTACCCAGAGATTTTTCTCTATTTTTGCGAGGACTTTATGACTGAGTTCTGGTTCCTAAGGCGCAAGCCCCTATAGTAATTACCCCTTCGACACAAGAGAGAACTTTTGATTAAGGCTAGTCATCAATCAGATACGTAGAATATACATGTTATCTGGCATATAGTAGCAGCAATGGGTATTGGGATTGGAAGGATTGGATTTGAGAATTAAAGAATTGGGTTTTTGAATTTGGAATTTGGGTTGGAAGATTTGATATTTAAATAGAAATTGCACCATCTTGCACTAAAAGCAGATGGTGGGGAAATGGATGATGGGCCCGATCAAGAATCTCATGGTTTCCGTCGTCCAGGCCATCGTGGTCCTGGTCTACTTAGTCAGGAGGGGTACTCGACCAACCTGATAGAAGGATATCCTTGTCGGCAGCCATGGGTTGCTTCGTCTAAGGGGACCTTGTAGCCTGGGGAAAATGTTTATCTAAGGGACAAATTTGAATCCACTCAAGTTTGACATGAAGCTTTGTGCCCTATCAATCATACCCTATTGATTTATATCTCAAGGATTTGATGCCAATAAAGATCGTATCGGCTCTGACCTTACTAGCAGGAGATTATTTGAGAATGGATCCTAGTGATATTTTCGACTAGGCATTTGGCTCTTTTGTGAGCTAAAGTAAATTTTAATTTGTCTACCTCAGCAAACTGTTGTGGAGGGTGGAATGAATTTTGCTAACCTAATAATTTAACTAATCTAACCCAACACACACACAAATTCATGTAAAAAAAAAAAAAAAAAATATTCAAAATCAAAAAAATTTCTTCTCAATTCCCTTCCATATCCTAAAAATACACCCCCCAACCTTAAATCTCACCCCCCAACCCCCATTCCCACATTTTTAAATTTTTTACAAAACAAAATAATCAAATCCCCATACCCCCATCCCCCTCACAATCCCTCTTCACTTAAAATACTTCAAAACATCCAATCACTATCAACCCAATAACACTTCCAATCCTTCCACCAATCCATACACCTCCCCCACATCATTATACCCCCCTACACAAATAAATAATTAACTCCAACATACTATCACCCACACCCCCCCCCCACCTCCTTCTCACTCCATAAAATCCAAACTCAACCCCCCATACCTCCTCCCATCCACCACTCTTACAAACACTTGAAAATTAATAATTTGATCCCACAAAATCCTTCTAGAATAGTGGGAAGAGGCAGCATACACGCAAGAAGCACCACATTGAAAATTCGAGCTTTCAATATTACAATGTAACACTTGAGTAAAATCCCCTATAATATCAATTATAACAAAGTCCTTCCAGAAAACCCAAATTTTGTTGGTAACATTAGCAATAGCATTTTTAAAACCCAAGAACTTAGCAGTAGCAAACAATTTATCCATAGACACCAGAGGCTCAAGCAAAACCAGAATAGAAATGTTATAAATGTGACAAAGATTTTTAACCCTAAATTTCGAAGAAGGGCAACCAATACCCCTCACATTCCATATAATAGCATTAAACATAAAGACATAGATTAATGAGAAGTATGCGAGCGAGTATTTCTAGGAGATTGTAAAATGACATTCTTAGGCTTCCTACCTTTCTTACCACAGCCCTTAGAGAAACTCAAATCATTATCTTCTCTAGCATAGCATTTGGCATTAATTTCCACTTCAGTGTCAATATAAGCATCACACAGATAATTATCAGACAAAAGTATATCATCATTATTCGGATTACCTGAAAGCTCCTTGGAAGGCAAAATACCTTTCAAGTAAAAAACTCCATCTTCTACCGTCAATATATTCTTCCCAAAATGCTTAGGACCACTATTAGTTGAAATAAGAAGAGACGCTGTCTCCTGCAAAATAGAATCCTTCTTAGCAAAATCAAGCTCATTAGTATTAGGCAATTCATTCGCTTTGGAGGATTCAACCTCCCCAAGATCCAATACAACAACAAGATTGTCTGAACTATTAATAGGAATAGTATCTTGCCATTTTTCAAGAACTAAGGGGTCGGGGCCCTTACTAGAGCAATCTTCCTAGTGAAAAGTTCTCGAGTTCAATGAGGAAACGAGATTAGAAGAGGAAGCATTAACAATATTATCATTCCCTTTGGCAACCAGATCAATAGCAATGTTATCATGATTAAGCACAGTAAAAGTAGAAACATTTGTAATAGGATTCAGTTCCACTTCCTTAGCCACATTAACCACACCCATAAGTTCACCCTCTTGCATAACCAAGTTCAAAGAAGCAGAATCATTCCCATCATCCATTTGTGCCTTAGGCAAATCCTTCCTATCATTATTCACATTAATTTTAGCAGAAACTTTATCTTTACGAAGATTAGGGTGTAAACGGAAACATTCATTAATCGCGTGTCCATGCATTTTACAATGAGAACAAAATATAGGAAGATTCTCGATCTCAATTTTTTTAAAGTAGCCATTAACTTCCAATCCTAACCAAATTTCATGAGGATACTTTTTCGTAACATCCAATTCAACCAAAACACGTGCCACAGAAGGTCTAGATAGAGAAGCCGTGGCTTGATCAGTTTGAAGAGGTCTACCAAAAACCGATGCCATACCAAATAAAATTTAAGAGTTAAGGAAATGTAAATGAAGATTAGGAAAAGCAATCCACACCGGGGCAATGGGAGATTCCTCCCTCAAATCGAATTTCGGTGACCATTTAAGAAGCCTCATTTGACAACCTTGAATATAGTAAGAACGATGAGAGAAAATATGGCTATAATCTAAGTCATTAGATAATTGAATCGCAATATGCCTGGGATCCAGCAAACCCAAACTAAATGAATCAGAAAGTTTCAGCGAATAGAAAAATTTGCAAATCACGTCAAGGTTAGGTCTACTCATAACAAATATGCCAACTAAAGTCAAGGAGAAAGGAGCTGCAAGTTGCAAAACAACAGAATCTTCAAATAACAGAGCAGGACAACCCTTAAAAAAAGAATGCACAAATTTTACCCTGTTAGGTGATGAAGGAAAACCACCTGATAGAACATCTTTGAAGGATCTAGTGTTACCCCCCCCCCCCCCCCCCCCCAACAGATCTCACAACGAGACCATAAAACACCGAGAAAAGGAAATGAAAACAGGAAAAAAAAAACAGCCGAAACCCTAGGAAAAATGGCCAAAGAGAAGAACGGGATTACCAGGGCGTAGAAAGAGAAAGAAGAAACGACCAGAAGCCAATGAGCAAAAGAACAACCCACCACAGACGGCGGAGTGACAAGATCAGCAGGAATCGCCCCAGAAGTCGCAACGGCTAGGGCAGAGCGAGAACTTTGAGGTATCACTGGCTAGATTTTTTAGAATTAACCAAAAATCCTATCATTTTAGATTCATTTCATTAGTAATATTTGTTAAGGATGACTTTTTCAATATGAATAATCATACAATCATTCATCCACAAATCTCTCGTACGATTACTAAAATGATCTTTATAATATTCATAGTAGTGCACTCTCTTTCAATCATTATTGTAGCAAATAGCAATATCAGAGCATCATCGAAGGATAAATGTTCTTCTTCTAAGTCTCCATTAATTTTAGAGCAAACTCTTCAATTTCTTCTAAATTTATGAATGCATCAGTAGGTTTCATATCAATGATCAAAGTTTCAAGCTACTTGTCTAATATGATGAGACTTATATTTTGAATTTTTAACTAATAAAATTTGGCCAAGCATAATAATCTTTTCTTATCAAAAATTGAAAAAAAAATAATAATTACAAAAATTCAACAATGTTAGAGACATACATATGTAACTCTATATTTATTTTAACAAATCTATTATAAAGCTTTTGAAGTTACATATTTATCACAATTCAACATAGTTTAATTTGAAAATAATGCCTATTTGTAATTGCTTGAGCATTTCTCCAGATCTTCCTTGCATTATAAAAGTATAAAGCATATTTAGATTAGTTATGTCATTCACAAAATAGATCAACTTGTTTAAGCAAAGTGTTCCTACCATATCTCTTATATTTTGGAACATTTCTTTCAGTACTTTTAACAAAGTCATGGAATTTATGATGTCATAAACCTTTCTTTGCAACATGTGTGATAACTCATTTATTACCTCCAATATAGCCTTCATTACATGCAAATTGAATAGAAATTCAAAGTATCATATAAAATCAAGTTTGGCATATGCTTCACTTTTTTGCTTGCTATTTAATACTTCATGTTTTATTCTTTCAAGAATCTCATTAATAGATCCAAATAAAAATATTAAATTAATAAGCAAAGCATGCGAACCGTAATGTGTATCAGCAGTCCCTTGAATAGCAAATTCCTTATTCGAGCCTATACCTCCTAGAACTTCCCCGCTTTGTATTTATTTTATTTGTTTGCTATTAATTTTGTCTTAGTATATCTCTTTTTTATATGAAAACTCAATAATGTACATCAAATTAAAAATTGTATTAGAATGTGAAGTAACTTGGTTATGAATTATTTGCTACGACAATCAGTGCTAGTTAGAGCTAATAAGCAAAATAATATAAATAATAAGTTGAATAGTTTTTTTCATGATAAAAAAGTTTAACCCATTAAACTGACCACTTATATTACGAGATCGAAGATACCCTTGCTAATCTAATTGTGTGATATTCAACCCATATTTCACAAAGAGTACTTCAATAGCAATTTTTGGTATTAAAATAAATGTCTCATTAACATGAAAAATCTCACTAAAATGCTTAGTAATACAACATCATTTATTAACATAGCATAGTTTAATTGAAAGATGTTCTTCAACTAATACATGTTATAACTACTTTTGTAGTAATCAGTCACATATAATAACTTGAATTTATCCGGTACGACTTGCATATTTAAAATTATATATTTTTTGAATTTATATGGAAATTTTGACATTATTTTTTGTTTGAAATTAGTCCGAAGGGTTCAGTAGATTTAATTTTGAATAGAAAATCTATGTGCAAAAAATTCCTTGGGAGCACAACAATACTGACTTTTTGGCATCATGGCATTGAGCTCTCTATATTTTGATAGCATAGAAGGTTCAGGGGAGCTCTGCGTTGCTTATTATGAGTACTACAACACTGGGTTTTGTGTATTCAAAATGAGTTTTGTGTTCCTAGGAGTATTGCAACACTAGGTTCTAAATTTTTATATAAATATAAAATAACCACTCAAACTTTATGATCAAAATTCATTATCACCATTTGATGAGCTAGAGAGAGAGAGAGAGAGTCTGTGTGTTAAGATTAATGTGTTTGTGTGATTGAAACAATATCGTTAGTCATTACTTGTGTCACGACCCGACCCGATCCGAGACGGATCCCGCTCGCACCGGGCCGCGACATGGAACCGAAAACGGACGGACTGACCAGGATCTGGTTATGGAATTTGGTTCTGAACTGAATCTTCCAAATTATTTCAACTCAAACAAACACACAAACACAGAAACACAGAGCTACTATAAATCACCAAACACAGCGGAACAAAACATCTATCTTTTCTTTTCCTCAAAACAATCATCTACAGATACAGTACATGGCTTTTGAACAGAAAGAAAGACAGAACAGAAAAGCCATGACTGTACAAAAATCAAAAGGTACAAACAATACCTATAATGATCAGACTGAATCTAATCCTGGACTTCCTTCCCTTTCCCAGAACCTGAAAACCACCAGAAAACAAGAGTGAGCTCAACAGCTCAGCAAAGCAACAAACCTCCAATCAAAACTCTCAGAATCCAAAACCAAACTCATCAGACAAAAATCCGTACAGAAATCGGAACAGAATCAGACAAATATCCAAATCGGAACTTATCAGAACGAAACAGAACAAATCAGAACAGATACGGACATATATCACATCAGAATACAAATCAGAATGGATTAAATCAACAGAGTTAGAATCGTACAGAAATCAGAACTTCAAATCATATCAGAACAAAACTGAACGGAACAGATATCAAATTAACAGAATTGTACGGAAATAGAAGCCGTATCAAATCAGAAACAGAACAGATCAGACATATCACATTAACAGAATCAGAAATCAGAATTTCAGATCATATCGTATCAGAATCATAATTGCTTACAGAACAGATACGGAAAGCAGAATCAGATTGAATCAGATATCAGATAATATTTCATAGCTAAAACTAAACTAAACAGAATCACTACGGATTCTGACCCTTATATCTCCCATGTGCTCACGGCACCAAAAATTCTCTGAGTAATTAATAACTAAGTGTGCTCACGGCACCACAACAACAGAATTCTTCGGATCCGGAACAGAACAGATATTTCTCCAATTTGAGCTCAACTAAGATTTCCCCAGACACTAACTGAATCTCATAGGATCCAGGCCCCTTATAACTCCCTTTTTATAGCACATATAGATAACATTTCAATTCAGAAGAAATCCGGGCAAATCAGAAATCAGACAAAAATCGGACAGCACAACGGCAGTATACGGAATTTACACAAAATTTCTTGCAAATCAAAATTCACCAAATTTGCACAGAATGTAGATAATCACATTTCAGAACATTTATTCTACTGCACAGATAATTTTCAATTTCACAGAAAAATGCAGTCGACTAAAAATACCGCCGAATCAAAAATACCCGGACAAAAATCTTCGGAAAATAACCAAAATGTGCACACCCGGCACGACAATAATATACAGAAAGTTACGCGGTAAAAACTGAACCAATCAAAAGATACGAACGAAAATCATTAACGGAAACGAAATCCGGACAGAAAATACCGCCAAACACGACGGTTCTAAAAATTGAGAAAGGCGGAATGTGCCTTACCTTGCGTACAGCAATATCTCGAACAGTCTCCTCGGACAAAAATGGCTCCACGTCGTCCGAAAATCAACTTTTCTCCAAAAGTCCACGACTTTCTCTCTCCTCAGATAAAAATCAGATATTTTATTTTTTTCTCTCTCTTCAAAACGACTGAAATCAGCTTTATAATACTCAGATCGGCCTGGCCGATCGCCAGATCGTCCCAGGACGATCAGACCAATTTGGATCGTCCTGGACGGTTCCCAGGACTATTTTCAGGCCGATATTTTCTACAGTGCCGATCGGCCTGGACGATGAGTACAGAAAATCACCTTGAGCAAATCTGGGCACATTCTAGAGCAAAATTTCCACTGATCGTCCCAGGATGATCCAGATCGTCCTGGACGATCCTGGAGCAGGTTTTGATATTACAATCTCCCCAACTTCAGAAAAATGTCGTCCTCGACATTATCCAATCCAAACTCAATCAGAACAAGTATGGGTACGACTGTCTCATGTCAGACTCCTTCTCCCAAGTTGCTTCTCGCGCAGTCCGGTGCTTCCACTGGACTTTAACCATCGAAATCTCTTTATTTCGAAGCTTTCGGACGTCGTACGCTAAAATTAACTCTAACTCTTCCTTGTATGCCAGATTCTCCTGAATCTCAACCTCATCAGCTGATATCTTCTTACCAGAGTCTGAAACCCACTTCCTCAGAGTGGATACGTGAAACACGTTATGCACGTCAGGCATCGAATCAGAAAGCAACAATCGGTAAGCAGATTTTTCAATCCTTTCCAAAATTTCAAACGGTCCAACATACCTTGGACTAAGCTTGCTTACCTGACCAAATCTGCTCACACCCTTCATCGGACTGACTTTGACAAACACAAAGTCACCAACTTGAAACTCAACAAACCTGTGCTTCTGATTATAATACTTCTGCTGTCGATCCTGAGCCGCTTTCAATCTTTCTTTAATCAGACTGATCTTCTTAACAATTTCTTCTAAAAAAGTGGCACCCAGTTCCTATCTATCTCCAATCTCAGTCAAAGTCAAAGGAGTACGGCACTTCCTGCCATACAGAGCTTCGTACGGTGCCATACCAATACTGGACTGAAAACTGTTGTTATAAGCAAACTCAATCAGCGGAATATGATCCTCCCAGCTTCCGCCAAAGTCCAGAACACAAAGTCTCAACAGATCTTCCAGCACCTGAATGGTCCTCTCAGACTGTCCATCGGTCTGAGCATGAAAGGATGTACTGAAATGCAGTTTCGTACCCAAGCCTTGCTGAATACCTTTCCAAAGTCTGGAAGTAAACCGTCCATCTCGGTCTGAAACAATCACTCGAGGCACACCGTGCAATCTGACTATTTTCTTCAAATAAATCTGTGCCAAACGATCCACCGGATCGGTCTGTCTGATCGGAAGAAAATGGGCGGACTTCGTTAATCGATCTACAACTACCCAAATGGCGTCGTGCCCTTGTCTAGATCGAGGAAAACCCATCGCAAAGTCCATCGTTACCTCCTCCCACTTCCACTCAGGGATAGGCAACGACTGCAATAGTCCACCTGGTCGCTGATGCTCTGCCTTTACCAACTGACAGGCTTCGCATCTCGACACAAATTCGGCCACATCCTACTTCATTCCAGGCCACCAGAACAAAAGTTTCATGTCAGCATACATCTTACCACTGCCTGGATGAACAGTTTAGCCTGAATGATGATATTCATACAGAATCTCCTGCCTCAAATCCCCAAACACAGGTACCCACAACCTGTTCTTACAGAAAATAGCACCAGAATCAGAAATTCGAAGTTCAGGAGTCTTACCAGATCCAATCTGAGCAATCAACTTCGAATAATCAGAATCTGACTTCTGGGCTTCCTGAATCTGTGCTTCCAAAGAAAACTGAATGCTCATCTGAGCCAAATCCAAATCACTGGAGGAAATCTCCTCCAACTGCAATCGCTCCATGTCTCGAATCAGAAAATTATCAAAAGTAAGCTGCAAACCTGATAATCCAGAAGATTTCCTGCTCAGAGCATCCGCTACCACATTAGCCTTCCCAGGCTGATACTGAATAGTCAAATCATAGTCCTTGATCAACTCGAGCCATCTTCTCTGTCTCAAATTTAGATCCTTCTGAGTGAAAATATACTTCAGGCTCTTATGATCAGTGAAAATCTCACATCTGACGCCATACAGGTAATGACGCCAAATCTTCAAAGCAAAGACAACAGCAGCTAACTCCAAATCATGCGTCGGGTAATTCTTCTCATGTGGTTTCAACTGTCTAGAAGCATAAGCAATTACCCTTCCATTTTGCATCAGTACACAACCCAAACCTTTCAGTGAAGCATCACTGAACACCTGAAATCCTTCCGTACCTGACGGAAGTGCTAACACTGGAGCTGAAGTCAAACAATCCTTCAATCTCTGAAAACTAGCTTCACACTCCGGTGTCCAAACAAAAGGTACTGACTTCTGAGTCAGTCTCGTCAGAGGCGTTGAAATCTGTGAAAATCCCTTCACAAATTTCCTGTAATACCCGGCCATACCCAAGAAACTACGTACCTCAAATACCGTAGTCGGCCTTGGCCAATCAGCAACCGCCTGAATCTTCTGGGGATCTACAGAAATACCTTCTCCGCTCACCACATGCCCCAGAAAAGAAATGCTCTTCAGCCAGAATTCACACTTGGATAACTTGGCATACAGCTGATGCCGCCTCAGAGTCTCCAACACAATCCTCAAGTGTCTGGCATGATCATCCTCAGAAGCAGAATATACCAGAATATCGTCGATGAAGACGATCACAAACTGATCCAAAAACTCCCTGAATACTCGGTTCATCAGATCCATGAAAATAGCAGGCGCATTGGTTACCCCAAAAGGCATAACCAAAAACTCATAGTGCCCGTACCGAGTACTGAAAGCAGTCTTCACCATATCAGCTTCCTTCACTTTCACCTGATAGTATCCGGATCGCAAATCAATCTTCGAAAATACTGAAGATCCGGAAAGCTGGTCAAACAAGTCGTCAATCCGAGGCAAAGGATACTTGTTCTTGATCGTGACCTTGTTCAAATCTCTGTAATCCACACACATACGGAGTGTCCCGTCCTTCTTCTTTACAAACAAAACAGGTGCTCCCCAAGGCGAAACACTAGGACGAATAAAGCCTCTGTCAACCAACTCCTGAAGCTGAACTTTCAACTCAGAAAGTTCTTTCGGTGCCATCCTGTACGGAGCTTTTGATATAGGAGCGGTACCCGGAAAAACATCGATAGAGAACTCCACATCTCTATCCAGAGGTAAACCAACCAACTCCTCAGGAAAAACATCAACAAACTCCTGTACCACTGGGATCTCAGAAACAAAACTAACCTCCAGGTTCAGATCCCGCACCGAAGCCAAAAAGACTGGGCATCCCTTCTTCCACATTCTGCTCACCTCCAACGCAGAAATCAGACTGGAGAGAATACCTCGTAATCCCTGAAATACAACTCTCTCTCCAGCCACAAGAAAACTCACTTGCTTCTTCAGACAGTCAATCTGAGCCTCATACAGACTCAGCCAATCCATGCCCAAAATCACATCATACGAAGAAATCGGCAACAAAATCAGACTAGATTTCCACTTCTTGCCAGCAATGTCAATCTCACACAAACAAAATTTGCGGGCAATCAAATTACTTCCAGCCGGTAAAATCACGAAAAGAGAAACCGGCAAAGAAACCGAGTCTAAATGCAAAAGCTCAAAACAGCGCTCGGACAGAAAAGAGTGACTAGCTCCAGAGTCAAACAAAACACGACAGGGCTGATCAGAAATGTAAATCGTACCTGTCACAACATCTAGAGCATCACGAGCCTCCTGCTGACTCAGGCTGTAAACTCGTGGCTGAACTGGAGCAGGAGCTGAAGCAACAGAACTACTCTGCTCCCTCTGAACAGTAGGTGGTCTCCATGGTCCAGAACTAGTACTACCACCTCTCCCAGAAAATCCCTCAGGGCGTGGAGGAACAGTCCTCGGTCTTCCTGCTGTAGAATCGGCAGGTCTAACAGAGCCCTCAGGTCGGAACTCAGAACGTCGGTCAGATCCAGCCTGTGGACACTCTGCAATCCTATGTCCAGGCTGACCACATCTGAAACACAGACCAGCCATCCTGTAGCATTGGCCATGGTGTCGCCATCCACAACTCTGGCACACAGGTGCCCCACTGACAAATCCAGAACTCGTCGTACTGGTAGCAGTACCAGACGACCCTCCACTCTTCCTAGAATCAACAGATCCAGAACCAGTCACAAATCTCCTCTTTCCAGAGGAACCACTGCCAGAAGCCTCTCCTCCAAATCTCTTCCTACTCGAAGTCCACCGCTGCTGAGTAGCCATCAGATCATTCTCAATCAGACGAGCTCTCTCCACAAGCTCAGAAAAATCAGAAATGTGAAAAGGTACCAGGGGCTGCCTCAGACTATCTCGCAATCCCCTTAAAAATCTGTAGCACCTCTCAGCAGAAGTACTAACCAGTTGCGGAGCGTACCTGGCTAACGCAGTAAACTCAGCCTCGTACTGCATCACCATCTTGCTCCCCTGAACAAGTCTCAGAAAACTCTCCTGCATCTGCTGTCGTGCAGAAGGGGGAACAAACCAGTCTCGAAATACCTCAGTGAACTCTTCCCAGGTAATCAAAGAGTTCAGCCTACCCTGAAATCTGGCTGCCTGCTGACCTTCCCACCAGTGCTCAGCCTCTCCATCCAACAGAAATACAGCCAAAGGAACCTTCCTGTCTGACGGACACTGCATTCCGTCAAAAGTTTTCTCCAATCTCCTCAGCCACTCTTCGGCTGCTCTGGGCTCAACAGCGCCCTCAAATCTCGGAGGTTTCAACCTCAAAAATATCTGCAAATGTCTATCAATATCATCTGATTTGACAGTAACAGCTCTGCTCTGAGTCTCGCTCATCATCTGAGCAACAAGCGTAGCAAACTGAGACAATGTATCAGCACCGGCCATTGAGGCTGTACTCCCCACTGGTGCTGCCAGACTGGCACTCTGCCCGTCTGTCATGTCTGGGTCTGGCTGATCCATACAGAAAATCCAAAAATCTGGAAAATTATCACAAAAACAACACAATAAAAAGCCAAACGACCCAAAACTACCCCCAGACAGACTCACTGATCACTTCCTATAGCTCTGTCTTACAATCCAACCAATTTCCAAAACCAGTGCTTTGATACCACTAAAGCTTGTCACGACCCGACCCGATCCGGGACGGATCCCGCTCGCACCAGGCCGCGACACGGAACCGAAAACGGACGGACTGACCAGGATCTGGTTATGGAATTTGGTTCTGAACTGAATCTTCCAAATTATTTCAACTCAAATAAACACACAAACACAGAAACACAGAGCTACTATAAATCACCAAACACAGCGGAACAAAACATCTATCTTTTCTTTTCCTCAAAACAATCATCTACAGATACAGTACATGGCTTTTGAACAGAAAGAAAGACAGAACAGAAAAGCCATGACTGTACAAAAATCAAAAGGTACAAACAATACCTATACTGATCAGACTCTGAATCTAATCCTGAACTTCCTTCCCTTTCCCAGAACCTGAAAATCACCATAAAACAAGAGTGAGCTCAACAGCTCAGCAAAGCAACAAACCTCCAATCAAAACTCTCAGAATCCAAAACCAAACTCATCAGACAAAAATCCGTACAGAAATCGGAACAGAATCAGACAAATATCCAAATAGGAACTTATCAGAACGAAACAGAACAAATCAGAATAGATACGGACATATATCACATCAGAATACAAATCAGAACGGATTAAATCAACAGAGTCAGAATCGTACAGAAATCAGAACTTCAAATCATATCAGAACAAAACTGAACGGAATAGATATTAAATTAACAGAATTGTACGGAAACAGAAACTGTATCAAATCAGAAACAGAATAGATCAGACATATCACATTAACAGAATCAGAATTTCAGATCATATCGTATCAGAATCATAATTGCTTACAGAACAGATACGGAAAGCAGAATCAGATTGAATCAGATATCAGATAATATTTCATAGCTAAAACTAAACTAAACAGAATCACTACGGATTCTGACCCTTATATCTCCCATGTGCTCACGGCACCAGAAATTCTCTGAGTAATTAATAACTAAGTGTGCTCACGGCACCACAACAACAGAATTCCTCGGATCCGGAACAGAACAGATATTTCTCCAATTTGAGCTCAACTAAGATTTTCCCAGACACTAACTGAATCTCATAGGATCCAGGCCCCTTATAACTCCCTTTTTATAGCACATACAGATAACATTTCAATTCAGAAGAAATCCGGGCAAATCAGAAATCAGACAAAAATGGGCAGCACAATGGCAGTATACGGAATTTACACAAAATTTCGTGCAAATCAAAATTCACCAAATTCGCACAGAATGTAGATAATCACATTTCAGAACATTTATTCTACTGCACAGATAATTTTCAAATTCACAGAAAAATGCAGTCGACTAAAAATACCGCCGAATCAAAAATACCCGGACAAAAATCTTCGGAAAATAACCAAAATGTGCACACCCGGCACGTCAACAATATACAGAAAGTTACGCGGTAAAAACTGAACCAATCAAAAGATACGGACGAAAATTATTAACGGAAACGAAATCCGGACAGAAAATACCGCCAAACACGACGGTTCTGAAAATTGAGAAAGGCGGAATATGCCTTACCTTGCGTACAGCAATATCTCGAATAGTCTCCTTGGACGAAAATGGCTCCGCGTCGTCCGAAAATCAACTTTTCTCCAAAAGTCTACGACTTTCTCTCTCCTCAGATAAAAATCAGATATTTTATTTTTTTCTCTCTCTTCAAAACGACTGAAATCAGCTTTATAATACTCAGATCGGCCTGGCCGATCGCCAGATCGTCCCAGGACGATCAGACCAATTTGGATCGTCCTGGACGGTTCCCAGGACTATTTTCAGGCCGATATTTTCTACAGTGCCGATCGGCCTGGACGATGTCCTCAATCGGCCTGGACGATGTGTACAGAAAATCACCTGGAGCAAATCTGGGCACATTCTGGAGCAAAATTTCCACTGATCGTCCCAGGACGATCTAGATCGTCCTGGACGATCCTGGAGCAGGTTTTGATATTACAACTTGTCGGCACAGTAATAACTCCTTATAACTAACAATCACTGTATCATTTTGTCATGTGAATCACTAGAGGATAGCACCAAATCATTGTAATTAAAGAAAAATCTTCTGGCCCACCTTCATGTACATGTTTAATTATCAATTTTTAACCAACAGATCAACTAGTCTTTCCTTGTTCCACACACATACATCATTATTTTCATAGTAATATAACAATAATAATGACCAGTTATTACTCAATCACATATCAATATTCATTCTCAATGTTATTTTAACAATATATAAGAAATTCATACAAACTACTATATTATTTATTCTATCTGGTCAACCTCAAAAATACTATAGTCAAAATATTTAGAATATTCAATACAATAATACATAAAAGTTACGCAGTAGAAGTTTCATAAAATTAGAAAAAAAATAGTAAAATTAGTTTTGAGGAGAATTCAACGATCAAAAGCAAAATCTTTGAAAACATGGAAAGGATTAAAGTCACATACCTCAATTTGAGAAATTCTTCGTAAAAGAGGCGAAGCGATCCGTAGAACAAAAATCTATATTTCCTTTTCTTAGTCCTCCTCCTCTATCCCCTTTTCCCATTTCTTCTCACACAAGCGAATGCTTTCTTGGGGAAATGAGGGGCGACTAGTGAAATAAAAAAATTGTATAAAAATGATTTATAGTACATTGTGCCGCAATGCCAACACACAATATTACAGTGCTGCATGCCAAATCCAAATTATTGTGCAAATAGAGGCTTCAAAGTCACGTCAGCCATTCTGGGCTCCACCACGCTCTGAAATCTGGAGCCTTGGTTTTCAATGGAATAGCACCGCTGCACTGCAGTTCAAAGAAAAATTTATATTTTTGCATTTTTAAAAAAAATCTTTTCAAAAATTTAAATTGTTATAATCTACCCACATTAGAAAAATATCATCCTTGATATTCCCCTTAAGGATTTGGACATGACAATTGATATAAAATAAATTCGTACAATCAAAATCTCATTGAATCATATAATCATACAATTCAATCCATCACATGCCATTCATTTTGCATGAAATGTTGCATTTAGTTCACACAGTCCATCAATTGTAAACAATTACGCATGCAAAATAATACACCTTAATCTATCCAATCTACCCAACTCACAATCAATTCCTATAGCTCTGATAATAATGCAATAAATTATTTCCACAACTATGCACTGATACCAATTGTAACGCCACATAATCTAATTAATTTAGAAAAATTATTTTTATTGCTTAATTAAATAACAACTAAAGCTACTTAATCTCTTTTATCATTATAAATATCAGTGAAAGTAAAGCTATTGATCAAATATCAATATACATCTGTATTCATTATTCTCAAAAATTATATACGATACTCATGAATCAAATAATCATAACATATCCTTCAATTTCCATGTATAAAAGAATAAGTAAAATAAAAAAGAAATCGAGCCTAAGAAATTCTGATCAACCTCACACTCTTGAACCTCTTCCCTAAACTAAAATTATTTAACAAAAAAATAGCTAAACAGCCCACACTATTAAAAATATATGATTTTCGCAGCATTTATTAGCAGCAAATTAAATACCACTGCTATAGATCGGATATGACAGCGATCTTAAACCGCTCCTATATATAACTGCCATCAAATAACTAAAATCTTAAAATTATACTCAAAGCACCGTAACAAAGTAGTATGCATGTCATCAGTCAATTTGTAATAATAATACTCACTATAATCATGAATCTATGCAGAAATAGTGAAACCCCCATGCAGTAACAATAAAATATGTGAAATAGTACTATAACGATACAATGTTGAAACCAATAAAATAGTAGTGTGGAAATCAGCAAACCAGTATGAGTGTCTATTTAAATCAATAAAGTAGCCATTGTGCTTATATAATATCATATTTTTTACTAATGAAATTTTTATATTTTTGCCAAGCAATATTATGGGCATTGTTAACTTGATCAATTTGAACTTGAAACATGTTCTTCTTTTTCCAATTTCTAAATCTTTTTATGTCAAAATTATCACCGCTTGCTTATTCTCCAATTTCAGGAATCTAAAGATTACAATATAAATAATAGACTGCATCTTTTATAATGGTATATTTAACCAGTCTTTATAATCCTCAAATCACGCAGGATTAAATCTTCACAATTTAATTTTAATTTATCTACAAAAAATCATTATCATGAGACTAATATGTGTTTTTTTTTTTTTAAGTAATATCTACGCACCACTTCCCTCTCATTTGAAAATTGATGATTTTTCTCAAGTAAATCTCTCATGGAAGGACTGAGTTCAAAATATTCATTTGCTCTTCTTTTCTGGATACCTTCGCTATTCAAAAGCTTCAAAGAAGAATCAATGATGTGCCTAACATACATATAAATGCACCAAATGAAATTAGCTTCACAGTTCCAACAAGGCCAGACAACATTTATTTAAGATTTCTGTAAGCTTTTCCGAGAAACTGAGCAGCCATTGATCTCCACTCGGTTAGTTTAGGTGGTGGAAGGCTTTAGAATGCTAAGTCCACTATATTACTGTTAATCGCTGTTTCAGTTCTTTTATATCTTTTTGATGATGGCGAAGCTGCATCCACGCACTGCAATGAAAATTTAGCAACTGTAGCGCCCTCCTGGTTTTATGGATTTCAATGAAATGTAAATATATTTTATTTATGAAATTTATCATAGATGTTTGATTTTAATATAATTAACAGAAAGATGTATTCATAAAAAGAAAAAAAAATTGAATATGAAGATTTTTTTCATTGGCAATTTTTTGTGCATCTCTCAAGAAAAATTAAAGGGGCTCATACATCATTTTCGATTAAAAAAAAAAATCTTTTTGGAATGGTAGGTAGCTGGAGGCATTATTATTATTATTATTATTATTATTATTATTATGCTGTCTTTTAGTTGGATCCCTCTTTTTCATTGGAAATAACTTAGATTCTTTTTGGAATGGTAGGTAGCTGGCCAATTCCATCTTGTTTTGGTATTTATTACCTGCATATTTAATTTTGTCAGTTCTCCAAATTGTCTGGTTATATTGTAATTTTTCGACTATTTTGAGCTATTTGGAGAGCTCAATGTGTATGCATCTTGGTGGAAGATACTATTTTAATTTTCCTGCTCAAAGACTAATTCTTAGTTTATATACACCTACATGTTTGTATGCATAAATTTGTTTGCAAGATTGTGTTCTAAATTATATAAGGATTTCTAAATTATGTTAGGATTTCTTTGACCATTCTCAAAGACTAACTCTAATTGTTGTATATAACTAACTATTAATATGAGAACACAAAATTTTTCATAGGATACATCAAATGGAATGTTATTTAAAGAGGAATGAACCTTTGGAGACTGATATTAATAATCTCCTAGCTGATCCTGAAATTTGACCTTTAATTTGGTGTTACAATGTAAGTAAATGAAAGAGATAAAATTCAGAGAGCATATCTGTTGAAGGAGGCCCTATCAACTGAAATGTCATCAATTCCCTCAAATAGTATTTGGCAATGTTGCATGTAGATTTAATCTAAAATGACTTGAGGAATGTCATATTTGATTAGAATACAATGGCAAGAAAAATGTTATTTTTTGTTTGTATTGCTACTTGTTCAAACTTCAAGATAAAACTATGAAAAGACAAGGTGGGTGAGACTCATTATTAGAGAAGGGTTCAAAAATTCGAAGAAGAAGGAAAAAATTATTAAGTCACGTTGGAGATCATAATAATGCACATAATAAGGCTAGACACAAATTTGAAGATCTGATGAAGACTCAAGAACAAAGTCTTCCTCTTCTATGGTTGAGCAAAGATGAGAGAAATAAAAAGATTATAGGATTATGTTGACTGCTGCAATAGATTATGTTCAATTTCTGTTACGTCAGGGGTTGTCATTCCTTGGGCATGATGAATCATCCGGATTAGAGAATCGAGGAAATTATTTGGTGCTATTTCATTCTTTGATAATCACAATGATGAAATTTAGACAATTTTATCTGCATATTCGAGCTCAAATTTGAAGTTAATTTTACCAAAGGTCTAGAAAGAAATTTGTTGTGTTGCAACTGCATAAACCTTGATATGAATTACGAAAGATATTATGAATCTTACTATGTTATTATAATTGATGAATCTCGGGATGTTTCTACAAAGAAACAACTAGCTCTTGTAATGAGATATGTGGATAATTTATGGCAAGTTATTACAAGGTTTATATGCATTAAACATGTCTCATCGACTAATGCATTTGCCTTAAAAGTGGCCATTGAAGATATACTTGCGAAACACTCATTGAGCATACATAGGATCCAAGGTTAAGAAGATATTATGGAACATCTAATATGTGTTGGGAGTTTCATGGTTTGAAGGCCTTAATACTTAATGATAACCCTCGTGCATTCTATATTCATTATTTTGCTCATCACCTTAAACTATTCTTAGTGGCTGTAGCTAAAATTTATTTGCATGCAAAACATCTTTTTGAGATTACTTCAATAATTGTCGATACTATTAGAGCTTAATGTAGGAGGAGTAATGCTCTTAGAGTCATTCAACATAATAAAATAATTTTTTTATTTGTATAAAGGGGAGTTGACCAGTGGTCAAGGTTTGAACCAAGCAATAAGCTTACAACGAGCTGGTGACACCTATTAGGTTTCACATTTTCATACATTAATTAACTTAAAGTTAAGTAATTGGATTTCTTGAAATTATCAAAAAAGATGGGTACATGATCAACAAGTTGTTAAAGTTGGTCTTCTGATAGATGTCATAGAATCTTTTGAATTTATTCTTGTTAAACACTTAATGATTGATATTTTAGGTCTCACAAATGAATTACTACAAGCCTTGCAGAAAGAAGATTATGATAGACTGAATGAAATTAAGTTAGAGTAAATCTCAAAACAATAATTATATATAATCAGGGATAATTGATGGGATTCTTTATTAGAAGAAGTGTCATATTTTTGTAATGTTTTAGATGTTGTTGCTCTTGTTATGAGTTCTATATTCAAAGCTCAATAGTGATTAACATTTAAAAATGTTGACGTAACAAATTTACATCATTATCATATGGAATATTTTACACTATTATTGATATGCAATTTTAAGAGCTAAATAATAGATTTTCTGAAGCTAGTACTAAATTGGTTCTTTGTATATCATGCCAAAATCCAAGAAATTTATTCTCTACTTATAATAAGGAGAAATTAATTTAGCCTGTACAGATATATTTAGTAGATTTTTCTATAGATGACTTGTGGGAGCACCAGCTATCTACATATATTCTTGATATATGTACAAGCAATAAGTCATTATTTTTTTATTATATTATTGATCTTGCAAAATAATTTATTAAGGTTAAAAAAGATGTTGTGTATTCCTTCGTTCACTGGCTTATTGTTTTAGCATTAACTTTGCCCATTGCCACCACTATAGTGGAGAAAGCATTTTCTGCAATGAAAAATTTTTAATCATAGATTATATAATAAAATTAGTGATTTTTGGCTCAATGATTATCTAGTGACATATATTGAGAAAAAATTGTTTGATTTGGTTCCAAATAAAGTTGTAATACAATATTAATTATCAGAAAATACAAAATAGAATGCAAAGCTTGTAATTTTCATTGCAATAAAATAAATTGTTTGAAATATATATATATATATATATATATATATATATATATATATATATATATATATATATATATATATATATATATATATATATATATATATATATATATTATTTATAAGTCCCCCCCCCCCCCCCCCCCCAAAAAAACTATGGTTAGCTCTGCCCCTAAGCTAAAACAAGCAGGGTAGCAACAGCTAATCGATGTAAAGGAGGAGGTACCCAATCATAGTGACCAATGATGTTTATGAGCGATGATGGTGGTGTTTGGATGTGTCCACAAATGTTAGGGGTGTCGATAGTTACAATAACAATTGGGGGGTATGTGGTGGAGCGACAACAATTGATTAGGTGATAACGACCATCTATGTGAGGTTTTTAAGATCTCATATTACGTAAATATTGAAAACACCTAAAAATTATTTTTTAAAAAATATTGATTTATTTCAAAAAGTAAAAATAGTTATAAAATGCTATCCAAAATACTTTTTAGAAGAAAAAATAAAAAATATTGTCAAACATTCCCTATATATATACATATATATATATTATATTTCAAATATCCCCTTATCAGAACACTGTGGTAGTAAATATGTCCAAAAATACCTAGAGGAAGAGGGCTCTAAGAAGCTTACTCATTAGATAAAGGTGGAACTTGAGAGTGACCTTTCCATGATAAGGGAGCTTCTTTAGGGTGAATGAAAAGAAGAATGCTCTCGAGAAATTGAAGTAGAAGGTGAAGGAGCAAAATAAAGCAAAGGTCACCAAGCCTATCGCCCAACTCAAGGTGATCGAGAAAAAGTGAGTTAGCTTCTTCATTGGTGGTGAGGACCATGATGCCTTGGGAGAGTGATACAAATTCAAGATTAAGTACTTCTTGAAGATGCTCGCTTTGACGGGCTAGGTCACTCCATAGTTGCATGAACCTTCCATCATTTTTCGGAGATTAGTGAGAGTGAGGAGAGTAATGTGCTAGAATGAGTGGACATGGAGTCAAAGTCATCCAACTTTTGCAACTTTTGTTTTCTTTATTTTAATTTGTTGTTTGGCCCAAAGGGGAGTTGTACGTATAACTTTTTTACTAGTGAATGAAATAAAATCAATGTTTTATCTTAGTCGATCTCCTCTTCTTATTTTGTGTACATATACTTATTATTTTCCAAATGCGTCTAAGTTATTTACTTGCTTATAGAAACTAGTATATAGAAGTAATAATAATAGTATATGATGGCACTTGGCCACATTTGCAATAGTTTACTAGTGCACTAACCTGTATAATAATTGAAAGTACTAGAAATGGCATGTAAGGACACTTGCCCATATAAGAAAAAATTTATAAAAAATAATCTAAGTATTTAATTCATCATAAATCATCATTCATAATTAAATAGGGAATTCCACCAATATTAAAATGAACATTCCAAAAAATTCTTAAACTGAATTTGGCAATAAAAATAAGATAATTTGCTAAACTTGAGCTTGGCATTGAGAAGTTTTTTATTAAACTCATCATTAATTAGTAGTTTGCACACCTAGGATTCACAGGAACTTTATTATACTTGAACTTGGTGTAATAATAAAATTTTGAATTTTTAATTAAATAATATTTATACCTAAGCTTGCATAGAGGGTGGTTGTGCCTGAATTCGACATAAATTCCTATTATATCTATTTTTTTAATATAGTGAGCAAGTTAGACATGGGAATGAGAACACTTTGAGGAGTTCATGGTTATAGGAATAGCACAAAATCTTTGGCTCAAATTTATGAAGTTTATACTTGATTAAAGATCATGACAAGCATTGTATAATACATTCTGCTTGATAATGGGAGAGCAAGTTGGCTATGACTCCTAGTAGAGTAAGCTCATCATTGGTTAATATTTTGTGACTACTACAGTCTCTTAGAGGCGATTATTTAGTTATTGATACGTCATCACAAAATTATCTTGATTGGGCACGAATCTCGAGGCAAAATCAGTTCGGAAACTTCAAAAATTAATTTTGGGAGCATATGAACTCCGATTTCAGCGAGCTTATAGTCAAACTGAGCGTCTCGAAAATACGAACCCAACGATTCCAAGATCAACCCAATCCGAGCCCAAATGAGTCTGAATCAAGGGTTCAAAGCGCTGTTGGAAGGTTCAAACCGCAATTTGAGTTACCAAACGGTCTCCGATTTTGACGAGCTTATACTCGAATCGAATGGCTCGACGAGACGAATCCGACGAGCCCAAGATCATTGAATTCCGACATCATTAAGGCCTTTAAATGACCAACGAACGGTGCATGATCAAAGGATTCGATATCGGCCGTCCATTCAAACCACTCACAATTCGCCCTTGATCTCACACCTATTTACGGGCTATGCCACTCCAGAAAAACTATAAATAGAGCCCTCATTCTACACCAAAGGGGGGCTCAAGTGAAGAGAGAGAAGAAGGAGAGGAGAAAGGGGAAAAGGAGATTCCTCACCTCCTCGACCACCGCCGGAGCTCTTCCTACCGCCTGAAGACACCGGAACTCTGCCGTATTTTCGGGAGAACGCCAGAATTCTGCCCAACTTCCATGGGATGCTGAAATTCTTCCCAATTTACAAGAGAATTCCCTCATGACGCCGAAACTCCGCCCAAGTGAAGCCAGAGTTCTCCTCTGCCACCAACGACGTCGGACTTCTACCCGACGTCGGACCTTCACTCTTCGCCAAGCTTCTACCCGACGCCGGACTTCTACCGGTTATCGGACTCCGCTGGAAGTCTATGCGAAGATGCATTTCTTTTCATTGCTGGACTTCTACCTGACGCTGTCCTACTGATCTTCGTCGTCAGACTACAGTCCTTTCGACCTCCGTCGCCAGCCGACTACGGTCCTCCTGACTTACGTCGCCCGCCGGCTACAGTCTTTTTGACATCCGTCGCCCGTTGAATACGGTCCTCCTGACTTATGTCGCTCGCCGAATACATCCTTTCCGACCTCCGTCGCCCGCCGACTACAGTCCTCCTAACTTACGTCGCCCGCCGACTACAATCCTCCGTCGCCAGCTGACTACGGTCCTCCTGACCTACGTCGCACGCCAACTGCAGTCCTTCTAACAAAGCGAATACGTCGATAGTAGATCTTTGTATTTACATCATGTAATGTACTCCATAAGATGTACATCAAGCTAAGGCCTTCTCCCAAGGAAGGGTCTCATTTGTAATCGACTGCAAATACTAGTGGATTCGTTCAAACTGGGCTAGGCCCCGTGGTTTTTCCCCCTTTTACAGGGGTTTTCCACGTAAAAATCTTGGTGTCTCATAAATGCTAGACCCTCTCTTCTTATCTGATTGCGTGCCAGATTTTCGTACAATGCTAAGACGTTAAATATGATATTTCTCTACCGCCGCGAATACTCCTGGACGCAACAGTTTGGCGTCGTCTGTGGGAAAGTGGTTCCCGACTGGGGGGCAACTTTTGCTCCAATCTTAAAAGATCACACATAGCATCAATATCATAAGAAGCAGATGCGGACTGGGGGGCAACTTTGACTCAAACCATGGTCAAATATATCCTTCAATACCTTCAACATCAAGTTGATATTTCAGGAATGTCCGAGCAAATTAACGGTCTAAAGATAGACCTTCTTCACTTTTGATTCGGGATATACGCGGCATTCCCCCCCTCCCAATCAAAGCAAAATCAAATCCAGGGGGATTCGATTCGACCTCTTCCACACAGGTTAACGTCGTCGAGCAAAGGCTCCGACATACAACCTCGGAAAGGTTTCACATCCTTGGTGGATTCTCTCGACCTCTTCCACACAGGTTAACGTCGTCGAGCAAAGGCTCCGACATACAACCTCGGAAAGGTTTCACATCCTTGGTGGATTCTCTCGACCTCTTCCACACAGGTTAACGTCGTCGAACAAATGTTCCGACATACAACCTCGGATAGGTCTCACATCCTTGGTGGATTCTCCCGACCTCTTCCACACAGGTTAACGTCGTCGAACAAATATTCCGACATACAACCTCGGAAAGGTCTAACATCCTTGGTGGATTCTTCCGACCTCTTCCACATAGGTTAACGTCGTCGAGCAAAGGCTCCGACATACAACCTCAGAAAGGTCTCATATTCTTGGTGGATTCTCTCGACCTCTTCCATAGAGGTTAACGTCGTCGAGAAAAAGCTCCGACATACAACCTCGGATAGGTCTCACATCTTTGATGGATCCAATATGTGTTAACAACATCGAGCAAAGGCTCTAACATACAACATTGGATTGGTTTTACATCTTTGGTTAACGTCGCCAGAATGACGTCAAGGGACTTCCATTTAACTTCTTCACAAAGTTAATTTTTTACCCGATGTTGAATTTCCTCCTGTTGCTGAATTTTTGCCTTGCAGGACTTTCATTGGACATTTTCTCGTCGACAAACTTTCATCGGTCTTCTGCCCAAGGCCGTACTTCTACCCGACGTCAGACTTCTGCTCGTCAGCGGACTTCTACCCGACGTCGGACTTCTGCTCGTCGACGAACTTTCATCGGTCTTCTACCCGATGTCGGACTTCTCTCTGTCGTCGGACTTCTGCTCGTCAGCGAACTTCTACCCGACGTCGGACTTCTGCTCGTCGACGAACTTTCATCGATTTTCTACCCGACGTTGTACTTTTACCCGACGTCGGACTTCTGCTCGTCAGCGGACTTCTACTCGTCGTCGGACTTCTGCTTGTCGACGAACTTTCGTCGGTCTTCTGCCCAAGGCCGTACTCCTACCCGACGTCGGACTTCTCCTTGTCCTTGGATTTCTGCTCGTCAGCAGACGTTTACTCATCGTCGGACTTCTGCTCATCAGCAAACTCCTACTCATCATCGGACTTCTGCTCATCAGCAAACTCCCAGTCGTCGTCGGACTTCTGCTCGTCGACGAACTTTCATCGGTCTTCTACCTGATGACGGACTTCTCCCTGTCGTCAGACTTCTGCTCGTCAGCAGACTTCTACCCGACGTCGGACTTCTCCCTGTCGTCGGACTCCTGCTCATCAGCGAACTCCTACTCGTCGTCGGACTTCTGCTCGTCGATGAACTTTCGTCGGTCTTCTACCCGATGACGGACTTCTCCCTGTCGTCAGAATTCTGCTCGTCAGTGTACTTCTACCCGACGTCGGACTTCTCCCTGTCGTCGGACTCCTGCTCATCAGCGAACTCCTACTCGTCGTCGGACTTCTGCTCGTCGATGAACTTTCGTCGGTCTTCTACCCGATGACGGACTTCTCCCTATCGTCGGACTCCTGCTCATCAGCGAACTCCTACTCGTCTTCGGACTTCTACTTGTCGATGAACTTTCGTCGGTCTTCTACTCGATGACGGACTTCTCCCTGTCGTCAGACTTCTGCTCGTCAGTGGACTTCTACCCGACGTCGGACTTCTCTCTGTCGTCGGACTTCTGCTCGTCAGCGGACTCTTACTCGTCGTCGGACTTCTGCTCGTCGACGAACTTTCGTCGGTCTTCTACCCGACGACGGACTTCTCCCTGTCGTCGGACTTCTGCTCGTCAGCGGACTTTTACCCGACGTCGGACTTCTCCCTATCGTCGGACTTCTGCTCATCAGCGGACTCCTACTCGTCGTCGGACTTTTGCTCGTCGACGAAATTTCGTCGGTCTTCTAGCCGACGTTGAACTTCTACCCGACACCGGACTTCTCCCTGTCGTCGGACTTCTGCTCGTCAACGGACTCCTACTCGTCGTCGGACTTCTGTTCATTGACGAACTTTCGTCGGTCTTCTAACCGACATCGGAATTCTCCCTGGCGTCGGACTTCTACTCGTCAGCAGACTTTTGCTCGTCGACAAACTTTCGTCGGTCTTCTACCAGACGACGGACTCCCCTCGCCGTCGGACTTCTATCATACTTCTACTCGTCGTCGGAATTCTAACAGTTGATGGAATTTCGTTGGTCTTCTGCCCGACGCCATACTTCTACTCGTCGTCGGAATTCTGACTGTCGTAGAAATTTCGTCGGTCTTCTGCCCAATGTCGTATTTCTACATGACGCCGTATTTCAGCAGTTCAACAAATCTCTCAAAGAACTAAGGGGAGGAAGAAATCCCGTAGGCTTCTGCGCGCGAGGAGGGACGCTAATTCGAGCAGGGGAAGTTTCCCGCTCGCAAATAGCGGAAGCCTCAACCGCCAGTAAGCCGGAGGGAGAGGAAGAAATCCCGTAGGCTTCTGCACGCGAGGAGGAGCGCTAATTCGAGCATGAAGAAATTCCAACTCGTAAATAGCTGAAGCATCAACCGCCAGTAAGCCGGAGGGAGAGGAAGAAATCCCGTAGGCTTCTGCGTGCGAGGAGGGGCGCTAAGTCGAGCATGAAGAAATTCCAACTCGCAAATAGCGGAAGCCTCAACCGCCAGTAAGCCGGAGGGAGAGGAAGAAATCACGTGGGCTTCTGCACGCGAGGAGGGGCGCTAATTCGAGCAGGGGAAGTTTCCCGCTCGCAAATAGCGGAGGCCTCAGCCGCCAGAGAGCCGGAGGGAGAAAGAAAGAAAAGGTGCAAGTTTTCTAAAGGCCTAGGAGGCCTATTTATAGGTTTTGAAGCAAGAAGGGGAAGTTATTGCAATTTTCGAAATCCCAAATTTTTCTAAATTTTTTCTGAATTTTTCAAAATTTTTTGAGATTTTTTCGGAATTTTTTGGACCCCAAAATAGGAAAAAAACGGCCTCTTTACACGAGTGGGCCCCACCTAAGTCGGTGGCAGCGAACCGACTCACGAAAATCGCGCCGATCCACGGACTCTTCACGCGGATCACTGCCAGCAGCGCAGCAGCGTGCCAGCCACGCGGAAGGCCGGCCGGCGGCGGCGGCGGCAGCAGCTGCCGCGGCAGCGCAGCAGCGGAGCGGGCCCAGCACACAGGCCGCGCAACACGCGGGCGCAGCCAGCCCAGGCGCAGGCGCACCCAGCCCAGGCGCGGGCGCGGTCCAGCCCAGGCGACGCGTGGGAGCAGCGCGCGGGCGGTTCCGCGCGGAGGCGGCGGCGGCCGGCCGGCCGGTTCGGCCGGTTCGGCTGCCCAGTCCATTCTGAGCCCGAATTTCGTCCCGAAAAGCCCAAATTTGACATTTTTCGGGTCCCCGGACAAGTTTTTCCACGTTCCGGACTCGATTATGACACTTTCGGAACTCAACGAGGCCTCTATGGTGAAGTTCGAACAAGATGTTAATTTTTGAAAGTATTTTTTGGTGTTTAGACCAATACAAATTGTCGACGCATGTATTTTCGGACTCCTAGTGCTTCGACGTCCGAAAATAGGGGGGCAACTGATACGTCATCACAAAATTATCTTGATTGGGCACGAATCTCGAGGCAAAATCAGTTCGGAAACTTCAAAAATTAATTTTGGGAGCATATGAACTCCGATTTCAGCGAGCTTATAGTCAAACTGAGCGTCTCGAAAATACAAACCCAACGATTCCAAGATCAACCCAATCCGAGCCCAAATGAGTCTGAATCAAGGGTTCAAAGCGCTGTTGGAAGGTTCAAACCGCAATTTGAGTTACCAAACGGTCTCCGATTTTGACGAGCTTATACTCGAATCGAACGGTTCGACGAGACGAATCCGACGAGCCCAAGATCATTGAATTCCGACATCATTAAGGCCTTTAAATGACCAACGAACGGTGCATGATCAAAGGATTCGATATCGGCCGTCCATTCAAATCACTCACAATTCGCCCTTGATCTCACACCTATTTACGGGCTATGCCACTCCAGAAAAACTATAAATAGAGCCCTCATTCTACACCAAAGGGGGGCTCAAGTGAAGAGAGAGAAGAAGGAGAGGAGAAAGGGGAAAAGGAGATTCCTCACCTCCTCGACCACCGCCGGAGCTCTTCCTGCCGCCTGAAGACACCGGAACTCTGCCGGATTTTCGGGAGAACGCCAGAATTCTGCCCAACTTCCATGGGATGCTGAAATTCTTCCCAATTTACAAGAGAATTCCCTCATGACGCCGAAACTCCGCCCAAGTGAAGCCAGAGTTCTCCTCTGCCACCAACGACGTCGGACTTCTACCCGACGTCGGACCTTCACTCTTCGCCAAGCTTCTACCCGACGCCGAACTTCTACCGGTTATCGGACTCCGCTGGAAGTCTATGCGAAGATGCATTTCTTTTCATTGCTGGACTTCTACCTGACGCTGTCCTACTGATCTTCGTCGTCAGACTACAGTCCTTTCGACCTCCGTCGCCAGCCGACTACGGTCCTCCTGACTTACGTCGCCCGCCGACTACAGTCTTTTTGACATCCGTCGCCCGTTGAATACGGTCCTCCTGACTTATGTCGCTCGCCGAATACATCCTTTCCGACCTCCGTCGCCCGCCGACTACAGTCCTCCTAACTTACGTACGTCGCCCGCCGACTACAATCCTCCGTCGCCAGCTGACTACGGTCCTCCTGACCTACGTCGCACGCCAACTGCAGTCCTTCTAACAAAGCGAATACGTCGATAGTAGATCTTTGTATTTACATCATGTAATGTACTCCATAATATGTACATCAAGCTAAGGCCTTCTCCCAAGGAAGGGTCTCATTTGTAATCGACTGCAAATACTACTGGATTCGTTCAAACTGGGCTAGGCCCCGTGGTTTTTCCCCCTTTTACAGGGGTTTTCCACGTAAAAATCTTGGTGTCTCATAAATGCTAGACCCTCTCTTCTTATCTGATTGCGTGCCAGATTTTCGTACAATGCTAAGACGTTAAATATGATATTTCTCTACCGCCGCGAATACTCCTGGACGCAACAGTTATAAAATTAGATGAAGGAAATAATCAATTATTCCTCTTTAATTTTGAGTGGTTTTATCCAGTCCCACATAGTTGTACGAAGGTACATTCTCTTTATGATATTACTGAAGTGAAGCAAAATATGAGATATGCTAAATTTATCTCATTCATCATAGCAAACCAAGTGAGTCAGCTTTACTAAGTTATAGATACAGCTAGAGTAAGAGATAAAACTAAAAATATTTTCAGTGCAAATTTTTTTCCTATGATCATTTTAAAGATGTTTTTGAATCCGTCAAAAATCCATCAAAATTTTATTTTTTTGGCAGATTTTTCCATCAAAAATGTTAAAATTTCATATTATAGCATGTGAAATGGCATAGATGTCAGTTGTATCCCTCATCAAATGATGCCACCCATTGCCTTCCCTTATAATAAAGCCTTCTTTAGCGACAAAGGAGGATATAATCTTATAACTTTCAACTTATATAATAGAATTATATTCTTTCAACGGGGCCAAAGCAATAGTTTTTGCTTCTACAGCAAAAAGCTCATTTGGTGAGACCTACGTACATTCCCATGAGTAAGCTAAAAGCTCACAGATCACAAGCACCTGAAATTGATAATTTTTCTCTGGTAAATCTCTCATAAAAGGATGGAGCACAAAATCTTCATTTACTCTTCTGCTCTGATCCAATAGCTTCAAGGAACAATCAATGATGTGTCTAACATACATATAAATACACCAAATGAACTTGGCTTCAGAGTTCCTGATAAGGCTAGACAACATTTATTGAAGATTCTGTAAGCTTTTCCATGAAAAAGACAGCTTGAATCTCTTATTGGAGGACATTCATCTCTCCACTGGATTGCTTTTAGGTGGTGGAAGACTTTACAATGCTAAGACCACTATATTACTGTCGGTAGCTTTTTCTCTTCTTTTCTATCTTTTTGGTGATGATGGTGAGGCTGCCTGCTTCCACCCATTGGAATAATAATTTAGCAACTCTAAAGTCCTCTTTGGTTTTAGGCCAAATTTTAAAATTTGTTACTTATAGCTACTGAAAAGAAAATTTGAGAATAACCAAAGTTGCCTGTTCAAGAAAGGCTGTCAGGTCGGCCAGCTGAAGCATTATTAGTGTTTTATTTAGTATTATTTATGTGTGATTAGGAAGCATTATGTTTCATTTGGGATAGTTTTTTGTTAATTTTAGAAATAACTTTCTAGTATAAAGTTTTTTTTACTAAAAAATCATTTTATTAGGTTTCATTTGGGATGTCTTTCTTGCTGCTTCTTAAAGCAGATTTCTACTAAAAAACTGTTTTAAGTAGTGAGAAAAAAACCGTCCCAAACGAATCCTTAGTTTTGTATTTCTATGATATTTATGTCAATATTCCTAAAATGTTGGTTTTTTTAAATTTTATTTTTTTAAATAAAAGTGAACATAATGTATCTTATTAATTGTAAAGTGAGCATTATTATTTTAAAATTGAATATTAAAGAATTTTTCTGCATTATTTTTGTTAGTTAAGGCATTAATGTATTTTATTAATTTAAGTCTAATAAAAAAAGTGATGAGAAAATAATAGTCAAATAAAAAAAGAAGCTTTTTATAAAGATGATTATAAAACCGTTGTGAGAAAAATATTTCTTTAAGCTGTTGTAAAAAGAAGCTTCATAGCACATAAATTTACTGAACGTAATGAAAAAGTAATATCCAAATAAAATTTACGATTGTGATCATAAAAGCAAAACATAAGCCCAAATAGACCCATAATGTATTACTCCCATCTCCAAATAAAGCTATCAAAAGGCAGAAAACCAACATAGTTATCTCCACTATTATTTTATCAACACTATTAATTTCAACCACCACTACCAAATTCTTAAATGACTAATGCATATTTAGGCCCCACCAAAAAATTTTAGAAAATGAAAATAAAAAATTCCTTGATTGTCTTATATAATAAACCATTAAAATCATTAATTATAAGGGTTCCAATTTTAATAAAAGCCATATCTTAATGGGGTCAATCAACAGGGATCTTAAATCTTTTTGTTAGGCTAACCACCAACATAATGGCCCCCACTTATTAGCATAATAGCAAAGATTCCTTACTTGATTTGACTAATTGTGGGCATGGTAATAATTCATGTTAGTGCTTGCTCCTTTGGTGATTATATATTAAATGAGAGATTATCATTAAAAAAATAGGAAATATTTGATTATATCATAAATTTTTATATTTATTATTTATTAAATGATTTTTTTTTTAATTTTGTTCTCATTTCAAACAAAAAAATAATTGGATGATTTTTTTTCTACTTTTATAATGCATGTCTTAGAAATAAGTGCAAATGCCTCACTCAAAGTTTTCAAATTAAAAAAAAAAAGATATAATTTATTTTCAGAAAAAATAAAGAATATTTATATAAAAATTAATTTTCTAATGTAGTAGTTATTTATTAATATATTAATAAAAAATCAGCTAAGTGTGCCTTTAAAAATTTTTGTCAATTTCATAAGTTATGTATTTGGAAATTTTAAAAATGTAGGTTTTCTCATAAGATTGTAAATTTAGAGTCAAACAAGAATGAATTAGAGTAACTTGGTTTAGGGTGCATTTGTTTACCAATAGATAGATAATCTATTTTTAAATATTTTATTCTATTTTATTTATAGAAAAAATTAAGTCATAATGGTGGTATTTGATTGTTTGCATTACAAGTCTAAAGTAAAATAAAGGCATGGGTTTTAAAAATCCGAACTTTCGGCCAGTGGTATTTCAAATGCAATGTATCTTGCACTACACGAAAACCAACTTTTTTGCGACGGACAAATTTGTCGCAAAACAAGCTAGTCCGTCGCAAATTCTGATTTGCGACGGATTTGTGGCAAAACAAATTTTGATGGCCAAATTCACATAGTAAGAGTATTTGCGATGAATTTATGGACGATTTAAATTCCAGAAAATGATGTCCCTTATTTTAGTAATCTGTCAATTATTCCCCTGCAAATCACAACGAATTTGCAACGGTTTTGCTGTGACTTTGAGGCGGATTTATTGTCACAAATTTGTGGCGGTTATTTCGCCGCAAAAAGATCGTCAAAAATTTCTATCATAAATCCGCCGTAATTTTCAAAAAAAAATGCCATTAAATGCTAACTTTCATGTATTGTTGGGAATGGATTTGAAAATCATTCTCTAGTTCATTTCAAGTGTATTTTAAATTAATTTTTATTGAGTGAATTACAAATACTTGGGCTAGATAAAAGTGATGTCGGTTGGCCACCGCTGCCCTCGTCGTCGCCTAACTCTCATCAATTAATGCTCCAAATGCAATGTAATTTTACTTTGGATTCCCTTACTTCAACCAAAACATAAAATCTTGCATTTATAATTTACTCAAATAAATAACATAAAATGTATTTTAATACGCTATTTTTATTTTACATTGTATTGTTTTTATTATGCTTTCTTTTTCATCAAACAACCCATAAAGTTTTTTTTTTTTAAATCATGATGCTCAAAGTAATAAATCTAAATAAATAAATAAATTTCTAATGTTATATATATATATATATATATATATATATATATATATATATATATATATATATTATGTTTAAATATATGGTGAAAGCAAGCTGACTCCTACCAATTTATTAGTATATGACTATAAACTATTATACATAAAACTTAGTGAAATAATGTCTTACACGTACACTGAATTCATCAAGATAGCTATTGTTTTATATTAATTAGAAAAAAAATATTCAATGCTGAATAAGTTAACAAGCTCTTAGATATTTTGCATGAATCAATAGATGTCAAAGTTATTAATATTTTCGAAGTGAAAATTTTATCTATTTATTATGTTTATATTGTTCTAAGCTCTTTAAATGCTCATGAGAAAAAATAGGAGGCAATGAATTAAAAATAATATCGAGAAAAAAAGAAGAAAAAGCATATCATCATAAAACCAAAAGAAAAAAAAGAAGAAAAAGCTCTTCGATATTTTGTTGACTTTGAGACAACTTGTCTGAGGGATCTTGGGTCGTCTGATAGAGGTGCAAGTGAAATGTTGAGAATGCAGAACTTAATTTGATGGTTGTGGCAATATAGGCTGAGGATTCCATAAATGCATACGTTTTTATAGCTAAGCATTGGAAGATGTTTGCTATAGAAATAACGATGGTCCGAGATTGCTCATAGTAGGAGCAATTGACTGTAACAATGGTCCAAGTATGTGGCGAGTTGTTACCCGATGTTGAATCTTCAGCTTGCCCTATAGAGCACGAGCTCCTTTGTATGTCTAGGTAAATAGCACATTGTGATTACTTTGGGCAAGTCCCCTATGAGTTTCAGGTGAATAGCGCCTCATGTTAGGCCAGTTCCATCAATGGGCCCCTCTTGAGGGTGAGTCCCACTTCATAACCTACCAACTATTTATTAGATACATGTGAAAGCATATGCAAGTACACATAAATGATTTAAAGAAACTTTCATATGTTATATCTTGTATTAAAATATATGTGCATATGATATGTAAATCACAATCACATATTTCATCTTCGTTTTAAAAGAAAATTAATTTTCCTACTATAAAACTTATCATTTCTATAATATGCATATGTGTGTGTGTGTATGTGTATGAAGTAAGTGTGGATGTTCAAGCTATACCTTCATTTCATTTTTTTTTTCATAGCATTTGTACACACTTACACTTCAAAGGAATACCCAAAACGATTTGATTTCAAATATATATATTGTTGCGTCCTGGAATATTCGAGGCGATAGATAAATAAAAATTTTAACGTCTAAAGTTTGTATGAAAATGCAGTACACAATTAGATAAAAGAAAGGGTATAGTGTTCATAAGAGACATCAGAGTTTTACGTCGAAACTCCTGAAAATGGGGAAAACCACGGGGCATGGCCCAGTGTGAATGAATCCACTAGTGTTTGTAGTCGATTAAAAATGAGACCCTTGGGGAGAAGGCATTGATTAGATTTAGCAAAATTACATTATATATAATTCATTACATGGTAGTAATTTGAAGAATCAGTATTGACATGATCATTTGGTCGGCAAGACCATAGTCAGTGGGTGACGAAGGTCGAAAGGACCTTAGTCGGTGGGCGACCGAGGTCGAAAAGGATCGTATTATGGTAACGGATATCGGAAGGACTGTAGTCGGTCGGTGATGGAGGTTGGAAAGATCGTACTCTGGCGACGGAGCTCGAGAGAACCATAGTCGGGGGGTGACGAATACCTGAAAGACCATAGTATGACGATGGAGGTGGGAAAGGTCATAGTCAACAGGAGATAGTGGTTAGAAAGACAGTTATCTGGCGAGGTCTAAAAGATCGTTGTGTGCGAAGAAGGTTAAAATGATTGTAGTCGACGGGCGACATTGGTCAGAAAGATCATTGTCTGGCGGCGGAGGTCGGAGGAACCAATAATAGTCAATGGTCGGGTGTCAATCAGACTTCAATTGGGGTGGCTGAGCGTTAGTCTGGAAATAATCGATGGCCAGGCGAAACTCTAGCATCAGTTGGTGGCCGGACTAAAGTTCGATGATAGTCCGTGCACGGTTAGTGGTCCAATAGTGGTCGAGGAGGAGTTTGGTGGCAAGTGAACTCTTTGTCTCTTTCTTCTTCATCTTCTTTTCTTCCCATGTTTCCTCCTCCTTTCTATGAGGAATGAGGGTATTTATTTTTTTTAGAGTGACATGTCCAGTAAATAGGGAGAATATCAAAAGCATACCGAGAGTGTTTTGAATGGACGGCCAATATCAAGTCATTTGATCATGGACCATTTATCGAGTATTCCAATGTCTTGATGATGTCAGAATTCGACGATTTTTGGCTCGTTGGATTCATCTCATCAAGCTGCTCGATTCAACTATAAGCATGTAACATTTAGAAACTGTTTGGTCATCCAATTTATAATTTGAAACCTTCAAAATGTGTTTTGGGTCTTCGATTTGGTCCGATGTAAACTTGGATTAAGTCTGATTTGATGTCGTTGGGTTTGTATTTTTTGAGACGTTCAATTCGACAATAATTTTGCTTAAATCACAGTTGACATGGTCTCAGATTTAATTTCAAAAGTTTTTTATTTGATTTTGCTTTGAGATTCGTGTTTAATCAAAATAAATTTTTGTGATATATATTTCTTACTAAGTTATTAAAAAATGAGTTTTTATTAATAAATAATTTTTATTTTAAATTAAATTTAAGATAAATTTAATAATTTATTTTAAAATATTTCCTATTTTAGCATATACAAGTCATGCCGGGCAACATGTCATGGTGACAGGCTGACAGCACGGCTCACAATAATAAGTGATAATCGACAGCTGGATGGAAACGCGATTGGGGTTTTCGTTGTCAACCGGAATGGATTATTAGACTTTCTTTGTCCCAACCAAAATTCACAGGCAGACAAAAAGCCTGTGGTAATTAGAGAGCTACGCGTCCGTGTAATATCCGTTAAGCTGGTCTTAAGGGACAAGATATTTGAATATAAGATACTAAAGGGTACATCCGCACGTGGGAATTGTCATACAAGCAGTTAATTAGACAAGTGGTGCGGGGGACCGCGGACAAACGGCAAAGCGACCGCACGATGCTGCGCGTGTCGGCAACGACCACCGTCTGCTGCCGGTGCTGACCGGTCGCTGCTTATGTTTAAGCCAGAAATAACTTTTAATTATAATAAAGCGGGTTTACGAATAAACCATAAATTTTTATCTATTTGTGTATTTAATATTAAAATGTTTTAGTTATTTATATAATACTTCATAATTTAAATAATATTCATACGTTTATTAAAAAAAAACACATGATCATCAACATGAATCTAGAAAAAAAAAATTTAATTTGAAATTTTTTGAAATTAAATTCAAGATCATCGAACTTAAATTTTAGTAAATTTATAGTTGAATTTAACGTCTCAATGAGAAGAGACTAATGACATAAAAGTGATCTAGTCCGAGCTTATGAGCCAAACTCAAATATCTGAACTATATTTATAAACTTCAAATTTTAATTGGACAGTCAAATAATCATCAAATTTGGCATGTTTATAGTTGAACGGAGTGTCACGATGAGAAAAAACAAATAGCATTGAGGCGCTTAACCTAAAACAATGTGTCATTTTTGGATAATAGTTGAATCAATTGCTTCACCGTGGTGCTCGAGTGATTCGTCATTGCGGCGTTGTAGTGATTTGACTCAATGGTTTTTGGATGGAGTTGCGACACTGCAACCTACACATTGTAGTGTCATGCTCTCTGTCTTGAAGTCAGATTTTAGCCTTAAATGCCAAGGCATTCTAAAGTCGGACGCCATGACACTAGGAATTTTATTCATTTGTTATGCCTTTTCTTTAATTTTCATGCACAAAATCATAAAGTGTGGCAATTTTAATACAAAATAAGATAACTTGAAATATAACAATTTTTAAACTAACAAAATCCCCCAAACTTAGCTTATTAATTGTATTAATATCTTTTTTATGCACTCTTAATCACATAAGTTATTATTTTTCTTATTTTTATAATTCTAAATTTACTTTCCAAGTAAATATAAGATATGATTAATTAATATATAAAAGTGTAAAAGACAAAAATTGAAAGTAAATAATAAAATTAAGCTCGCATAATAGAATAAAATATAATTTTATCAATTTGCCCCGAAACTTACATTTAAACATAATGAACAAAAATAAGGAAATATATAAAATGCAAGTTATCCCCCTATAAGATTCATAGTGTCACGACCCGACCCGATCGGGACGGATCCCACTCGCACCGGGTCGCGACCCGCCAACGAAACGAACAGACTGACCAGGATCTGGCTTTGGAATTTGCTTCAGAACTGAATATTCCAAATATTTCAACTCAACAGACACACAGACACAGAGCTACTATGAATCATCAAATGCAGCGGAACAAAACATCTATATTTTCTTTTCCTCAAAACAATCATCTACAAATACAGTACATGGTTTTTAGACAGAAAGAAAGACAGAACAGAAAAGCCATGACTGTACAAAAATCAAAAGTACAAATAATACCTATACTGATCAGACTCTGAAATCTAGTCCTGGACTTCCTTCCCTTTCCCAGAACCTGAAAACCACCAGAAAACAAGAGTGAGCTCAACAGCTCAGCAAAGCAACAAACCTCCAATCAAAACTCTCAGAATCCAAAACCAACACATCAGACAGAAATCCGTACAGAAATCAGAACAGAATCATACAGATATCAAATCGGATAGATCAGAACGGAACGGATCAAATCAGAACAGATACGGACAGATCAAATCAAACAGAACTGTACAGAAACAGAAGTCGTATCCAAATCAGAAACAGAACAGATCAGACATATCACATTAACGGAATCAGAATCGTACAGAAATCGGATTCAAATCACATCGGAACAGAACAGAATCGTGTCATACAGATCAGATCAAATCATATATATTAATTTAGCACATAACAGATAACAGAACGGATTCCCTGACACTGACAGAATCTCAACGGATTCTGGCCCCTTATGCCTCCCTTCCTAGACACTGACAGAATCTCTCAGATTCTGGCCCCTTATGCCTCGCTTTGTGCTCACGGCACCAGAACAGATGTGCTTATAGCACCAGAATAGAATTCATCGGATCCGGAACAGAACAGATATCAGATTTCAGATTGAGCTCATTTCAGATTTCCCAGACACTGACTGAATCGCTTAGGATTCAGGCCCCTTATAACTCCCTTTTTATAGCATATACAGATAGCATATCAATTCAGAAGAAATCCGGACAAATCAGAAATCAGACAAAAAATGGGCAGCACAACGGCAGTATACGGAATTTACACAATTTTTCCTGAAAGTCACAAATTACCAAATTTGCACAAAATATAGATAACAATATTTCAGAATATTTATTCTACTGCACAGGCAATTTTCGACTACACAGAAAAATACAGTCAAAATAAAACCCCGCCGAATTCAAAATACCCGGACAAAAATCTCTAGAAAATAACCAAAATGTGCACACTCGGCACGTCAACAACATACAAAAACTTACGCGGTAAAAACTGAACCAGTCGGAAAATACGGACGAAAATGTCTCGCCAAAATCAAATCCGAACAGAAAACACCGCCAAACACGACGGTTCTGAAAATTGAGAAAGGCGGAATGTGCCTTACCTTGCATACAGCAATTTCCCGAACAGTCTCGTCGGACGAAAACAGCTCCGCGTCGCCCGAAAATCAACTTTTCCAAAAAAACTCTCGACTTTCTCTCTCCTCGGCTGATATTTTTCATTTTTTATAAATTTTCTCTCTCCTCAAAACGACTGATTTCAGCTTTATCATACACAGATCGGCCCGGCCGATCTCAAGATCGTCCTGGGACGATCAGACCAAATTTGATCGTCCTGGATGGTTCCCAGAACTATTCTCAGGACGATATTTTGAACAGTGCATATCGGCCTGGACGATGTACCTATCGGCCCGGCCGATACCTACAGGAAAATCACTTGGAGCAAACTGGACACATTCTGGAGCAAATCTTCCACTGATCGTCCCAGGACGATCCCAGATCGTCCTGGACGATCCTGGAGTAAAACAGCACTTTACACATAGGCTAAGGCTAAAGAGACAAATATTATGTCTAAACCCTAAAATAGTTGGCAGTTCTTGAACATGCCAAGAGGTGCCTCAGTGAAATCAGAAGTAAATTGAGAATGCTTTTGATGTCGATCCAAATATTTGTACTGCATATTTGTTTGTATGTTGATTAACATTTTAGGTACAACATGCACTATTATTTGAAGATATGAGACTCAAGATTTGGTAGAATAGAGTATGTTGAAAGAGACTATAAATTTAATTTATTTATTTTTTATTTCCTATGTCAAGTCTTATAAGGGTGTATACTAGTCTAGTGATCATACATATACACATAAGGGGAGCAAAATTAATTTTAAATAATTTAATTTTTCCATACATCGTACTTTACAATATAGATTGTATTATACTATCTATTTTTATAGAAATTAATTTAAATATTTGATTTATCTAAAATAAATAATTTTGAAATATAATTAATCATACAGTACGAACACAATATCATATTGGACAATTTAGTTTAATCACATACCCCATTGTTTATTAAATTAGGTAAAATTTTGAATTTTAAATATTTTTGTATTCATATTATACGATGTTTAAAATATTACCTAATTTAATCATATGATTAATCAATTGAATATGTTTAATTTTAATATTTTGATCGTATAGTATGAACTGGATCGTACTATAGGATCAACATATATGATACTTAATCATCCTAGGATTCATCCTGGATGAATTGTAATTCGCTTGAACTAAATGCATTGCACTAAATCATATCATAAAAGTACAAACAATGAAAATTTGAACTGATAGTATTGTAGTAACTGGTGATCGTACAATACTAACAGGTCAAATTCTAGGTATCATACTAGACAATCCTACGATTATACTATACGAATTTTGACGGCTAAATTGAATTTTTAGGGTTCTTTGAAACCCTCTATTTAAGTTTTCTCAAAAAACTTTGTAAAAGTCTTTTTGACATTCATTGAATTGTTTTCTTCAAAAGAAAGCTTGATGAGAGAGTCTATAACTTGGGAGATAAATTGTGGAGTTTGTGAGAGAGTAAGAAAATCCTTTTGGGTTTCAACGAGTTTCACACGATATCGCTCGCAAACTTGCACCTGAGTTTCTCTATGTATCAAGGTTTGTCCTGAGGGAAGCTTTGGGAAGAAGATCTATTTGGTGTCAAAGGACCCGGCTACTCCGCTACAAAGGGAAATGTGAAAGTGATTCGAGATTTTGTGCCTTCACTATGAGGTTGAAAAAGGATTTCAGGTTTTCTACCTTTATTAAGAGGATGAAAAAGGATTTCAGATTCTCTGCCTTCACCAAAATGGCTAAAAGGATTACAGGTTCTCTATCTAAATCAAGAGTGAAAAAGAATTTCAGGCTCTCTATCTTCACTAGGACGGTGAAAAAGGATTTCATGTTCTCTACCTTCACTAAAAGGATTATTAAGGAGTTTGGGTTCTCTACCACAGTAGGAGGGTGAAAAGATTACGATGATATACTATATCAGGTTGGTGAAAGAGATTTTGTAAGGGCTTCTTCACCTAGCTGTGGGGCTAAAGGAGAGTCATTAGAGGTTTATTGCAATACTTAGAAAGGATGACTCTATGGAGTGGACGTAGGTCATTATTTGACCGAACCAATATAAAATTATTGTGTGATCTTTCTTATTTTACTTTTCTACATTTTACTTTTCTGCAACTTATTTTCCTGAAAGATGCATGTTGAAATTCTATAATTGATGTTATATCGAGTTGACTAAATTATCATCACCAATATTATAGTTGTAGTTAAGTCTATTAGCTTCCGCATCGAGTGATCAATTTATTTATTTTAAGTTATTAAAAAGTCACAAAAAAAAAATTGTGCTAAAGAATTTTTAAAATAATCAATTCACTATCCCTCTTGGTGCACCTCAGGATAATTCATTGAGGTCATACAACCTCCTCAAACTTTCCCTAGGGTCTCCTAAAAGTCCAATCAGAAACACAAAGAATAAGTAAAGAAGTGTGCTCAAACCTCTAGAAGTGAAATCATTAATTATATACACGAGTGATTGGTGAATAATGCATGAACTTAAGACCTCTTGATCGGTAGTCAAAGTTCTCAACCAACATATCAAGATAAGTTACATTATCATCTAAATTTAATTGAATGCTAATTATGATGAAAAAATGCATGAACTTTTATGTTATTGCTTGAAGTTAAAGAAGAGCTGAACTCAAGTTTAAAAATCGCACTTTTAACTTCAATTTCAATATTTTCAATTCCGTTGACGTTGAAATTGATCTGATTCTCATTAATATTTTAATTTTACATTTTAGCTGAAGCACATGCTACTTAAAACACATTTTTTAACAAAACTTCACTAAAATTTTTAATTATAAAAATCTTCTACTATCATTTTATAATTAAATTTCATTGAATTTTATATTTATTATAATTACGGAGGTCAACCGTAAAATCTAAAAGTTTTCATTTGAGTAGATTTAAATCTGCATACATAGAGTGTAATTTTACACTTAGAAACATAATACTAATTAAGTTTATATGTGAAAAGATTGGAGCAGTAACAATGACAAATAAGAATAGAGAGAGTCACCTTAAATGGTGTGGTCATAGAAAATGTTGGACTTTGGATGACCCAATTATGGGAGTAGATGTATTGATATATCATCAAAAAATTATATTGATCGGGCATGAATCTCGAGGAAAAATCAAGTCGGAAACTTTTGAAAATTAAATATGGGAGCATTTGAACGTCGATTTCAATAAACTTATAGTCGAACTGAACGTCTTGAAAATATGAATCCAACGACACAAAATTTGACTCAATCCGAGTCGAAATGGGTCCAAATCGAAAATCCAAAGTGCATATTAAAATTTCAAATAATAAATTGGATAACCAAATGTGACATACTTATAGTCGAATCAAATGGCTCGACGAGAAAATTCCAACGAGCCCAAGATCGCCATATTCTAATATCACTAAGACATTCAAATGCCCAGTAAACAATTCACAATCAAGGGAATCAACATCGACTGTTCTTTTAAACAACTCCCGACCTACCCTTGATTTCTCTCCTATTTACTAGTTATGTCACTCTCAAAAAAATTATAAATAAACCCCTCATTTCTCATGGAAGTGGACCCAAGAAAGGAAGAGAATAAATAAGAAAAACTAGAATTCTCTTACCACCAAACTCCTCCTCGACTATCGCTAGACTTCCACCCAACCACCGACTGATGTCAGACTTCTTCCTGACCACTAGCTAAGCTAGACCTCTGCCCAGTCATCGACTGAGGTCGGACTTCAGCCCGGTCACCAACTGAAGAAAGATTTTCACCCGGCCACCGACTGATGCCGGACTTTCGCCCGTCCACCCACTGATGTCGGACTTTCACTCGATCTTCGTTCGTCGCTAGATTTCAACATGACAGTTGATGATTGTAATATGACCATCCTTAGTTTCAAGGACGAATCAAGACATTTGCAATCTAATAAGACATTAGTGGAATTATTTCAACTAGGCATGACCCCCATGATTTTTCCCTTTTCCAAAATTTTCCTCGTAAAAATCTTGGTTCTCTGTTTGTGTGTTGAATATCGGTACAACGCTGAGATGTAAAATTCTAACTTATCGTCGCGTATATTCTAGCCCGCATTAACATTTAATCTATATTATGAATATAGAGGTAGACCTAAAATGTTTAGTTAGAAAGTATAAGAAATAATATTTCTTCATTAGATTTAAAGGATAATTTGACTCTTAATATGATACAAATTATAATGGAGAAAAAAAGTTTAGGTAGCCGAGCTTACATAGTGAGATATAGGTTTATTATAACTTTGGTTTAGTTTGGAATGAATTTTTTGTTGTTTTCTAAAGTAACTTTTTTATATAAATTTTTTTTTAAATTTTTTATACATAAAAATACTTTTAAAAGAAGCTAAAATGGCGTCCAAAATCAAGCACATAAAATTTTATTAAAAGTTGATTCTTTACTACCTTTGTAATATTCAGCTAGTGAGGGGGTTGACGTGTAATAAAAAAAAAAAAAATAAAAAAAAAAAAAAGAGAAGGAAATCCTAAAGTCACCGGCTGAAAGTGAAACTTGGAAAGCTTGTATTAGACTAAGGTTCTGCGGCATTAACGCCAAACTCCAAAGCTCTCCGTTCCCATTCCTCTCCTTCTTTGCTTGATTCAGAGCGCGCGCTTCATGTTCGTTGAAATTCCCTTGCGAGATGATGAACCTGCCGCTTGAGCACGACTACATAGGCCTAGCGGAAGTCTGCTCTTCTCTTGAGAGTTCCTCCTACGACCTCGCTGACGGTGATGGGTTGAACCTCCGGGGGACGGAGCTTCGGCTCGGGCTTCCGGGATCTGAGTCTCCTATGCGCAAGGAGAAGGTGGGTCTCACTCTCGGCTTACAGCCGCCCAAAAACTTCCCTGCTGGTGCAAAGAGAGGGTTCTCAGACGCTATTGATGGAAAAGGTAAGTGGGGTTTCTCTGGGAGGGGTGGATCCGAGGTGGAAATGGAGAAAGGTGGCGCCTTGTTCTCGCCTAGGTCTTGCGGAGGCGGTGGAAATGACGTGTCGGTGAATGCCGTGCAGGCGCAGGAGAAGAAGACTCAGGGACCTTCTGCTGCGAAGTAAGTTCTTGAGTTTGGAATCAGGGTGAACTCTCCTTTTGCTGAGCGATTTCTTGTGGTCTTTCCCATGGAATGTCTTATTAGTGTTAGGAAGCAGACGTGGACCATTCTGTGTGAGAAATTGATGAGATATATTATAGCTAATTTGTGATATGTTTTTCAGGATTATTATTGCACTAGCATGGTTTTTTTTCTAAAGGAAATAGAGAAAAAATGGTTTTGTCGTAGGATTATGGAAGAATAAGGGATTGCTGCTTGTTTTATCCTTTTTTTTTTACATATCTATGTGGATTGCTGTTCACTTCCAGTAGTATTACCTAATTTTTTGTTTAATGTTAGTCCCAATTCATTTGCTTTAAGACTTTTGGGAAAAAAGGAGATGAAGAATTTACTAATAGTACCAAGATTTTGGCTCTTTCAGTTCTTCCTTAATCTAGTTTCAGAAATGTGTCATACAGATTTTCTATTGGTTTTGACGGATTATCGTTAAAAGAAAAAAAAGGCTTGGGATATCCCTAGTTAAGATTAACTCAGCATACTAAGATACATATTTGGGAATCACAAGACACTTTTTTCCTATTATGTAAGATGATATTTTTTTGTTTTCTGAAATTGAAAGGAAATCCTTGCGATCTGATGGAATTTTGTTGCAGTTTAAGAGTGCATGTCTTGTTTTCTGAGTAAATTAAGTTCAAGATATCATCATCCAAGTTTCTTTTCTGAATTATCATCCCTCTTTCAAATTTAACAAATTATTTTCCTCTTTAATGCTTGTACTTTTACCTTTCTATTAGAAGATGCCATTTTTTTTTCCTACTGAGTTTTTTCTTTCAGTTTTCTTGAAGTTTTTTCTTCATGTTTTGGATTCCCTGATGCTTCTTTAGATCTACCAGACAGACTAGGCTAAAGGTAAAGAGTTATTAACCTTGATAATTGTTTACAGGGCACAGGTTGTAGGATGGCCACCAATTCGCAGCCACCGCAAGAACACTATGGCCGCAAGTCCATTAAAGAACAAGGGCGTTGTGGATGGTGGATGCCTCTATGTCAAGGTTAGCATGGATGGAGCCCCCTACTTGAGGAAGGTTGATCTGAAGACTCATCGCAACTATAAGGATCTCTCAGCAGGTCTTGAGAAGATGTTCAGTGGATTCACCATGGGTGAGTTCTGCTTTTCAATATTACATTTTCATTGCTGATGAGCTAATACTTTCTTCATGAGTAAAAGCCGATAAAAACGGATATTTGATTATTGTGCCATTTTGTTGTACATCATATTTGTATACTGTGTTCTTTGATATCTTCTAGTGGTTGTTAAGAACCATGAGGTTAGTGATAAAGGTAGAATGGGCGTTTCTATCTACTTTTTATTTGTGGTTATCATTTAGTGGGATGTTCTGTGTTGCACTAATTTTGCAAAGCTTAATCTCATTGTACCTTAACATTATGAAAGTATCTATTTTGCCTATTTGCTCCTTCCATATTTGAAGCCATTCGGCTAGTACGACAATGAATATGATGTTTATTCTTTAAGTTAATCTAAGATACATTTGTTGTACTTCCATTGTATCTTTGCTTGAATCATTATGTTTTTAAGTATTGAGCAATAATCATACTACAACTTTTTGTACTTTTATTATGAATGCAATTTTAACAATACAACCCTCCTTGATCTGATGGTTGGGAGCTTTGTCTATCAATTGCAAGGTCTTGAGTTCGAATCTTGCATATGTGATGTGTGTGTGAGTTTGCCTTAACTGACCAAAATGCCCCTTAAAAAAAAATCTTGGCAAGTTAGATTCTCTTATGGAAATTTACTATATCTTTTCAACTTTTGGTACTGAATGATTCCTGCTTCCTTTCTTATTGATACCTTTTTGGTTGGATTTTCCTTTAGTAAATCAGTACTACAGTGTGGAGTTCATTCGACTCTTTAATTTGTGGTGTTTCAGGGCAGTACGCGTCACAGGGCATACCTAATAAAGATGGGTTGAGTGAAAGCTATTTGGCAGATCTTCTTAATTGTTCGGAGTATGTGCTCACATATGAAGACAAGGATGGTGATTGGATGCTTGTGGGTGATGTTCCTTGGGAGTAAGTTTATATTCCTCTTACTATGACTACCTAGATATTATAAGTAACTGTATTTATAAACTTTTAGATTTCTTTTTTCAAATATAAATTAAGACTATATTACAGTGTAAGGTAGTGCAGAAGAGCACATATATAACTAATATAGGAAATGAATCTTAGTGATCCAAGCTTCTGAATTTCTTTGTACTCTGTGATAAGCTATTTTTGCTCTTCTTTAGGAAATAATAATTTTGTTAGCTTTTCTTCTTGCATGGATGGGATTCCAATTTTTCCGGTCTTCGGACTCCGGTTGCCCCTATAGATAGTTTAGTTCATATACAATTTTGTATTGATATTTTAATATTTTCTGTTAAATTTCAGGATGTTCATTGATTCCTGCAAAAGATTGCGAATTATGAAGGGCTCAGATGCAATTGGACTTGGTATGCCTCATGTTCTTAATTATGTTTTTGAGCAAATGGACATAACTGGCTTCTTTTTATGTTGCATTGAATATGTTTCTTGTGCTGTGAAGGTTTTGTTCTTGTTTTAATCTTCATGGGATCTGTTTTCTTACAGCTCCAAGGGCCATGGAGAAGAACAAAAATCAGAACTTGCATTTTAACTGCTGAGACCACACTAAAGTCCAGTTCAAATCACATGGCTTAAAAAGTCTCTCCCAAAATTCAGAAGTTCAAGGGTGGAAGTTGGTATATGACTTAGTATTGGTTTCTTTGGTCTCAATTAGCTTCCCAAGTTGGCCTAGAGTCTTAAGGTTTATCACCCCAATTGTTTGTCTATGTTCCTCACTGTTTTGTACTTATTTGTGTAAATGCATTGATTGCTTCTATGATAGTGTTTACTACTAGTATTGTATCAAAATATTTTCTCCTTTAGTTATTGTAGATTTTTTTTAAAGTAGAATTATAAGATCAGATGAATGTTTGTTTTTTTACATGTGAAACTTTTTGTATGTTTGATTGACTTCTTTGTCCTATAGCAAGCTATGAATAGCAGGAGTAATCATTTTTCTTGTGACCTGAAAGCTGCTGAGAATTAGATGGACTGTTTTTTTTTTTTTTTTAAATAATTTTTTATATAACATTTTTAGTTTTAAAAATTTGTGTGTTAAAAGGTTGCTTTAAATAGAAGTATAAAACATATCACAAACGAAGCTTTAGTAAGTTGCTATGTTAATCAGTTGCTCTTCCTCCATCATGGGTAATACTTCCATGTAGATTTCTTCCTTACAGGAGCTGAGCTCCCCAGTTTTAGAACACTTCAAGCCCTACACTGCTTTGCTTGAGAAGCTTTGTTTTGTGGACCATTCACTGCCTTCAAAAGCTCTTATCATTTGAAAAAAAACTCAAAAGAGATGAAAGAAAATCAAAATGAAGAATGTTGTATCTGAAAGGTTGATTAAGATTGTACTATGTTTTTGTGTTAATAAAGAAGAAAAATTCTCTCCCATTCTTGTTGTTTTGTTGTTCTTTTAGCTAAGAATAAAATAAAATGAGAAAACAAACCATGACTCTTAGAAAAGGACTTCTCCTTCCTCTAAAATTTAGGCTTTCTGCCCTGAAAAGATGCATCTTTTTCTTTGGCTGCTTGTCTTTGGAGAGAAATTATTCTGTGTGGCCATCAGACGGTTCAGTGACGAATCAGAATGTGTCATGTCACCTGGTATGGAGGTACAAATTATCAGTATACAATAAAAAAATGGATGTAGTGCATACTGATTCGGCTCTGGATGCCGTTTGGTGACCGCACGGAATAATTTCTTGTCTTTGGGTAAGCATTTGGAGCTTTATGCATTGTAGTTAGTGGGGATATTATTATTAATATATTTTTAGACTTGGGTCAATTAAGATAAATTTATACTTATCAAATACAAAATTTTTGAACTCAAAATTTTTAACTTGATAGCTAAAGCTCCCAATTAAAAGCTTAGGATAAGCTTTTTTTAAGTATATTATTGGAATGTCCTCTTTGATTTACTCAAGATTTCACTTTGATGTCTACCCATATGTCAAGCTCTTGTTATTAATTTTTTTATTTTTTCTCTTATCTTTTTAGTCTATTTTACATATAAAGAATTGTGGATTAAAAGTGGTAAAGTTTGGTATAACACATGATTTCTTTATTTTTTTAATATTAATGTATTTTTAATTATTAGATGGGGCATTAAATTTAATTATTTGTTTATTAATACTTTTTAAATAAATTTCAAAATTAAATTTAGCTTTTTAAAATTATATATCCAGCTTTTTAAATATTAAAAAACATTAAAATTTCCTAAAACATGTTGAAAGGAGTAGTAATAAAATTACTTTAATTTTATAAATTCAAATAATTGTAAATTAATATTTTCTAAAAAGGAGAAGAATGAATAAAATAATAATCAAATTAGAAAAAAAATTTCTACCCATTTGAATATTTTTGTTAAATTCAAAATATTAAATAAAAAAGTTAAATTAAATAGATCAATAACTAGGCCCCAACCCTTAATTACTTTTTGTGACAAAATCAGGATGTTAATTTCCATGAATCTAAATTGTAAAATAAAATTCATTAAAAAATTCATGACAGAACTGGTCCATAAATTCATCATCCCCAATCATTAATTAGCAAAGAAAATTAAAAACTCATAAAATTAATTCCATTAATCACATAATAATAATAACAGTAATAATAATAATAATAATAATAATCAAATCCCCCTTAAGTCAATATAATTGAGTAAGGTCCGGCTAAAAATTGCACACATGCACGAAATTTGCATGTTAAAAATCCTAATGGGATTTAGTTATGTATTTGTGATGAAAAACTCCTTAATTTTAATTTTCTAATAATAATAAGAAGGCCATGTAAACCAAATAAATTACCAAGATGCACATAAATAGATGTTGGAATCTAGACAGAGAGATTTGTCGCTTGTTAGAATATTCATGGTGATGGGGAGACAGAGAGTTTTAAGGTCTTAGTTTTTTTATGTATATCCAGCACAAACACACATAAGAGGAGTTGTAAGAGACACCTAAGTTATTATGTGAAAAAGCCCAAAAAGGACCCATTTAAATTGATTATACTAATATTTGTCATCAATTACAAATGATATCTTTCATTAGAGGAAGACATTGATTCAATGTAGTAAACATGCAATGTATAAAACACATTATGTTGTTGAAGTTGGAAGAATTTTATGACACGAGCTTTTTTTAAGTGATTGTTTGTTTTTTTTATTTGGTCGTACTCCTTTGAGAGTGGAGGCCAGAGATAAAAAATATCAACATAAATTATAGAGATGATAACATAAGTAAGTGTTAATATCATTGGTGGGCGTCGATCTTATAAATGATGGCGTGCATTGACAATATCAACGATAATAGGTGATGACATTAGTATGCTTTGATATAGCCAGGCAATAATAGTTGGAGAATTATACGGTAGAAAATAATAGTCAAACAACGATGGTAAAAGTTCATAGTTAAATATCGATGGTCAGAGGATTATGGTTAGGCGATGGAGGTCAGAAGAACATTGTTAGGCAATGAAGATAGGAAAACTGTAGTTAGACAATGGTGGTCAGAGGACCATAATCGATGAACGACATAACAATAGTAGTGAAAGACAATCATAAGGATCACATTCAAGTGATAGTGGTTGGAAGGACCTTGGTCGGATGATGATTGTCAAAAGGATCGTGGTCAGGTGAAAGTGGACGAAGGACCATAGTCAAGCAATAGAGGTTGGAGAACTGAAGTCAATATGGTAGTTAGAGGACCTTAATTAGGTAACTATGGTTGGAAGGATAATAATCAGATGATGGTGGATATAAAGACCATGGTTGGGTGATAATGGTTAAAGTATCACGGTCAAGTGATAATGGTTGGAGGATTATTCCCAAGTGATATAAGTTAAAGAAAGTAATTAGGTGATAGGGGTTGGAAGGACCATAATTGGGAGATGGTGGTCAAAGGACCATAGTTGGGTGAGACAAGTTAGAGGATTATAGTCCATCAATGATGTTTGGAAGGACTGCGTCGAAAGACAAAGATTAATGAATTATAGTCATGCAATGGTGCTTGAAGGATCATATTTGAGTGACACGGTTGGAATACTATAGTCAGAAGATGATTATTAGAGGATTTTATTCTAGTAATAGGGTTAGAAGGACCATAACCAAATGATAAAGGTTAAAAGATTGTAGTTGGACTACTATAGTTGAAAGACCTTAGTCTAGCAATGGTGGTAAGAGGAATCATACTTAGGTGGCAATGATTGAAAGGAGCATGGTCTGATGATGGTGGTTAAAAGGATTGCGATCGAGTGATAGTGTTTGGATGGACATAGTTGGGTAACAGAGGTTAGAGGATTATTGGTTGAGCAACAGTGGTCAGAATGATCATAGTCAAGTGATAGAGGTTCAAGGACTATAGTCAAGGGATTGTGGTTAGAAGGATTATAGTAAAGTGATGGTGGTTAAATGAACATAGTCGATAGAAGATAACAATAAGATTATAGTTAGGTAATGGTGGTTGCAAGGATCGTAGATGGGCAATGGTTATTGAAGGATTGTAGTCGGGCGATAGTTATCAGAGAATTATAGATATGAGTTGGTGGTCAGAGGATTATAGCCAGGTAATAATGTTTGGAGAATTATAATTGGCGATGAAGATTTGAGGACCATAATTAGGTGATGGTGATCAAAGGACCATAGTTGGATTACATAGGTCGAAGAATCATAATCTAGTGATAGTGGTCAAAAGTACTATATTCTCATTACTATGGTTAGAAGGATCAAAATTGAGAGCGACAGAGATTGAATAAACCATAGTAGGTGACAACGAATTGATAAATCATGGTTAAGAGATGATGGATAAATAATCGTAATCAAGTGATAGTGGCCAGAGGATCTTAGTCTGATTATGGTGGTTAGATGATTGTAGTCATGCAATAATGGTCTGAGAATTGCAATCAAGTAATGATGATTAGAGGGCTATAGTCAAGAAATTATGTTGTCGAAAGATTATAGTCAGGGAATGGTGGCTAGGGTATCATATTCATGAGATGTAGGTCAAAGGATTATAGTTTGATGATGATGGATGGAGGACTATTATTAAGAGATAGAGGCTAAATGATCATAATCAGGTGATAATAGTCAAATGATCTATATTTAGGAGATGTTAGTTAGAAGGACCACGATTGTGTGACAATTTATGAAGGATGATATTTGAGAGTTGGTGGCCAGAAATTATTTTGATGGCAATTCCCAAGTGTTGGTCTGAAAGCAGAAGACAAGTAATATTTTAATGGTGCTGGTCAACTAATGTTTTGATGAAGGCAATTGGGTAGTGGCCTACTAGTTATGCTCATGCGATGGTTCAAGGTGACATCAAGTAGTGGTCTGATAGTGATGATCTAACAATGTCCTAATGCTGGTGCTCAAGTGGAGCTTTGGGATTCTTATAATTTCTGAGCTCTATTTGACTCTCAGGCTAAAGTCCAAGCTTTAGGTTTCCAATTATATAGAGAGTTAGAGCTTATTTATAGATTTTCTTAGAATGAAATGCTCATAAATATAGGAAAAATCTATAAAACTTCATCAGATGACCCATATTGATTTCATTGATCATATATCCTTCAACATTAGATGACTTAGAGAATATAAACTAGATTTTGGAGGTTGTAGAGCCTTTTTTTCCTGGTCGGCTCAGTTAAAAAATTTATTCATCTCAAGATAGGCACATTTCTCCTATCTTAATTTTCAAAAATAAGAAGCTTTTATCAAATTTTTTGATTAAAATTTTATTTTCATCATAAAAAAATGGGGATAGTTGTGTACTTATAAAATTGTCACCGCATAACTTTTTATATGTTATCGAGATTAAAAATTTGAACATTTTGAATATCTTCTGAAAATTTTATTTATGAGATTTTAAAATTTATACCATTTTTATTGCATAGAAAATAATCTAGACTCTTAAAAATAATATTATAGTACAATGAAAGTCTAAAAATGTTATGTATAATACTAGTAATTTAGATATTTATAAATTTTTGCTTAGTAGGATTTTACGTTGCCTTCATTATAGAAAAGTATGCAATTAGGAAAAGTGCTCAATTATATTATAATTGCATTAATATGATGAAATTTATGTTTCCATGATAGAATCAAGTGATTTTAAACATTCTTAGTATGAAAAATATATGTTGGGAGATATAAGAGATCAAAATCCTTTGAAATTCTATTTATGATCAAGAATATTCTGATACCTATAAAACCTATTTTGGTGAAAAAATATGTCATATTTTGGTGCCTATGGGCATGTTATGGTGTTATAAGCACAAAGGAAGTCATGAGGGGCTAGAATCCTTTAAGACTTTATTTGAGACCAAAAAATATGATATGAACTACTTTGTGATATAAACTGATATATGATATAATTTTTAGTTTATTTATTTGCTTAGTATTATTATTTAATAATTAGATTATTATTATGCTTTTATTAGTTTGCTCAGCATAGTAATTTATTATATTGTATTGAACTATTTTTAAACATTCTAAAAATAATTAATTAAAAAAATATTTGAAATTTTATATCGATGTTCGTGACATGCTAAGCTGTTTAGCTCAATGTGCTTTTGCTTTTGATTTTCAAGATCTTAGAAAGGAAAGGGGCCTGTTGATTAGCAGTTCAGGATATGATAATAGTTGATAGGTATTTCTTTTATTGATTTTTGTATAGTCATGACTAGTTTACTATTCAATTATGTAGCTTATGTTTGTAGCCATGTACTGTAGTATAAATATATTTTGATGAAACAAAAATTATTGTAGATGATTTTATTTATAATACTTTGGATGTTTATAACAACTATATAGTTGTAGTTTAGTTTAAAGTTTAAATTGGAAGAAGAATTTTGAAATATTTCCAAAATTAGATATTGGGAGTCATGCCACGAGATCTAAAATTAAAAAATTTTATTTATCTTTTCTTTCTCTTTCTTTCATTTTTCTATGTACAGTAAATATTCACTCATTTACAATTAGATCAATTTGATATCCAGAGCTGATTAATTACATTAAATATTCATTCATTTACAATCAGATCAATTTGATGCCCATAGCTGACTAATAATTTACTATATTGTACTGAAAAATTTTCAAACATTCTAAAAATGATTAATAAAAGAAATATTTGAATTTTTATATTGATGTTTGTGGTCTGCTGAGTGGTTTAGCGTAATGTGGTTCAGCATTTGATTTTTAAGATCTAAGAATGGAAATGAGCTTGTTGATTAGCAGTTCATGATCTGATCAGAGTTGATATGTATTTATTTTATTAATTTTTATATAGTCATGACTAATTTTTACTTAGTTCTATAGCTTCTGTTTGTGGCCATGTATTGTAGTATAAATACATTTTGATGAAATAAAAGAAATATTGTAGATGATTTTATTTACAATACTTTGGATGTTTATAATAACTATGTAGTTAGTAGTTTATTATAAAGTTTAAATTCGAAGAAGAATTCTAAAATATTTTTAAAATTAGATCTTGGAAGACATGCCATAGTTGAACATTTTTATTTCGATTTTCTTTCCCTTTCTTTCTTTTTTCTATGTACAATAAATATTCATTTATTTACAATCAGATCAATTTGATATCCATAATTTATTAATTACATTTAAAAATAAATAAATAGTAGAAAAATATAATTATATTACTATTGTCAATATTTATATTCTACTACAAGCCCCCAAAACTTAAAAATATATACATAATTGCCACCAATAACTATTATATTTTTACTTAAAAAATCACAAATTCTAATTTAACCGATGAAAATTCTATATATTCTTGTCAAAATACTTATATTGCTTATATTGATAATATATATCACAAATCAAAAGTTATACGACAAAAATTTACTAAAAATTAAGGCATTATGTTTTTTATATGTTTTGATAGAATTAAAACACATAAAATATAAAAAATTATTGAAATAAAAGATATGATAATTATTCCTTACAATGAAAAAAGAAAATTTGACAACTGAACTAGCAAAAATTGCTCTATAGCTCCCAAACATAGGTTTTTCTTTTTCTCTTCCTCTCTTTTCTCTTTGTTTTTCGGTTCCTATTCTCTATTAGCCATAGGAATAGGTAATTAAACGCTTTTAATGGATATGTAATGGAATATGATATTTAGATTAAAATAATAATATAAATTATATTATTATATAAATTATTAATTTTAAATACAAAGATCATATAAATCATTTTATATCTTGAAATACAAAACTCTAAAAATTATTAAAAAATTTCATAAAATAGCCTATCAGTTTTAGAAATTTTTTATAAAATCGATTTGCAAAACAAACAAATAACAGTTTAAAAATCTCCACATGTACCAACATGTATCAATTTCTTAAGAATTTGTACTAACGCCCAAAAAATAGGAAAACATTAATGTAATTATTGCATTATAATATCTATGTTATGACAAGACAGTTTATGATTTGAACTTATAATTACTTCTACAAAAATTTATTTATCTGGATGAAAATATGGGCTATTACATGGAATTTTCTTGTCATAGCTCAACACGATATGACATGTCCCATCAGTGGGTCTTACTAGATTGGGTTGTGACATATCAATACCTCAATCTATTTTTTTCATTGAAAACTACTCTTCATTGAATAAATGTATCTTTGTAAAAAAATTTGTTTGGATAGTTGTGTGCTGATATTGCTTGATTGTCGTCATCTTGCCATCATTACTCGAATGTTACTTCCTAACTTTGTTGTCTTATGTTAATCAATGTTGACATCAGTAATCACCAAAATAACATCGATCACTGTAAACTAATCCTGAAAATCTTTGTCGAGCACCTTTATCATCGACCATCAATTGACACATACATACATCATCTTGTATTATTTCCCTAGTAATTTCAACTACACTAAAAAGAGGTAAAGCTGATAATCAAAACTGCATAATCTCATCTTTTCTAATCATGAAAAATGGACAGTTTTTGTAATCCTCATCTAAATAGTGAATTATTTCAGCTTAGCTAAACCATATTATTTTTTTCCTTGCTAGATTATTCAAGTAAAACTATCATATATCTTGTGAGCTTTTTTATCTATGTATTTGCTAATCTTTCAACAATGGTATGAATAAATTTTCATTCTAATATCATAAATATTCTAGCACGTAATAAAACTAAATTTTAAATTACCTAAATAAATTTATACTTATCTAAAAAAATCAAAATTTTAAAAACTTATTTTAAATAAAATTTTGTTGAGAATATTTTCATATAATTATAACACATTAATTGGTTTGTAAAAAGGAAATTAAGTAACGAAACACTCATTGTAGACTAGCATTGAGTCAAATTCTCATTTAAATCTAAAAAAAATTGTCATTTCAAATATTTTATAACCAAGACGTTTTAGGTCTACATCTACCTCTCTTAACATAGGCCAAATCTAATATATATACTCTCCTAACTGGGTCATCAGAAGGCCGATATTTTATGTGATCAAACCATCTTAGACAACTCTCTCTATGTTATCTACCACTGGAGCAACTCCAACCTTTTCACGTATATGCTCGTTTCATATTCTATCTCTAACAGTGAACAATTAAAATAAAAACATATAACAATCCACGTAAAATTTTGAAAGCTTCATAACAACTTCATAGGAATCAAGAAACAATGACAAGAAATTGAGATATCATGAAGAAAGGTAAAGAGCTAAAAATAATAATGACAGGCCAACATGAAGTTAAACCTGTTATTGACAATTGGTGTGAAACAATTTGCATTATATTGTGTACAATTCATGAAATTTTGGATAAATTTTGTCGAAATGTTTCCCTTGACCATCATAAAGGTGATACATCACACCTAATTCATGTTGATGATATTTATGACATCTCACATGCTGAACATAACTGAGTGATGTATATAAATATTTTTGTTCGAGTCTTAGGTTTTGTTTGGGACAGCTTTTTTACAGCTTCTTAAAGCAGCTTTCAAGCACAAAAAAATTAACTTTTGTACTAATAAGTTGCTTTAAGAAGCAGTATGAAAGCCGTCCCAAACAAAGCCTTAATGATATATCTACATTCTTCTATGATAAATATATTTGATCCTCCTTCTAGTTCATAATAAATATCAAATTGATCTAATGTTTTGAAAATCGGACCGGACCGGCTAGCTCAACCGATTCAATCGTGAACCGGTCTGGTGACCAGTCCGATCAAGCTCCAGAACCGGCTCTGCATCGAACCGGATCAAACCGGATTGAACCGACGGTTCAACCGGTGAACTGGTCCGGTTTGGAAAGAACCAGCCGATTTATAAAAAAAAAATTATTTTTGTTTTAATTAAAATTTTAAAAATATATTTTAGTTAATTAAAATTTTAAAACTTTTTAAAATACTTTTATTAAGTGTGATGATTAATATCATCATAATATATGCAAGTTATCTTAAATATCTCACATAATTTGTTTGACAAAAAGAGCACTTCTCACTTTATAAAGGGTTTAAGGAAACATCCTCAAAGTTGCATGAATAGCTTAGAATGTGAATTTGGGCTAGTTGGGCTTCAAATTTTTGCTTAGTTGGGCTTCAAAATTATGCTTAGTTGGGCTATAAATTATAATAATATATATTATAAATTTGCTATAATATATATTTTAAAATATTAATATTAAAAATTTCTATATTATATTAAATATCATTTTTATAAATATATTTAATTATAAATATATAAATATATTATTTTTAAATGATATTTATATTTATATTTTTGTATTATATATATTTATAAATATATAAATATATTAAATGGTCATATATTTAATTATTTATAATATATTAATGACCATAAATTTTTTATATTATAAATTTATATATGATATTAAGTATTATTCTTATAAATATATTATCCTTAAATGATATTTATATGTATAAAATTTTATTATATGTTTTTAAATTTTATAAATATTATTAAATACTCATATACTTATATTATATGATTTTTATTTTATTAATTTTTAATAATATTATTATTTATTACGTCATCCGGTTCGACCCCGGTTCAACCGGTCGAATCGGTCGAACCGTGAACCTCTCCCTCTTCCGGTTCGTTGTCCGGTCCGATTTTCACAACCTTGAATTGATCTACAAAATTTAAATTTTGTGATTCAATACCTTCTTTATAATATATCATATATGCATCCATTTAGATAATAATCAATTTGTATTGAGTTTGAATCATAATTGGATATTAATTTTTTTGTTCTATAGTAAGTTTTAGACACCAAACTCAGGAATATCAATCTTATTTGGTATAATAAATTGATTAAAAGCTTCTCGAGGCTAATTATATTAGATTTAATACTTAAGCTTTGTTTGGGACATTTTTTTCATCTGCTTTCTAAAGTAGTTTTCTAGTAAAAAAGATTCTTGAACTAAAAATTTTTGTACAAAAAAATATTTTAGAAAATAGTAAGAAATCTGTTTCAAACAAAATCGTAGTCTTCTTACTGCGACAAATAATTATAAATGAATAGTATAACCTGACCTTAGAGGTCATTATAATAAACTTAATGAATTATAAAACTATTACTTAATTATTTGAAGGCTCTTAAACTTCAATATTTGGAACTGTGGACCTCCGAAAGAGCACCGCTTGAACGGGTCAATTAGAAGGGACAGATTGGATCGTGCATACGATTAACCATTGAGGATAAAGGCTCTCGTCAACACACCCTGATGGGTAGTAATATACACGACCTAATCACGGGTTTCCCCCTCCCGATACAAGAGCTCGAGAGAGGTTTAGTAGATGTGGGACCGAGTTTCCCATGGGCGCAAGCCACCATGGTTAATTACATCCCAGGCCGGAGCCCGAGAAAACTCTCGATTAAGGATCATAGATTATCCTCTTCTAAAGTGGGATTGGCACAGGGGGGTAGACTAAGAAGTCTTACTCAAAAAGAGATAAAGGTCCCAAAGGGCTGAATCAGACATGCGTGGCTCATACCAGCATTCGAGGGCTATAGGGAACTAAGGAGAAAACTGGAGAAAAGAAATTAAGCACTCAATCACATGAGTGAGAGAAAAGATGGAGGTGGCATCATCCTGTGACGCAGATAAGTAGGATTTAGAGTCTCTGAAAGAAGGGACATACCTACTATTTTAGGCATGCAACGAGACCGAGTGTAGTAGCCTCGAATCTTATATCTAGGTTGGGCTTAGTGTTTTACACAACACTAAGACCCGTGTCCTAGATAATGCAATGAAAAGATCTGGACTTATCCTGACATGGATTGAAGAGCCAGCTAACCACCTAGTCGCTTTAAAACCATGTTATCCAGTCAATTATGAAAGATGGGTGGGTGGTACAGCTATTAGAAATTAAACCGACATCTAGAGAGTTTTCTAATTGGTCTCGAACTTATGTTGGGTAAATGCTCCTAACTAATGCAATTAAATTTTAATTAAATTAATTTCTAATGCAATACAAGCTAGTTGAAATGTCAGCTCATGAATGCTATAAGATTTTAAAAATAGGCTTATAGAAAATAATTTTTAGAAAAGACTGGGTCTCCCTAGGTCCGGCACTTCATCCTCATAGGCCATATTATCCGGACTCTACCCGCAGGCAGGGAGATGTCTTATAAGAAGGAAGAGAAGAAATACAATAATATGCATGCGACCCCGGATGATTCCGGCAGTTCGTTAGGTTTCTATGTTATTTAAAACTTAAATTTTAGAGATTTGTTATGATTAAAAAAATTTTATTGTCCTTAGAGAGCCTAACGGAATCCAGGCAAAAATAAAAGAATGGCATGCAAGAAAGAAACCTAGAAAAAGCAGATATTTCTACTACGCAATCAGGTAAACACATCAATATAAATCCAACGAATTAAATAAATGTCCATAGGCCAACTGCCCTTTAATTACAACCCAGGGTATGCAGAAAAGTAAAGTGGCCGGGCACCACTGCCAACAACCCGGATTTCTAAGCTTATGACAGACGCCAACAACTTTGAGTGAGATATTGGGTCTTCAATCTTTAGTGTCTTTAGTCTTTTGGTATTTTTTCCTTGGACTCCTTGGATCACTCCTCCTTGAACTCCTTGGATCCGTCGTGGCTTGAATATCCAAACGAAGAGAATTCACTCTTTTAGGGAGTATTATCTTTTGGGTATTGCCTTTTCTCTCTAATGGAAGAAGGCCCTTCCCTTTAGGGATGCCTTATTCCTTTGGAATCCGAGTTGGATAAGAATATCCCAACTCATAGTTGCTTTCATAACTCTTAACAATTATTACAAATTTTTACATTCAAATGAAAAGAAGAAAAGAAATCTAAAGAACTTGCAGGGTTATCCTAATAAAACTCCCAAGCAGTTATATATAGAAATGAAAATAACTCAAACTATTGACCCTGTGTCAAACCATGCTCTTGATCATGAGGGCTAAGCAGCTCCACCTGTAGCAGTTATAATTATTTAATAATTTTTGCCCTCATTATATCAGGGGGGGTTGAGCAAGCACATGTATATAGGGATGTCAATTTTTGACACGACCCGAAATACCACCCGAACCCGACTCGAAAAAATTCGGGTTCCGGTCAACTCGAACCTGAATCGGGTCGGGTTCGAGTTGAACAAATCAACCTGTTTAAAAATGGGTCGGGTTGGACCCATCAAACCCAAAATTGACCCAAAATTGACCTGAAAGTGACACGAAAACTCATATTTGACCCGAAAACTAGAGATCGACCCATTTTTGACCCGATTTTGACTCGATATTGACCCGAAAATTAAATATTGTCCCGATTTTGACTCGATCTTGACCCAAAAATTGAATATTGACCTGATTTTGACCCAAAAATTAGTAATTTTAGATCAAATTCGAGTCATTCGTGTCGGGTCGGGTTGACCCAGACCCGAATCGGGTCGGGTTCGGGTCAGGAAACCTGACCCGTTTTTAAAAATGGGTCAGTTCAGGTTGACCTGAACAGTGCCGGGTCAGTTTCGGATTACCTGACCCGCTAACCCGAATTGACACCCCTACCTGTATAAGATAATATTAGAAATTATGACGGTGCCCCCCTTTTATTAGCTTGAGCATGACCACCTACACGGAAGAACAGTATATATGTATATGGCGTTCCTAACCTAGGGATAAATCTAGTGCTCATCACATCATCCACAGAGTGCAGAAAAGTAAGCAAACACACTAATCATTTTCAGGCCCTAAATGAACTACGGTTGACCAAAAAGTTGACTTTCTAATTTAGGTGAGTTTCTAGAATTCTGATATTTTTAATAAATACTATACCCTAATAGAATTCTAATTCAAGTGAGTTTGTCTAATTTGGAGTTTTCTACGATTAGTTATGAATTTTCTAAGTTCAGTGTATTAAGGGAATTTCTAAAATTCCTGATAAAAGGCTGTTTTTATAGTTTTAATCCAAACCAGCTCCAAGCTGATTGGAATCACTCCCAAAGGTCAGGGATGACCTGATAAAGTATTCCCGAGTGTTTGGAGAAGATTTGAAATTTTTAATAATTTTTAATGAATTATTATGTGCAAAAAGGTAACTTCCACTTATGGTCAAATTAAGGGTCAACCTAAAGTCAAACTGATGAGCCCTATTTATCTAACGTCAAGGGTCAGATTTTGAGAAATTCAAAATATTGTGGGTATTTTCTGACTTAAAATGCATTTATTGTAATTTTTAGAAGGTCTCGGGGCCTTATTTAATAGGTTAATTATGGTTGGTTAATTAAGGGGTCTAACAAGCCTTAAAAATTTCTAGAAAATTCTAGAAGCTTTATAATGTCCCTAAGTTAAAGTTTTGAGGTTTTTGTATCAATCAGTGATCTATCCTAGTCGCTAAAAAATTTTTAAGTTCGCTAGACGGATCCTTAATTTTTATCCTTAGTGTGTCACTACGTTATATGGGTTCAAATTATGTTTCACACTAACTCTCAAGGTAATAATGCATGGAAAACATATAAAAGCAATAAACACACCATGTCCTTAGATCTAGGAGAGCCTAAACTAAGTGCTCGTGGTGCAACCTACACATGCAGTCTACAAAAAAAAGTAAGTACGACTAATGAAGGGGCAGTGAATGGTTGGGACTCAACCATTCACTAGTCCAACTCCCCCAAGATTGCACTACATTCATAGAACTCATGTCTAAAATTTCATCGAGTAGATCTCCCAAAATTAGGTTAATTTAATAATATAGATAATTTTAAAATAAAATAATTTAAAATAAATATATACTAAAAGAAAATAAAAAAAGTTTTATAAAATAAACATAATTCAAAATAGTTCCATTCATAGGTATTTGGGAGACCCACTGACCACCCAATCGAGGTTTCAAACTAATTTTTAATTTCAAAATAATTAGGGTAATTAATTATTTAAATAAGGTTAAAATAGTCACATAGGGATGAGTGACAGAAATCTGTCAGTACAGTAAAAATAAGTCTCTGAAAATAATTTTAAAATAAAATTCATATTTTTCTGAAAAATTCAAGGGGTTATTCGTAGAAATCCAACTTAAAATGAATTAGTTATGATTTTTACAAGTTTAAAACTAATAAAAGCAATTTTTAAATAACAATAATAATAATAATGAAAATCATTTTAAAATAATACTAATATGGGTAATAACAATAATAGTAAATTTAAAAAAAGCTATTAATAATAAAATAACACTAAAAATATTAGTAACAATAGTGATAAACTAATTTAAAATAATAATAACATTAATACTAAAACTAATTTAAAATAATAACAAATTAACAAATAATAGTAATAATAAAATAAACATAAAAATAAAAATAAATAAATATATATTTATATATATATATATATATATATATATATATCTATATATATATATATATATATATATATATATATATATATATATATATATATATATATATACTTAAAATATTCAAAATAATAACAATACTAATATTAACAGTAAGATAATAATAATATAATATTATAAAAATAATTAAAATATTATTAAAATAATGACTATTCATTGTTTATTAAAAAATTAAATAAATACAAATTATTTTTAAACAAAATTAATTTAAAAATAACGGGGACGAAAAATTGAGCGATTTGATATATTGCACGTAAAAAACGGGTGAAAATTGAAATTTTTATGAATTTTTAAAGGAAGAATAGATTTTTAAATAACTAAAATATTTGTTTTTTAATTAAAATCGGCGGCCGGGACACATGGCGGCCCGGGATTTGATCCCAGGACCGCGGCCAATGATTACGATCCCAGCAATCATTGGTGCCAATCATCACGGCGTGATTGCAGCGGCCGCCCACTAATCCAGCTCAGCGTCGATCGCTGGCCGTTGGATCGTCCGCGGAAACGTGCGAATGGCCGTGATCAAGTCGCACAGCACTCCGTGCGACGGGCGAAACCGCATGGTTCTGGCGGGCAGCCGGGATGCCGCCACGTGGCGAGCAAGACCGCGGGATCAAACCTTGCGGTCGGTCCAGACTGCGGAGACGGACCTGATGAGCAAATCCGAGCCGTTTGATCAAGAGATCAACGGTCTGGGATAAGCCCAACTGCATGCAACGTGATACCCGAGCCCTAGGGTTGTTTTTCGTCCCGTTCTCATGATCGGGACGAAGAAATGCTACGAAATTTTAAACCTAGATTATAGACGTGAAGAGCATCGTTGGGGAATAATTTTCAGAATCTAAAACACACAATATGCGAACCTAATTAGATTTAAGTGATTCTAACTAGTGTTTACGATATACCTCAATCCACACGGTGGATTCGGATGATCTTGGGCTCGTTGGACTCGTGGACTCCTCAGAAACAACTTCCTAGTTAACGTCGGGATCCAAAGCTCGCTCGATCGACTAGGATTCATCCTAGAACGTGAAACGTCTCAGGTTCGCCGGAGGATCGCTGCCGGCGGGGTCTAGACATCGGGATTTTGGTCGGGAAAAGTCAAGGAAGGTAGTGGGAGTGCTCTCGCAAAATTTCAGAGCCTGAGGAGGTCTGAGGCTAGAGCAAGAGCAAAAAGATCCTTTCCTAAACCTAATTCTTCCTATTTAAATGTCCCAACCCCATCACCAACATTTGGGATTGAATCTTTGAGTAATTAGGAGGGAAAAGGAGAGAATTAGGTCGTGGTTTGAATTTCAAAATGAAGGGAGGCTTTAATTGCACTTAATGGGCCCTTAATTCCATGAAAATATGTAATTAAGACCTATTTAGAGCCATGGTTGACCAAGTCCACGTTTGAATTGGTCAAACCAGTCAAGGGGGTCAAGGGAGAAGGATTATTGAGCCTTGAAGAGGTATGGAATGATTAGGAATCGAATTGGGCTCTTAGTAGGCTTAATGGGTCAATTTTGACCCATTAAGACTTGGATTGACCAAGTCAAAGATTGACTTGGTCAACTCAGTCTACCATGCCCGAGTCTGGGCAAAATCGAGGTCAACAAACGGACCCCCAACAGGAGTGGCGAACAACTAGTGAACCGCTCGTGTTGGCGTTGACCGACTAAGCCACAGTAAGTAGAGTGAAAAAACATGAGTGAAGGAATATCAGAAAGATGGTTGAAAAAGGAGGAGATTCTTCTCCTGGCCATGCCTCATAGTAGGGGCAGAGCCCAATAAAGAAGAAAAAGCAGCAGTACACATGTAAAGTATCACCAAAATGATAAACTGGCAGTAGGGTCTTCTCCTGGCCTTACTCTTTGACAAGGGTAGAGCCAAGGATAGAATCAAAGGTAAAGATCACCTAAAAAGGTGAAAGCAAGATAAGGAGATTCTCCCATAGCCTTGTTGTATAGCGAGGGCAGAGTAGAAAGGAGAATCAAAAGTAAAGGTCACCACTACGGTGAAAAAGGTAAAGAAATTCTCCCTTAGCCTTGCCCTATAGTGAGGGCAAAGCCAAAGGGAGAATCAAAAGTAAAAACTACCCAAAAAGGAGACAAAGGTAGAGAGGTTCTCCTCTAGCCTTACCCTGTAGCGGGGGCAGAGCCAAGAGAAGAATCAAAAGTAAGGTAGCAAAAGCATACCGACTATCTGTCTGACTATATAGAATCAGCATAATAGAAGATGAAAGGGTCCCATATCCTACTGCCCATCTCATAGCAGTGGATTGGGGTGACTCAATATCTTCCTGACCAAATCGGGTCAGCAAACCAAGGAATCACGAGATCTGATGTCTGCATAATCGGAACAAGACACTCAGGGAAAAGAGTGGCGAGGAGTTCCTGCCAGGTGCTCTGTCATGCCCTCTCTACCAAGTAAGTCAAAATAGCTTCCTATCTGTTCATTTCAAACAACAGGATAGAAGGTGAAAAGGATCTCGCCCCTCCTGTTCATCTCAAAACAGTGGATTTGGGTGACTCAGTATTTGCCTGACCAATTCAAGGCGGCAAATAAAGGGAGCCACGAAGTCTGGTGCCTGTTTGATAAAAATAGGACACTCAGAGAAAAAGGCGAGGAGTTCCTGCCAGGTGCTCTATCAGGCCCTCTCTATCAAGTAAGACCAACTACCTGCCCGACCGTATCTGGACAGTAGGGTAGGAGGTGAAAAGGATCCGCCCCTCATGGTCCTTTCAGATCAGTGAATTGGGGTGACTCGATACTTCTGTCTGACCTCAGCAAAAGTAAAGAAAACACGAAGTGGAAGTCTGCGTAGTCTTTTACAGGACATCCGGAGTAAAAAGTCATTGAGGATGGCCTCCTAGGGACTCTGTCGGGCTCGCTCAACTAGGTAAGGTAAGACCGACCACCTGTCTGTCCCTATCTGGGCAGCAGGGTGGAAGGTGAAAAGGATCCCGCCCCTCCTGTCCCTTTAGGAATAGTGGATTGGGGTGGCCACTACTTCTGCCTGACCTCAGCAAAAAGCTCATGAACCACGAGATGGAAGCCTACTTAGTCTTTTACAAAACATCCGAGTAATGGGATGTTAACGAATTGCGCCTCACAGGGACTATGTCAGGCTCACTCAACGGTAAGGTAAAACCAACTACTAGGCTGACCGCATCTGGACAGCGGGTAGAAGGTGAAAAGGATCCTGCCCTCCTGCTCCTTTCAGAACAGTGAATTGGGGTGGCCACTACTTCTGCCTGACCTCAGCAAGAAGCTCATGAACCACGAAGTGGAAGCCTACTTAGTCTTTTACAGGACATCCGAGTAAATGGGTGTTGAAGAATTGCGCCTCCCAGGGACTCTGTCGGGCTCGCTCAATGGTAAGGTAAAACCAACTACCAGGCTGACCGCATCTGGACTGTGGGTAGAAGGTGAAAAGGATCCCGCCCCTCCTCCTTTCGAAACAGTGAATTGGGTGGCCACTACTTCTGCCTGACCTCAGCAAGAAGCTCATGAACCACGAAGTGGAAGCATACTTAGTCTTTTATAGGACATCCGAGTAAAGGGGTGTTGAGGAATTGCGCCTCCTAGGAACTCTGTCGGGCTCACTCAACGGTAAGGTAAAACTAATTAGCAGGCTGACTGCATCTGAACAGCAGGAAGAAGGTGAAAAGAATCCCGCCCCTCCTGCTCCTTTCAGAATAGTGGATTAGGGTGGCCACTACTTCTGCCTGACCTCAGCAAGAAGCTCATGAAACACGAGGTGGAAACCTGCTTAGTCTTTTACAGGACATCCGAGTAAAGGGGTGTTGAGGAATTGCGCCTCCCAGGGACTCTGTCGGGCTCACTCAAAGGTAAGGTAAAACCAACTACCAGGCTGACCGCATCTGGACAGCGAGTAGAAGGTGAAAAGGATCCCGCCCCTCCTACTCCTTTCGAAACAGTGGATTGGGGTGGCCACTACTTCTGCCTAACCTTAGTAAAAAGCTCATGAACCATGAAGTGGAAGCCTGCTTAGTCTTTTACAGGACATCCGAGTAAAGAGGTGTTGAGGAATTGTGCCTCCCAAGGACTCTATCGGGCTCACTCAATGGTAAGGTAAAACTAACTACCAGGTTGACCGCATCTGGACAGCGGGTAGAAGGTGAAAAGGATCCCGCCCCTCCTACTCCTTTTAGAACAGTGGATTGGGGTGGCCACTGCTTTTGTCTAACCTCAGCAAGAAGCTCATGAACCACGAAGTGGAAGCCTGCTTAGTCTTTAACAGGACATCCAGTGTAAACAAGAGTGGTAAGGGCCACCTTCCAGGTGCTATGGCAAGGCTTCACTTTAACCAAGTAAGCTTCAACATCATCTCCACCAGCTCGATTTTGCAAATGAAGAAGGGCTCAATACCCACTCAGTCATTTCAATTGAGTGAATAAAGAGTCAAGCTGTGATGCCTGCCTAATCAAAACAGGACAATCAGAAGAGTGGCGAGAAGTACCTGCTAGGTGCTCTGCTAGGTCCTCTCAACCAAGTAAGACTAACTACCTATCTGTTCATTTCAAACAGCAGGATAGAATGTAAAAGTCACCTCAACATCAACCTGACATGTATCTGTATAGGGATGTGAGGGAGAAAGAAGTAAGTCAATGGGATAATTTTAAGGGTAGAGCCACCTAGGGAACTCCTCCTAGCGCTCTGGCAACCACATGGTAGAGGACAAATCGTCGTGGTCATGAGTATCCAAATGCCATCATGATCTCCTAGGGAACCCTAACCCTACACAAAAGGGAAGGAAGACATCAGGATGATGTCTCCCAAACAAATCTGAAAGAGATACCCCCTCAGTAGAGTGTGCAAAGGGGCAATCTCATTCCAAAGGAGTAAAAAGAACTGAAGTAGCGAGGGGGAGCCTCTACTACAGAAGGTAGGACTAAACCTAGTAACAAAAATATTTTTCAAAGAGGCTATAGTGGTAAACCCATACCAACTGATGAGGACCCTGTAAGAAGTGGAAAGAGTATCAAAATATCCAAAGGACCTCTCCAGCAGCTAGGAGTCGGGTCACAATAGGGAAACAAGTGGGAAAATAGTTGGAAGAGCTGACTCTGTATCAGAGAATTAAAGCTCAAGAAAGAGCTGATGGTGGCATCTAAGGCATGATGCTCCATATCACCAGGTAGGAGAAAAAGAGTTAAAGTAGCGAGGGAGCATGCCCGCTACTCAGGGCAACATACTCTGAGTGGGAAAAATCTCACAGTGGTAACACCCACATCAACTAGTGGGACCCTGTGGGAAGTGAAAGTGACCTTAACACATTCATAGGACTAATCCTAAGGATTGAGCCAAGTGTATGAATGGTAGGATAGGTCAAAGCAAGGAGTATAAGAACTAATCTTCTGCTGGAAGATCAAAGTTTTCAAAGTAGTGATGTTAGTATCCGATGCAAGATATACTACATCACTACAAGGAAAACAGCTCCAGGTAGTAAGGGGACACACTCGCTACCTGAGGACAATAATCATATATAGAAGTGAAAAATCATCAAAAGAGTTACAGTAGTAACACCTACCTTGATCGGGTAGGATGCTGAGGGGAGTAGGAGTAATCAACACAATATTCATAGGGCTACTCTAGCGGCTCAGAGTAGGGTACGAATGCAGAAAGTGAGTGAGTAAAGAAACTAAGGGGCCAATCTTCCATTGGAAAATTAGAGCTCCTGAAGTCGCGGTGCTAACACCTAAGAACAGATGTACTACACCACAACTTAAAAAAATAACTCTAAGGTGACAAGGGAGCACACCTGACACCTAGTACGATAATCATGAGTGAGATCTATGATTATCAAAAGGCCACAGTGGTAACATCTACCTAATCAGGTAGGATCCTGTGCGGAGTGAAAGTAACACTGTCACATTCATGGGACCACTCTAGTAGCTCAGAGTGGTGAATGAATGGGAGAGTGGGCTGCCAAAAGAGGGCAGAAAGGGGCTGATTTTTCATCGAAAAGACCTAAGCTCGAAAGATAGTGATGTTGACATCTAAAACTCAATGTACTACATCACTAGCAAAGAAAAGCAATTAGAACCATCTAGACTTACAACCAACTAAGTGGAAACTCAACCTTGAAGAGACTACCAAAGTATTCTCAAGGGAGAAGAGAGAGACATTTTAGGGAATTTGAGCTCTTAGAGAGTTTTACCGGGTTCCTCCTATGACAAGGGCAACCGGTTTTGCTCTACTGAGAGTTTCCCTCTTTTATCACATATATATATATATATATATATATATATATATATATATGTTTTTTTTTAGGATTGTGAATGATTTTGGTAACTGTTGGTGGTATTTTAAAAATATTAGTTTTCTTTGGGAGTTAAAGTTAAATTCTAATTCTAAAATCGAATCATCCCGTTAAAAAGAATATATCACCTCAAAAGATGAAAATAAAATTTCATAACGGCGTTCAGATTTAGAATTATGAAATTCATCTTGAATATTGTGAGCGAATGCTAAAGAGAAATTCATATGGCCCCGAAGGGTCAAAATGAGGTTCAACTGAATATCCAGCTACAATATTCAAGAAGTGTGATCGTTAGGTTCACATCCAAGGCCTTATCAAAGAAAGATGTATCTCCCCGAAGGGAGAAAATATCATTCGATGATAATTCTTTGAATATGATAATAATGATCACTAGTATTTTAAGTTTTCCCAAAGAAATCCAATTGAGTTTTAAAAAAATCAACTTTTTGAAATCAGGTGAGTGTGTGATTCTAAATCTCCTACGAGCGCAAGCCCTAGTAGTTAATTACATCGTAGGGAGATAAAATCCCATACGAAAACTCTCGATTAAAATAGTGGCAAAATTTTGTTAGATTTTCTAGGAGTGATATCAAAAAGAGATGAATTTTTGAAAACTCAAAAGGGAATGGGTCAAAATTGAGCAGTTATTAACGGAGTCAAAAGAGGAGAGGTAACGAACACTTTGAGATTCCAGAACCTTCCGGAAGTGTCCCAACTTAATCTAAGATTTGGGCTTTATATTTTAGGATTGAAATGAAGCTTTAATTAGAGTTGAGTACTTTATTAGAAAGTTGGGACTATATCCCCGAAATTTGGGGTCTTATAATCAAAGATCTGCCCCGGATCCTAAATCTATTTTGGACACTGGACCACAGTCGTCCGAACCTAACTAATGCAGTGCAGAACCTGAACTTACCCCGGCCTGGATTGGGGAGCCAGCTAACCACCTAATCGATTTAAAATAGATGAGTCCGGTCTTTTATGAGAGAGTGATAGGGACGTTATATTTAAAGTTTTAGAGAGTTGGGGCCGACATCTAGAGATTCTCCTAATTGGCCCCTTTGACTTATGTTGGGTGCAAAATGCTAAGGACTGTGAAATTAAAATTTTGACTCTTTTAATTTGTATCTAATGCAATGCATGCTGGTCGACAACTTCCAAATCAAATATGCTTGAATGTTTAAAAACAGGCTTATAAAATAATTTTTTAGAAGACTGGACTTCCCCAGGTCCGGCACCTCGTCCTCATAGGTCAGACTATCCGGACTCTACCCGCAAGCGGGGAAGGGTCTAAAGCAAGGAAAGAATAATGCAGAAATATGCATGCGACCCCGGGGTCGATCCCCGGCTAATTCCCTAGATTCATTATTTTTCTATGTTGTTTAGACTCACTAAAATTTTAGAATTTTAAAGTTATGAGTATAAAACTTTCGCACCCTTACAAGCCTCACGTATCCAGACGAAAATAAAAGCGGCACACAATCGCCAAAAAACTAAGAAAAGTAGGCAATCCTAAAGGCAATCAATTCAACACATCAAATATAAATTAATTAATCAATAAATATCCATAGGCAAAGTTGTCCTGCTTATTACAAACCAGAATTTTACAGAAAGTAAAGTGGCCGGGCACCACTAACAACAACCCGGATTCTAAACCTAGTAATGACGCAAGTAGTTTTGAGTGGGATATTCTCAATCTTCAAATCTTCAGTCTTGTTCTTTTTTGGGCTCCTTTTTCTTCAAGCTCCTTGGATTCTTCGTACTGGACTACCCAAATGGATAAGAGGGCACTTCCTTTAAGGGGAAGGCCACTCTTTCCCCTTTGGATAGGGAGGAGTATGGCCCAAATTTGGATCTCCAAATAGAAAAGGTCTACTCCCCTTAGGGGCATCCTTTTCTCTTCGGAGTCCAAGATTTGGACTTATATATCCCAACTCAAAACTGACTTTCACAACACTCAATAATTACACAAATTACATTTTCTTGAAAATAAAATCTAGACTCACCTGCAGGGTTATCCTAAGCAGTTAATAAATAAAAAGCAATTATTCCCAAGCAGTTATATTTGAGCAGAAAAGTAAGTAAACACACTGGCCATGCTCTTTTTAATTGGGGGCTTTTAGCAGCTGAAGCACCTGTGCAAGCATTTATAACAATTAATATTTTTTTATTGATTTAGCCCCCTTTTTACTGCCCTGCATGAGCGTGACCACCTGCAAAAAATTATGTGAACATCCAGATCGTACCTAACCTAAGGGTAATCTAGTCGCCAAACACATCAATCCATCCACAGAGTACAAAAAAAAGTAAGCAGACACAGCAAAGCAATTTCATCCACAACATGCAGTAAAAACTACAAAACATCCGGCACACAGCAGTAAAGTAAACACCGGCCTAACCTAGATCTAGAGTTGGTTATCCTAGCACATCATCTAAAGTGTGTGTAAAAGGTCTTGTGGCTGGGGTAGGTCTTAAAGTGGGTGATTAGTTAAAGTTGTCTAAAAGTCTGGATTTGTTAAGGCTTAAAAAGAGATTTAGGTTAAAATTTAAGTATTAATAGATTAATAATTTTAATTAAACATATTTTAAAAGTTAATTGATTACTACCTTTGTTTCACACCGAGGCCGTAAAGTTTATTTCACCTTCCTTGGGGCTAAGCTAATAGCCTCGTAGGCCTAGGTTACCCAGTAGTAATCGGGGTTGATTAAGTTATTTTAGATTTGTTGGAATTAAGAGGCATAAATTAATATTAAAAAGATTTGTTTACTGATTTTAATGGGTTGGTTAAGAATTTTATTAACCTATTAAGGAAATTCTGAAATTTGGGAGAGTTAATGGATTATGGAAGTTATTCGGATATGCTAATTAAGGGGTCAAAAATTGACTATTATAATTAGAGTTAATCTTAAGGATTTCAGATTTTTAATAAATACTAGACCCAATTATGAGTTGTTAGACAGTTGCCGCACTCAATTTGGAGTTTTCTATGAAAAGTTATGATTTTTAGAAGCTTTAATCCGATTTTGACCTAAGGTTGACCAAAATGTTGACTTTTTGATTTTGATCATTTTTTTGGTACTAGAATATTTTTAATAAATATTAGGCATTATAATGAGTTTAATGCAAGTGAGTTTGGTCAATTTGGATTTTTCTTGATTTAGTTATGAATTAATGAAGTTTTGAGCATTTTAGTGAATTTTGGAAATTACTTAATTAATGGCCCTTTTATGATTTTGCTTCAAGTAAGTTCCCAACTTCTTGAAAACACCTCCAAAGGTCAGGAATGACCCAAGGAGGGGTCCCCAAGTGTTTGGAAAATTTTTGGAATTTTTAATTATTATTAATTATTTAAATCAATTAAATATTAACTTTTACTTAAAATTAAATTAAGGCTTAATTAGCTGTCAAATCAAGGGGCTTTTAATTTTCATTAGTTAAGAACTTAATTCTGGTCAGTTAGAGGGGTTACATGTATTTTTTGGATTTAAAATGGATTTATTACATTTTGGAAGTTTAAAGGCTTAATTAAGAATTAATTTAGGTTTAATTAAAATTTGAGTCTTTGTTTTGATTTTTAAAGATTGTAAGTTTTGTTTTATGATTGATTAGAGTTGATTGAGATTAATTTAGATTTTTAAAGGTTTTATTTGATTTACTTGAATTTATTAAACATTAAGAAAGAGATCCTTTAAAGAAAGGATCACCTAAATCTACTAGTTATTATAGGATTGATTAATGTCAAATCAAGGTATATTAGATCAGAGGATGGTGACACTAATTTTCTATGTTTATGTTCAATCCCGAAAAGGGATGTATATAGTGTATCCTAAATTTGCCCTAAGTTTACTAAGACACACCTTAATTATTGTCCTTAGTGTCACTAGGTTGTAGGATTGAAGTCGATGTCTTTCTAACCCTTGGACAATAAACTATAATCATATCAAAACAACCATGAGCAAAAGAAAGACGGTGATCCTAATGCCCTATGAGGGGAATTTATAATGAATCACTCCAATCATAAGTTATGAAATAACTTATGAGTTCAAATGATCTATTATAAAAAAGAGATAGACATATGAAATTGGATTAAGATTGGTTAGTGATATATGCAAATATATCCTAATTAAATTCAATCCAATCCCATAGCATGACCATATACAGTTATTGATCCCTTAAGCTAGGTTAACATGTATTTGAGAGTAAATTTTAATGGAATTATATATGGCCATGGGTTTAAACTCATTATCAGTGAAAAGATGATTTTACACTGATCCCATAAGGTTCTAACATGCTCGAATGGACTTTAGGTTGAATGTGTTATGAATTTACAAAAATAAAGATCAAATCATGATCAAGATTTTATAAAATCCATAACTCAGTTTATATTGCATCAAATGGCATAAGAAAATTACAGTGACTCAACCTTAGGCCCTATTATGTCTTTGCCGAAATCCAGCTCAATATACTTTATATATTTTCATTTAAAAATAAAAAATAAAATTAAGTTTTATGTATTATTAAAATTACTAATAAACTGTTAATCAAAATAATTTTTACTTATTTTTAAAATATATTAGTTAAAAATACAAACAAAACAAGCCCAAGAACTCCAAAAATGGATCAGAATTGAAATTCTGGTGAATTTTTGAAGTTCAGGAGATTTTCTGAATTTATTTAGATGTTTTAAATACCCAGTCAAACGGCGGCGCTGACTGGGACACGCGGCGGGAGAGGATGCAGCCACGCGGACGGCGGCGGTCACGCGGGACCCGCCACTTATCCAGCGTGGCATTGATCTGCGCCGTTGGATCGATCATAGAAGAGATCGGACGGTCGGGATCCAACCCGCGGTATTGAACTCGATCCAGAATGATCAGACGGTACGTGGATCTGATCCCCGCGGTTTGGATCAACGGCCAAGATTTAGCCCGATGAGGATCTGGCTAAGCCGCGGTTAAAACGAGTTTTAAGTCAGGTTCAATCGCAGCCGTTGATCTAATCAGAGAAGATCCAACGGCTAACGACCTGTCTTCCTCCTCTAGCCAACACCGCGAACCCTAAACTCATTTTTCATTTCGTTCTCGCAAAATACCCAACCAAATGCTTTGAAATTTTAGGCAGAGACGTAATACGATCTAAGGAAGAGTGGGGAATAATTTTTAAGCCATTTGATACAATATTGAATGTGTTATTTAAAAACCTAGAAAACAAACTAGGGTTTTGGATTTCTCACCGAAGGATGGATCAAATGAGTTGATTTTTTCACGGCTAAATTTGTAGACTGTCCACATGTTGATCTCCTTCAGGCTTCAAGCTTGGAGGATCACTGGAAACGGAGTTGGAGGAGTTTGAACGGAAGTGGCTCTCGGTCAAGCTCCGATCTCACCGCCGGCAACTTCAAAACACCAGAAACCGATGGGAAAATGAAGGTAGGGCTTAGAGAAATCAAAACGAAACTCAAGATGCTCTGGGAGATGTTTGGAATGCAAGATCACTTGGAGTCAATGGGAATCGTGTCTCTTGCCTATTCACGAGTGTGGAGCCTAAAGGGACGGTGGGGATTGATCAGGGAGAGTGCTGGGATGATGGACACCTGTTCCAGACTGTTAGGGGATAGGAGGAGCGGCTGCCTCAGGTGAAAAAGACATGGAGTCCTTTTCAAGCATAGGGGGACCACTGGGTTGATAGCTCGGGTCTAGAGCCATGCCAGCAGCTGGGGGAAGTTAGGCCAGGTTTAGGAAAGCTTCTAGAGTCAAAAGAAATGCTTGGACTGGCCTGAAATGAGAAGGAGAAAGAGTTCAAATGGGTTTGACCGAGTGAGCCCATTTGAATTCCCATTGACTGTTTGACTGGTCAATGGGGGTCAAGGCCTGTTGAGTTGGCATCAAAGTAGGTTGTGAGGTCCCTCCCAATGGCTGGATGGGTTTAATTTGGGCTGGGTTGAAGGGTTTGACTATGAAAATGGTCCTTTGCTCCTTGAGTTGACTTGTTGACCAGTCAACCCAATCAAGGGTTTATGGAATTCCACCTAGGTAGTCCAAATGGGCTGATTAGGTGGATTGGAGGGTAATTCCAGGAGTCATGTATGTCAATTGAATCAATAAGGCTTAATGGGCCCTTAATGGGCTTTTAGGCCAAAACGGGTTGACTTGGTCAACCAGTTGGGTTCAGGGGCTGGAAATAGATTCAACATATTCAGAATGTCATCCTGAGTCTATTGGATGTGGTCCCAGGGTTTGGAAGGGTCAATTTGGTCAAAATCCTTACTTGTACCCTTAAGGGTCTTCTTGGGTCAACAATGTTGACTTGGTCAACCAGGTTGACTCAAGAGCTGGGAATGGGTTCAACAGGTTTGAAATGAAATTTGAAGCTTCCTGCAAGTGATTGCATTCAATTCAGAGTTCATTTGGTTTGAAATGCCTGTTTGAGCCCCATAGGGGTATTTTGGTCATTTTGGGCTTATGGCCACTAGGGGCTAAAATGAGTCCAGAAAAACACAGTTTATTGACCAACATATCAGGATTAATAGTCTGGACGTGACTAGAGGCCTTGGTGAAGGCTCTAGGGTCAGAATCTTCAAGGTGATAGGTCCAGTGGCATAGGCTGTAAATATTTGAAGGTTTTACAGCCTTTGGATTTTGACTCAGATTCTGGGGTTAGAGACCTCATAATGGGCTCAAAATTGGAGGGTAATCTCTAGAGACATGTCTTATCACTTTGTAAGTGATAGACTCTGAATCAGAGGTCATTTGACTGGGTTTTGAAATATTTGAAAAAGGTCTTTAGGACAGGGCCTTAAGACTTAGGATTTGAGTCTGGATTTCTGGATTTGGAATGAATTTCAAGTTTGAATGATTAATATTGAAGTATCCAAATCATTTAAAATCATGTTGTGATTGTTAATGGATGGATAAGGTCAAAGCTAGATTAAAGGTGGGATCAAAGTCTAGGTTGAAATTTGGATTCTCAAGTGGACTGAGTCAAAGTTTGGATATGTTTGAAATTTGAATTAATTTGGATTTGAATTGAATGAAGTTCAGATTGATTTGAGGTTTGAATTGATCAAGGGTAGGGATTGATTTGAGTCTGGATTGGTCCTAGAATTTGGAGAGATTCTAAGATCTAGGATCTAGAAGGGTTCTAGGATTTGGAATCTAGAATGGTTCTAGGATTTAGAATCTAGAGTATGGAGGAATCCTAAGCTCTAGAGTAGATCCTAGGGTCTGGGGTCTGGAAGATTCCTAAGGTCTAGAATAGATCCTAGGGTCTAGATTAATCTGGAGTCTGGAAGAATCCTAAGGTCTAGAATAGATCCTAGGGTCTAGATTAATCTGGAGTTTGGATGGGTCTCAGTGACCTCATACAAAAATGAGGTCAACAGTAACCCATATCATGTTCGCCACATGAACAAAATTGGGGAATTTTTGCTTTTAGAGAGTTTTACTGGGTTCCTCCTGTGACAAGGGCAACCGATTTTGCTCTACTAAGAGCTCCCTTTCTTTTATCACACATGAATTTTTAAATGGGGATAATGGATGGTTTTGATAACCCAGACCATGTTCGCCATATGAACAAAACTGGGAAAAAGATCTAACAGGATCTTGTAAAGAAGTGAATATTTGATTTTGATAACCCAGACTACATTCATCTCATGTGAATGAACAGGGGAGCACAATCAGAGTGAAATCAATGTACAATTGGAATCAACATCAGGATATAGGATCAACACTATCACATTTGACTAGTATGGGATGGTATGGACCATGTATCCTATCTCCAGAAGAGTTCAAACTAATGACTCTGACATCCTTGATCACATCCAACTCATATGAATGGACTAGAGGCTACATCTATCAGATCAAGACTGATAGGAAGAAGAAATTCAAATAGGGATAGTGGGTCTCCATCACCATACCTGACTATCATGGGGTGGTGTAGACCTAGAATCACCTCTCAAAAACTAGACTCGAACAATTAGTTTTGATATCCCAGACCACACCTGGGGCGGCATGTGAAACTAGGGGACTAAGCCCTACAAAGGGGAGAATAAACTAAAAATTCTATACGATGCACCAATGTGGTTGGTGTACACAGACAAAAGTACAAAACATCCCTACGGCGTATTAGTGTATCACCTCTAAGGATAGCCTTATACTCTTCTAAGCAACGTCGCGTGGTAGAGGACAAATCATCGTGGCCATACAGACAACTAAAAAGTAAGGGGAATCCTTCTAGGAGTTACATATATAGAGGGATATCTACAGGCGGTAGGGAGGCTCCCCTGCAAAGTTCTAGACTCAGGCATAGTACTTTTTCAAATACTGCCCGTTGATGACATGCATTGGGTGAATGCCATTTGCATCAACAAGTAGGTAGGCACCACCTTCATAAACTTGCTCTACAGCGAAGGGGCATTCCCAAACAGGCTCAAACTTACCACCTCGTCGACGGTGCGAGATGATAGGCCTACGCAAAATAAAAACTAACTCGCCTACCCGGAAAGCACGGGGTCTAACAAGACGCTTGTAGTGCCGTGTCATTTGGGTCTGGCATAGCTTAAGGCATTGATAAGCTCGTAAGTGAAGCTCATTTAAACCATCAAGCTCTTCCAATCTCAGTCGGGCACTATCTTCTTCAGATAGATTATAACTAACTGCTACACGCAGTGAGGGGATCTCGACCTCAAGTGGGAGGACTGCTTCGGCCCCAAAAGCTAAAGCATATGGGGTAGACTGAGTAGGAGTACGGTAGGTAGTCCTATATGCCCATAATGCTTCAGGTAACTTATTATGTCATTCTCTCTTGTTTGCAACAAGAATTTTTCTTATCAGTTGCATAAGAGTCTTATTGAATGCCTCTGTCAAGCCATTGGCTTTAGGGTAGTAAATCGACAAGTATCGCCAATTGATGTTATGGCGGTGGGTAAATCTGATAATTTTGGTGCTTCTAAAGGACGGGCCATTATCTGAGATTATACGGCGCGGAACACCAAAGTGATAAACAATATTATCATGAAAGAAACGCATCACATCTTCTAATTTAACATCCTTAAGTGGGACAGCTTCTTTCCACTTAGAGAAGTAATCAGTGGCGGCTAAGATAAACCTATGACCCTTAGAGGAAGGAGGGTCTATAGGACCCACCACATCGCCCCAGCCCTCAAATGGCCAAGAAGAAATAGTAGGGTGCAACGGACTAGGGGGTTGGTGAATCACTGTGCCATGAATCTGGCACTGGTGGCACCTTTTAGCGTGCTCCATACAATCGTGGATCATAGTCGACCAATAGTAGCCAAGGAATTTAATTCTGCCTTTTATTTTAGGTCCAGATTGATGGGCACCATAAAGGCTTTCATGTATCTCACTCATGACTCTACTAGCCTCTTCTTTACTGAGGCAACTTAACCACATCTGGTCAAAAGAGCGTCGATATAGAGTTTCATTTATATAGGCAAATGATAAGGCTCTCTTTCTAATTTGAGCAGCGAGAGACTTATCATCTGGAAGCCTACCATGCTTTAAATACTCTATGAAGGACTCTCTCCAATCTGACTCCTCATCCACAGCAAACACTGCAAGGGTCTGATTGGGAGAGGACAAGTCCGCGGGGCACAGAGCTTGACGATATTGGACAATAATAGACACTGGGTTTCTAGTAGGGTCAGGTAATTCTTTTGCTAACTTGGCCAATACATCTGCTTTTCCATTTTCAAATCTAGGGACTTTGGCCAAAGTTACTTCTAGTATTAAGCTCAGGAGCTCCATTGCTTTATTATGATATGGAATGAGCTTAGGCTTAAGTACTTTGTAGACTCCAGCTACTTGATTGATTATCAGTTGGGAGTCTCCAAAGATCTTCACCCGCGTAAGACTCATCTGAATAGTCAACTCTAGCCCCAAAATCAGAGCTTTGTACTCAGCTTCATTATTAGTATGAGGTTCTGATAAGCTATAGGAGTACCGTAGAGTATGACCCTCAGGAGACACAAAAATCAGGCCTAATCCTACCCTAACTGTAGGAGTTTCATTTGGACTTAAGGCTTTGACGGATGACGCACCGTCAAAGTAAAACTCCCAAGTAGGGGACTCCTATTTATCCACACTCATGATGAATTCATCAGGTAGCTCATCATTGAGTGGGGAATCTGCAGGGATCGGGTGATCGGCTAGAAAGTCAGCTAGAGCCTGTCCTTTGACGGCCCGCTGGGGAATAAAAGTAATATCAAATTGTAGTAGTATCATAGACCATCGTGCTAGACGACCTGAAAGGGTCAGACGGGTCATCAAGTACTGTAATGGGTTGACTCGAGAGATTAGATTGATCTTATGTGATAGCATATAATGCCTAGGCTTCTATACCGCGAAGATCAAGGCTAAACACTGCTTTTCTATCGCTGGGTACTTAAGCTATACAGGTATTAATCGCCTGCTGAGGTAGTACAAGGCATTCTCCTTGCATTCCTCATTCTCTTGATCCAACAATGCACATAAGGACTCATCTAGAGCCGTAGTGTAGAGAATCAACAGCCTACCCGGGATAGGTGCAGCTAAAACTAGGGGGTTCATCAGGTAGCGCTTTATACTCTCAAAGGCCTCCTGACAACTCTCATCCCAGTGGAATCGGGCATCCTTCTTCACTAGTGCGGAGAAGGGATGACACCTACCAGAAAGATTGGAGATAAATCTCCGCAAGAAAGCGAGTTTACCCTGAAAGGATCTCAGTTGGGTAAGACTCTTAGGGGGTTTTAAATCCACTATGACTTTGATAATGGAAGGATCAATCTCAATACCACGATAACGGACTATAAACCCCAAGAACTTTCCTGCACTAACTCCAAATGCGCATTTTAAAGGATTCATCTTTAAATCGAACTTGCGCAGGCGTTCAAAAACGATTCGTAGATCTCTAAGGTGATCTTCGCAAACCTTGCTTTTGACAACCAAATCATCCACATAGCATTCAACTTGCTCATGTATCATCTTATCAAAGATGACAGTCATGGCACGTTGATAGATGGCCCTAGCATTCTTGAGACCAAAGGGCATCACCTTGTAACAAAAGACACCTATAGGTGTCCGGAAAGCGGTAAACTTCTCATCCTCGGGGTCCATCTTTATCTGATTGTAACCAGATGAACCATCCATGAATGAGAAGATGCTATGGGGTGATGCTATATCCACCATAAGCTCAGGGATAGGGAGAGGAAAATCATCCTTAGGACATGCCTTGTTCAAATCATGGAAGTCGATACAGACTCGTATCTATCCGCTCTTCTTCCGGACTGGAATAATGTTGGCAAGCCAAGTGGGGTACTTCTCTTCCATAATGAAACCAGCTTCTATAATCTTCTTGGTTTCAGCGATAACCTGTTGTTCAATTTCCAACCTCATCCTACGAGATGCTTGTTTAATAGGGACTGCATCAGGCTTAATGGCTAACTTATGGACTGCTACCTATGGATTTAAACCAGGCATCTCGGTGTAGTTCTAGGAAAAACAGTCTCTAAACTCTGATAGCAATTTGATGTATTCTTGAGCCTCTAAGTCAGACAATAGTGCACTATGGGAAATAGGCCTAGGATCTAACTCAGTGCCTAAGTTTATCTCACACAGTTCATCCATGGATGAAGTGACGCCATCTTCAAACTCTTGTGGAGCATCAAGTATTCCATCTTCCTCACTATCCGGGTCTTCTTCGTTGGAAAGAAAAACAACCGGATAAGTATGGAAAATGGCACGAATGTTGGCATCACTGGACTGATTTAATCCCATGTAACCTATGCCTCATAGGCCTTGGGGTAAATCAGTCTGCCAGACTCAGGCCTGCTGTAGAGCTTGTTCGTCGGGCCAAGTGGAATGGAGGAGACCCCGCTTAATAAAGCTCTCTACAATAGGTGAAAAGTAACGAGGGGCACTCCTGACCTCTATATCCATAGCGGTCTCCTCTAGATCCTAGCTCACAGGACCCAGTGGTGCACCTATACTATGGGGTGCAGATGGACATTCCCTAGGTCGGGCTGGCCCAAATGTATCATACAAGTAAGGTATGGGGTTGTGGCTACCCCATACTAGGCTACCATCGTCAACTATAGGAGTGTTAGAATATCTTTGATCGAAATCCCCAATTCCTATCCCACGTATCTGATGGGGGGAAGGTTGTCTGGTATTAGTCTGACGTCGGAAGTCTTCTTCCTCGTCTGAGCTAATATCAATAACCAATCCACCTTCAGGTATCAAATGGCTATGAAAAGTAGGTAGTGAATCATAGCCTACGGAATATGGAAGTGGTGAAGTGACTGGATGCTGAAGGATATCGATCATTTCATCGTCGGAAGAGTCAAACTCTACAGTCAAAGAAGAAGTGTAAAGGTTAGGGGGAGGAGGTGTGCTAGTGTCGTGGTTTCGTGGCTCGCGGATCGCAACTCTACCTCTCCCTCTACCTCTACCTCCCGTACCTCTACTAGGGGGAACATCGTGTCTCACTACGAACTGAGAGGGATCTCCATCAAAATGTGTAGTAGAAACACCTGGCTCAATACTAACCTGTGATGGACCCTGTACCGACAATTGTATAGGATCCTGTGCAGGTGGCTGCATAGGACCCTGTACAACAGTATCAAGTATCACTAGGGACTAAGCAGGTGGAGCTCTACGAGCTTTCGAGGTACATAGTACTCGACGTCGTCGTACATAGAGATCTCATGCACGAAAAAGGACTGGGTATCTCCAGGAATGGTATACTCAACATCATTCCTCAGAAACTTCATATATTGGTGCAAGGTAGATGGCACAATTCCATAGTCATGGATCCAAGGCATTCCTAAGAGAGCCTTGTATGAAGTATCAGCCTTAATCACATGAAACTTTGCCTCACTTAGAAAATTCCCAAATTTCAAAGGCAGGGTGGTAGACTATAGAGCTCGCTGGCCTTAATCATTGAAGCCTTTCAACATGATCTTGTCGGAAGTGAGCTTCAAATGACCTAGGGAGAGGCTCTTCAGAGTTTCATGCGTTAGTATGTTTACTGAAGTTCCTTGGTCTATGAGGACTCTGTTCAACTCATAACCGTTGACTTCCACAGTGACATACAAGGGACGATTGTGCTCAGTAGTCCCTAACAGAAGATCATGACTATTAGGGGTTTTTTTTAGATGAGCCAACACATAGTAATCAACCTCCAATTGAGGGCCTTTCCCTTTCTCCTTAGGCTGCTTCTGGGAGGAAGGGATATGATCATCCTGCTGGGTAATGATATTCTTATCTTTTGTATTCTTAGTCAACCTAGGTGGAAGGACTTTCCCTGAATGCAGATGAACTTTCTGTATTGAGTCATCCTCAACAAAAGATTCTTCTGGTTCAGTGGTGGTGGTAGGTGTTGGTCCTAATGAAAGTACTGGGAATTGGTTCTCAGATTCATCCTATGAATCCATGTAACATCCACCCTCTGGTATCACAAAGACTGGTTCATCTTCATACTCAGACTCAGACTGTTCACCAGAATCATTATAAGAGACATGTAAAGCATGAAAAGACTGAGTGCTAGAAGAAGCAGAAGTAGAACTAGAAGTAAAAGCAGCATGAAAAGAAGTAGAACATCAGAAGTAGCCAGAATCACCTTCTTCTATTATTTCTTCATCAAATGAAGGGAAAATAAAGTCCTTCAGCATAAGTGCTGGAAAGAATCCTATCTTCCCCTCAGAGGTTACAACATACTTTTCTGTTTCATATATTTTCTTATTACATAAAGCAGAAGAAAAAGAAATGTGCTCTGTAGGCACTACAACAGAAAGAGAAGAAGAAGAAGGTACAAGTGCTGGCGTAGTAATTGCAGTAGCAACTATCGACTGGGCCTATAGTGGCCTCCTCTCAACTACCTCTGAACTGCACGGTCTATCATCCTCCTGGTCTTCTTGGAGAGTGCTAACTGTCACTCTTCCTCAGAACTCTGGGGTAAACTGCCACTACTGCCTGACTGTCGCTCTAACTGGGACTATGGCTGGGACTGGAAACCATTTGAACTGTCTGAGGGCCCTTACCCTTCAGCTGCACTAGGTCACTGTCCTGGAGGTGTATCTATCCTATGGCCATCAACCTCTCAACCTTGTCCTTGAACACAAAACAATCTTCTAACACATGCCCAATGTATCTGTGGTAAGGACAATAGAGTGGGTGCTCAATCTGACCCTCCTCCTCCACTCTATTGTTGCTGGAAAAGATAAGTATATTCTTCTTAGTAAGGAATTTAAAAATCTTCTTCACACTCTCCTTTTTAAAGGGGTATTCCTTACTAAGCTTCTCATGTAGGGACTGCTGACTCTCTGGAGTCCTACGGGAGGTCCTGGGTTGTACTGTAGTATGGCTGCTGCTGCTGTGGTGCTGAACTGACAAAGGGCCTCTTGCCCTTATCTGGTGGTCCCTGAGTACTGTGTATCTCCCCTCTCCTAGGTGGAGGTGCGTCTGAAAACTCCTACCGTTGAGGTCTGCGTAAAGGCTGACTCTCAACCTTAGGAGGGAATGCATCGGGTATACTGTCCTGCAGACTGGTGACCTTGGTCAGTAACTTCTGAAAGGTTTGAATGGTGAAACCCTTCAGATATGGAGCTATGGGACTATTTATGTTCTTCAACAAGATCTCAACTGCGTGTTGCTTCTATAACTGTGGCTCGCACTGTAAACTGAGGTTCCTCCATCTAACTATGTAATATGTGAGTGACTCTCTAGGTCGCTGTCTGGTGACTACTAGCTCCCCAACTGTAACCCGGTGCTCAGTACTGACAAACCTCTGGATGAACAACTGCTCCAGCTCTGCAAAAGTCCTGACTGAGTCGTTGGGGAGGTCGGTGTACCAGGCAAACGCCACCCCCGCCAAGCTGCTAACGAACAACCTCAATATCAACGGATCACTCCCTCCTATATTGCAACATATGGCCTGGTACTGAGCCACATGCTGCCTCGGGTTCCCAAACCCGTCAAAAACTCTGAACCTAAGAGGGATGAAGCCAGGGGGTAGGGCTCCTGCTTGTACTCTACCGGGTAAGAACACCCCCTGCTAACTAACTCTCTAGTCTTCCTGGAGGAAATGGCCTGCTCCATCTTCTAGGCAATCAGATCCTGAAGCTGACCTACTGACAACTGAGCTGGCTGACTCTGGACAACTGAAGATACTGTAGGCACTGCTCTCTGGACCCTGTCCACTCTCACGGGGTCTAGTGTAGCTGGAGACACAACTGGCTGATCTCTGGAAATACTAGCAGAGGCTACACCTGCCACCTAGGGCATCACCCCCAAGGCTGTCAACTGTGCTGTCATGGCTGCCATAGCTCTTGTCATCTCTACCATCTGTGCCTGCAGGTTCAGGACAGTAGCATCCATATCCACTGATCTGGGGGATCCACCCACCTCGGGTTCTCCCTGCTCATCCTGGTCTTCGGGCTCTCTCTCATCCGGGTGACCTCTACGGGTAACTACACAAATCTGATGAACTGGTACATCCTCCTCCAACTAATCCACTAGTGTATCATCATTCTCTAAGAAAGAGTGTCGGAGGGCCTCTATGTAAGGACTTATAGGGGAACAGATCCTATGAGGACTACAAGCTGGCTCTGTCTCATCCCACTCTAGGGATCCATCTGGAGTAAGTACTACATCCTCATCACACATCATCAGGACCGCCTCAGTCCCCAAAGAAAATGCTAAATCCATCAGATCATCTGCCTCATCTAGCTGCTCTGACTCTGACAGGGGTGCTGCCTCAACTGACTGGACCGGGTCGACAGGGGTGTCCGCCTGCCGACGTCTCCAAACCCATCTAGTACGACGGGGTGCTGTACTGGCAACTGGCCGCTCTGGGACTACCACCTCTGAACTGACCTGAGGCCGGGTAGGCTCCTACTGCAGTCTCCGTCCTCGATGACGTGGGCATCATCCTACAGCGGGAGTGACTACTGGCAATCTCGTAATTGGAGCTGTCTGCGCTAGCTGCTGGGGTGTCTGGCCTCTCTGCCAACTATAAAGCCTCCACGCAGTCTGTCGCCATAACTGGAAGGTAGCCCGAGAAATGTGACGGAGTAAGCCCTCCTGACTGACGGGCCCTCTGCCACAAGCTAGGCGGACGATGTTCCGAATCCTCTAAGTGAGGGCTCGGACACCAGCATCCCTGGGTACCCTAGCTCAGGGTAGAGTAGTGACGACAGGAGGAGCCGCTGCTATACGAGCAACATCCTCCTCATCACCACTATGCTCAGCGGGGAGAAGCGTCCTCCCTGAACTGCCTCCAACTCAGGGGCTACCACCACCTCTGGGGTAGGTGCAATAACAGTTAGTCGTGGCCTCCGCTGCCTGGGAGCCACTCTCCTCTGCCTCTGAACTAACTCATCGTGAACGATGGCGTCTGCCATCTGCTTCCTCTCTGCCTCTGACGCAGCTAGACGGAGCCTCATATTCCTATTCCTCTGGGCCCTTCTCCCAAGGACGGAGGTGGAGGTTGAGGGGACATCTAACCCCACTGCCAGGGTGGCAAAGGGAACAGGGACAACTGGAAGTGCCGGGGTCTGCCCAGCAACTTTAGGGTGAGAAAGCCGGGCAAAAACAAAAACCCGACCAGAAGTGGGTGAGGGCACCTCGGTCTGGGCACCCCTCTTCCTAGTGGAAGCGGGAGGGGAAACCCGAACTCTATGTACTTTTACCGAAACGGCAGGAGTAACAACAGCAGCAGGCTGCCGACGCTGAGGGGCCAGAGCAACCTATATAATAGGAGCGGCAGGCGCAGGTCGCCTGACCGCTGCACGAACAGGGGGAACAAAAGCAACAGGCTGTCGGCGCTGAGGGGCCGGACCAACCTGTGTAGTAGGAGCGATAGGCACTGGACGCCTAACCGCCGGATGAACAACTGGAACAAGATGTGGCCTAGGCACTGGTCGCCTAGCCACAACGCGCACTAGCTGCGCAAGTACAGGAATGGGACTAGCAGGTGCCCGGGCTGTCTGCCGAGCAGCTGGTCGTCTAAAAGGGTGCATGGCTGCGCGTCCTTTCCTTTGAGGAGGAGAGAATGCAGCAGCCTCCGCCGGGGTCGGCCCGCCAAGAGTGATGAAGGCCGAGTCAATGAAGAAACCAAAAGTGATCCCTCCACCTGGCGGACTAGCGAGTAGGGACTTAGGGAGAGTCACCCGCGCGTCCGAACCGAAAGCAAAGGTAACGGAAGGAGCTGAACGAGCCAGGACACTGCTGCCAAGAAAAGAAAGTGAAAAGAATCAGTTATAATCAAAATCAAGAAAGAGTGGAGAATTTGATAGATATTTGATAAGGAATGGATAAAGGATGGAATAGCCTGCTAGACTGAAAAGAAGTAGAGTAGGGGAAAACCCTAGCTAAGGGGAAGGAAACCTAACTAAGAAAGAACCCTAACTAAGAATGGGACGAACATAATCTAAGGAGTATGAATCCTGGAGTACACACCAGAAAAGATAATATATAATCCAAAGATAGAGAGAGAAATTGGTCCCATCGTAGTTGCCAGAAACCTGTGGACCTCAGAAAGAGCGCCGCTTGAACGAGTCAATTGGAAGGGACAGATTGGATCGTGCATATGACTAACCATTGAGGATAAAGGTTCTCGCCAACATACCCCGATGGGTAGTAATATACACGACCTAATCACGGGTTTCCCCCGCCCGATACAAGAGCTCAAGAGGGGTTTAGTAGATGTGGGACCGAGTTTCCCACGGGCGCAAACCTCCGTGGTTAATTACATCACAGGCCGGACCTCGAGAAAACTCTCGATTAAGGATCATACATTATCCTCTCCTAAAGTGGGATTGGCACAGGGGGGTAGACTATGAAGTCCTACTCAAAAAGAGAGAAAGGTCCCAAAGTCTGAATTAGACATGCGTGGCTCATACTAGCATTCGGAGGCTCTAGGGTACTAAGGAGAAAACTGGAGAAAAGAAATCAAGCACTCGATCACATGAGTGAGGGAAAAGATGGAGGTGGCGTCATCCTATGACGCAGATAAGTAGGATTTAGAGTCCCTGAAAAGAAGGGACGTACCTACTATTTTAGGCATGCTACAAGATCGAGTGTAGTAGCCTTGAATCCTATATCTAGGTTGGGCTTAGTGTTCTACACAACACTAAGACCCGTGTCCTAGCTAATGGAATGAAAAGATATGGACTTATCCCGGCCTGGATTGGGGAGCCAGCTAACCACCTAGTCGCTTTTAAACCATGCTATCCAGTCAATTATGAAAGATGGCTGGGTGGTACAGTTATTAGAAATAGGACCGACATCTAGAGAGTTTCCTAATTGGTCCCAAACTTATGTTGGGTAAATGCTCCTAACTAATGTAATTAAATTTTAATTAAATTAATTTTTAATGCAATGCATGCTAATTGAAATGTCAGCTCATGAATGCTATAGGATTTTAAAAATAGGCTTATAGAAAATAATTTTTAGAAAAGACTGGGTCTCCCTAGGTCCGGCACTTCATCCTCATAGGTCAGATTATCTAGACTCTACTCGCAGGAAAGGAGATGTCTTATAAGAAGGAAGAGAAGAAATGCAATAATATGCATGCAACCCCGGACGATTCCGGCAGTTCCCTAGGTTTGTTAGGTTTCTATGTTATTTAAAACTTAAATTTTAGAGATTTGTTATGAGTGAAAAAATTTTATTGTCCTTAGAGAGCCTAACGGAATCCAAACGAAAATAATAGAACGGCATGCAAGAAAGAAACATAGAAAAAATAGATTTTTCTACTACGCAATCAGGTAAACACATCAATATAAATTCAACGAATTAAATAAATGTCCATAGGCTAATTGCCCTTTAATTACAACCCAGGGTATACACAAAAGTAAAGTGGCCGGGCACCACTGCCAATAACCCGGATTTCTAAGCCTATGACAGACGCCAACAACTTTGAGTGGGATATTGGGTATTCAATCTTCAGTGTCTTTAGTCTTTTGGGTATCTTTTCCTTGGACTCCTTTGATCACTCCTCCTTGGACTCCTTGGATCCGTCGTGGCTTGAATATCCAAACGAAGAGACAATTCTCCCTTTAGGGAGTATTGCCTTTTCTCTCTAGATATCTAAAGCCATCCAACCTGATCTTCCAAATGGAAGAAGACCATCCCTTTTAGAGATGCCTTCTTCTTTTAGAATCTGAGTTGGATAAGAATATCCCAACTCATAGTTGCTTTCACAACTCTTAACAATTATTATAAATTTTTACATTCAAATGAAAAGCAGAAAAGAAATCTAAAGAACCTACAGGGTTATCCTAATAAAACTCCTAAGCAGTTATATATGGAAATGAAAATAACTCAAATCATTGACCCTGTGCTAAACCATACTCTTAAACATAAGGGCTAAGCAGCTCCACCTGTAGCAGTTATAATTATTTAATGATTTTAGCCCTCATTATATTTGGGGGCTGAGCAAGCACCTGCATAAGACAATATTAGAAATTATGACGGTGCCCCCCTTTTATTAGCTTGAGCATGGCCACCTGTACGAAAGAATAGTATATATGTATATGGCGTTCCTAACCTAGGAGTAAATCTAGCGCTCATCACATCATCCACAGAGTGCAAAAAAAGTAAACAAACACACCAATCATTTTCAAACAGCATGCAGTGAAAACCACGGAAAGCTACGACACACAACAGAAAAATAAAACCCAGCGGCCTAACCTAGATCTAGAAGTGGTGCCCTAGCAAATAACTCTATGTGTGTGTAAGGCTGGTGTGGCTGTGATAGGTCCTAATTCAGATAGTTAATTAAAATTACCTATAGTTCAGGTTTGTTATAGGCTAGAAAAGGAAATTTTAGTTGAAATTTAAATATTAGTGAATTAGGGTCCATTTTAATTATTTCAGTTTGTTGATCAGTTTTAAGAGCTTAAGATACTGATATTTAAAATTTAATTGATATAAGCCAATTTTGGAAAGTCTCGGGTCCTCCTAGGAACTAGACTAAGGGTCCAAAAAGTCACTATGGGAAATAGGCTAGGTTTGGGTCTTCTATCATCTTAGAAAAATACTAGACCTTAATACGAGTGGTTAGACAGGTAGTACCCTGAATTTAGAGTTTTCTAGACAAAGTTATGAATTTTAGAAGTTTCGGACCCTAAATGAACTACGGTTGACCAAAAAGTTGACTTTCTAATTTAGGTGTGTTTCTGGAATCTTGATATTTTTAATAAATACTAGACCCTAATAGGAGTCTAATTCAAGTGAGTTTGCCTAATTTGGAGTTTTCTACAATTAGTTATGAATTTTCTAAGTTCAGGGTATTAAGGGAATTTCTAAAATTCCTGATAAAGGGCTGTTTTTATGGTTTTGATCCAAATCAGCTCCAAACTGATTGGAATCACTCCCAAAGGTTAGGGATGACCTGATAAAGTGTTCCTGAGTATTTGGAGAAGATTTGAGATTTTTAATAATTTTTAATGAATTATTAGGGGCAAAAAGATAATTTCCACCTATGGTCAAATTAAGGGTCAACCTAAAGTCAAACTGAGAAGCCCTATTTATTTAAGGTTAAGGGTCCGATTTTGAGAAATTTAAGGTATTGTGGGTATTTTTTTGACCTAAAATGTATTTATTGTAATTTTTAGAAGGTCTCGGGGCCTTATTTAACAGGTTAATTATGATTGGTTAATTAAGGAGTCTAACAAACCCTAAAAATTCCTAGAAAATTCTATAAGGTTTATGATGTCCCTAAGTTCAAGTTTTGAGGTTTTTGTATCAATCATTAATCTATTCTAGTCCCTAGAAAATTTTTAAGTTCGCTAGACGGGTCCTTAATTTTTGTCCTTAGGGTGTCACTACGTTTCATGGGTTCAAATTATGTTTCACACTAACCCTCAAGATAATAATGCATGGAAAACATATAAAATCAATAAACACACCATGTCCTTAGATCTAGGAGAGCCTAAACTAAGTGCTCGTGGTGCAACCTACATATGCAGTCTACAAAAAAAAGTAAATACGACTAATGAAGGGACCAGTGAATGGTTGGGACTCAACCATTCACTAGTCCAACTCCCCCAAGATTGCTCTTCATTCATAGAACCCATGTCTAAAATTTTATCGAGTAGATCTCCCAAAATTAGGTTAATTTAATAATATAAGTAATTTTAAATTAAAATAATTTAAAATAGATATATACTAAAAGAAAATAAATAAAGTTTTGTAAAATAAACATAATTCAAAATAGTTCCATTCATAGGTATTTGGGAGACCCACTGACCACCCAATCGAGGTTTCAAAGTAATTTTTAATTTCAAAATAATTAGGGTAATTAATTATTTAAATAAGGTTAAAATAGTCACATAGGGATGAGTGACAGAAATCTATCAGTATAGTAAATATAAGTCTCTAAAAATAATTTTAAAATAACATTCATATTTTTCTGAAAAATTCAAGAGGTTATACTTAGAAATCCGACTTAAAATGAATTAGTTATGACTTTTACAAGTTTAAAACTAATAAAAGCAATTTTTAAATAACAATAATAATAATAATAATAATAATTTTAAAATAATACTAAAAGGGGTAATAACAATAATAGTAAATTTAAAAAAAGCTATTAATAATAAAATAACACTAATAATATTAGTAACAATAGTGATAAACTAATTTAAAATAATAATAACATTAATATTAAAACTAATTTAAAATAATAACAAATTAACAAATAATAGTAATAATAAAATAAACATAAAAATAAATAAATAAATAAATATATATATATATATATATATATATACACTTAAAATATTCAAAATAATAACAATACTAATATTAACAGTAAGATAATAATAATATAATATTATAAAAATAATTAAAATATTATTAAAATAATGACTATTCACTATTTATTAAAAAAATAAATAAATATAAATTACTTTTAAACAAAATTAATTTAAAAATAACGGGGACGAAAAACCGAGCGATTTGATATATTGCACGTCAAAAACGGGTGAAAATTGAATTTTTTATGAATTTCTGAAGGAAGAATAGATTTTTAAATAACTAAAATATTTGTTTTTTAATTAAAATCGGCGGTCGGGACACATGGCGGCCCGGGATTGGATCCCGGGACCACGGCTAATGATTGCGGTCCCAGCAATCATTGGTGCCAATCATCACGGTGTGATTGCGGCGGTGCGGTCCACTAATCCAGCTCAGCGTCGATTGCTGGCCGTTGGATCGTTCGCGGAAATTGGCGAACGGCCGTGATAGGCAAAACCTCGCGGTTCTGGTGGGCGGCCGGGATGCCGCCACGTGGAGAGCAGGACCGCGGGATCAAACCTGGCGGTCGGTCCAGACCGCGGAGACGGGCCTGATGAGCAGATCCGAGCCGTTTGATCAAGAGATCAACAGTCTGGGATAAGCACAACTGCATGCAACGTGATACCCGAGCCCTAGGGATGTTTTTCGTCCCGTTCTCATGATCGGGACGATGAAACGCTATGAAATTTTAAACCTAGATATAGACGTGAAGGGCATCGTTGGGGAATAATTTTCAGAATCTAAAACACACAATATGCGAACGTAGTTAGATTTAAGTGCTTCTAACTAGGGTTTATGATATACGTCAATCCACACGGTGGATTCGGACGATCTTGGGCTCGTTAGAAACAACTTCCTAGTTGACGTCGGGATCCAAAGCTCGCTCGATCGTCTGGGATTCATCCTAGAACGTGAAACGTCTCGGGTTCACCGGAGGATCGCCGCCAGCGGGGTCTAGACGTCGGGTTTTGGGTCGGGAAAAGTCAAGGAAGGTAGTGGGAGTGCTCTCGCAAAGTTTCAAAGCCTGAGGAGGTCTGAGGCTAGAGCAAGGGCGAAAAGATCCTTTCCTAAACCTAATTCTTCCTATTTAAACATCCCAACCCCATCACCAAAGGTTGGGATTGAATCTTTGAGTAATTAGGAGGGAAAAGGAGAGAATTAGGTCGTGGTTTGAATTTCAAAATGAAGGGAGGCTTTAATTGCACTTAATGGGCCCTTAATTCCATGAAAATAGGTGATTAAGACCTATTTAGAGCCATGGTTGACCAAGTACACGTTTGACTTGGTCAAACCAGTCAAGGGGGTCAAGGGAGAAGGGTTGTTAAGCCTTGAAGAGGTATGGAATGATTAGGAATCGAATTGGGCTCTTAGTGGGCTTGATGGGTCAATTTTGACCCATTAAGACTTGGGTTGACCAAGTCAAAGATTGACTTAGTCAACTCAGTCTGTCATGCCCGAGTCTGGGCAAAATCAAGGTCAACAGAAACCTATTCATTATTTGACATTATTATATTTTCAATAGTTTGTGGGTCAACAACATTATAAATCATTTCTTCATAGCTATTTATTTGATTACTTGATTAATATATATATATATATATATATATATATATTGGTTAAAACCCACCTACGGGCCTATGCGTTAATATCAGGAAAAAGATACACAGTCCTTAAAGGGACCTCTAACTCACTACTGCTCCGAGGAGCTACAAACAAAATAAAAAAGAAACCTAAGAGCCGGAGTTCCCTACTAATCAAAATTACATTAAAATCTAGTAACATTCTATGAACCAAAAAGTAAAGGGAGAAAATAATCACTTTCAGCATATCCCTTCGATCAGCACACGTACCCTGCTCAAAACGAGCGCGGAGCTCCAAAAACCTGAAAAACAGGCCTGCAAGGATACTAGAGCAAAAATTAAACAAGCAGTAAAAGCTAAATTGCGGAATAGAGACCAATAAAATGTAAATTCTCCCAGGATTGTAAAAGTCCCACAAGATAATGTACTCTTTAGTGTCATAACCATTAGGATACCTGCTACCGTAAAACCACACCCACCAAGGCAAAAAATTCCATGCAATAAAGTTGGTCCCATAAAAATTTGACCCCTTCCAGGTAACCATCTTGAAGCACAGATAGACCAAATTATAAAATTCAAAGCAATGCATGATGCTATTATGCATAACAAAATAAAGAGTTGAGGACAAAATGCTCCAACACCAAGAACTGCTACTAAAATTCATCTAGCAGCACCAACTAAACCAACAACCAGCAATAGAAATAAAAAACGCCCACACCACCAGGAGCTGCACAATAACCATCACCGAAACCTCCAACCAGGCCACCACACAGCAAAAATGATCACTCACATTATCTCCAGGAGTGAAGATAAAAGAGCAACAATAAGAAGAACCATCAGCCAAGAAACCATTAAAGTCATTGCTCAAGCCCAAAATCACCACAATAGGGGCAAAACCACTACACCGAAAAAACTCAGTCGATAACATAAGGAACCTCCTTCTCCTCAAGTTTCAGATACCCCTTAAGCTGTTTAGGACAATTGTCCCAAACAAAATCCTTATTCTCATTGAGCACACAACCCAATCGAGCCAGCCAAACAGCACAAACGTTACCTCCATTCAAAATATACAGAAAAGAGTAATTTAAGCCCAACAGGCAATGTTTGATCTCACGGATAAGATAGAAGCAGTTAGCATTACAACAAGCATCCTCCTCCTCAGAAATCAGAGAAAAATTAAAGGATTCGATGACTTCAATAAACAAATTAACAATATTAATGCTGGTGCACAGATGACAACCATAAAGGATGGCCTTATAAATAACTTGATGATAATCAACATTGTTCAGAGAGCCCGCAAAACTAGCAACGAAATAGCCGTTGCTATCTCTGATCACCCCACTAAAACCAGCAACATTACCATTAATACTAATATCAATATTTAATTTGTAAAAGTTAAGAGGAGGTTTGATCCACTTAAAAGTACGCACAAGAGGAATCGAAGGATCCACGGAACCACCTAAAGTTTTAAAAACAGATAAATAATTTTTAAAATCCTTCACATAAATCAATTTAACAGCCAAAAGAGCCGCCACCTTATCTTTAACTTTCTGAATGACATTCGAATGGCCCATCTTCACATCGTTAAAAATGGAGTTGTTTCTCTCCAACCAAAGGAACCATAAGATCAGACAAGGAATAACATTACGAATATGACCTTTAATGTTAACCAACCAACAGTTCAAAAAAACTTTAAGAGAAAGATGATAGTTAAAACAATTTAATTTGAAAAGATCATCAAAATAAACCCACGTCCTCACAACAACAGAACCCGAAATCAGAACATGATGAATGTTCTCAGTGTGCAAACAACATTGACATTTGGAAGCAAGACTGAGCCCCTTATAAATCATGTTATCATCCGTAGGAAGAAACCTATCTAAGGCTCTCCAAACAAAAATAGAAATAGTGCTAGGGATATTCTTATGCCAAATTTTAGTATAAATACTCTCACAATCACCTTTATTTCTAAAGGCATTCCAAGCACTTTTAAGAGAAAATTTACCATCTTTAGAAGCATTAAACATAAGAATATCCTTTGAGTGATTATTAATAGGCACCTTAATGATCCGCTCCCTAATGCAATCTGGAACCTCATTAGAAATCTTATGAATATCCCAACAATTATTACTAAAAAAAGAGTTCACTTTAAGCGTGGAAAAAGAAGAAGTATTAAGAATATTATCAATCGATTCATTACCAAGCCATTTATCTTGCCAAAAAAATATATCACTAACCCCAAGCCCCCAAGAGAGGAGGGGATCCATATCCCATTTAACCTTGCACATCCTCCTCCAAACTCTAGAGATACCATGTTTGATACAAATATTAGAAGGATGCTTACCATTACCGTATTTAGCAAACATGAATTGAGCCCATAGATTATCTTTAGAAAAAATTTTAAACCAAAGTTTAAAGGTGAAGGCCTTAGCAAGATCCCAAAGGTTCTTGCAACCAAGGCCACCCTCACCCCTAACACCACAACAATTATCCCATTTGTACCAATTGATTTTGGAAGAAGTAGTGCCACGCCAGAAGAAATTATTAATAAGCTTATGGATCTTATTACAAACAGTTTTGGTAGGAGCAATAGTTTGAAAACTGTAAACAGGTAAAGCACATAGTACACTTTTAATAAGAATGAGTCTGCCACCAAAACTGAGGAAATTAGACTCCCAAGACTGCAGTTTGTTTTGAACAGAGGCAATAAGATCATTAAATAAAAAAATGATTTCCTGCCTTTAAAAAGAGGAACACCAAGATATTTTAAAGGAAGAGTAGAATGCAAAAACCAGTAGCATTATTAATGGCTAAAATACACTGATTAGTGATCCACTTAGAAGCAATAAAAAAGCTTTTGTTCTTACTAAAGGGTATACCACTACTCTTTTCAAAATAGTTCAAAAAAATCCAAAATTCGATGAATTCTATTAATGGCAGCATTAGTAAAAATGATAAAATCATCCGCAAAGCATAAATGAGAAATAGGCAAACCACCTAACGTTTTAAAATATAGATCAGGGTGATTCTGAAACAAGTTATCAAGGCCCCTAGACAAAATATCAGCAGCAATAATAAATAGGGTGGGTGAAATAAGATCACCTTGCCTCAGACCATTAGAAGACTTGAAGAAACCATGTTTAATAATGACTGAAAAATAAACATTGTTAATATAGTTCTTAATGATATTAATGAAAGCAGAATTAAAACCAAAAAGTTCAAGGGCTAAATAAATAAAATTCCAATCAATGTTATCAGAAGCTTTAGCAATATCCAACTTGATAATCAGATTGCCCCCCCTAACTTTAACATCCAAATCATGAACTAACTCGTGCGCCAACAGGATATTATCGGTAATGGCTCTCCCTTTCATAAAACCCATCTGGTGAGGGGAAATAATGTTAGGTAAAAGCACAGATAGACGATTACTAATAATTTTAGAAATCAATTTATTAAAGCAGGTACATAGGCTAATAGGACGAAAATCATTCCAGGTTTTGATAGAAATATTCTCGGGAATAAGAACTAAGGAGGTAGAAGAGAAAAATTTAGGCATCGAAGAACCCCTGAAAAAGTCTAAAACCGCATTATAGATGTCAAAAGAGATAATGTTCCAAGATTTTTTAAAGAACAAGGTGGTAAAACAATTAGGACCAGCCACAGAGTCATAGTTCATAACCATAATACTCTTCTTAACCTCCTCCAAAGTCGGGGTTCTATTAAGGAAAAGGTTATCCTCTATAGACACAAGACTTGGAATAAAGGAAAAGTCCATAGCAAGGTTCGAGATGAAATTGTTGTTAAAAAGGTTTTGAAAATGCCCGATCGCTAAATTATTAATCTCCATAATATTGTCAGTAAGAGAACCATCCTCCTTGTGGATTTTACTGATAGTATTCTTCACACGTTTTCTCTTAACAAGCGCATGAAAAAACTTAGTATTCCTATCTCCCTCAACCAAATGTTTACCAGCTGCTTTTTGCTTCCAAAAAATCTCTTCCTGGTTTTGAAAATTATTCACATCAATTTTATACTTATTTAAGAGAACTAAATTAGCCACAGAAGGATCATTACTATATAAGATCTCGGTCGAGTTAATAAGATGTTCAGCATGAATAATATTAGAAAAGATGTTTCTAAAGACATGTCGATTCCACCAGTTAAGCACATATTTTAATCTTTTAAGCTTAAACCAAAGCCTCACCATACCTTTAACATCATTATCAAGATGAAGAGGAGCATTCCAGTTGTTTTAAACAACATCCAAAAAAGGAATTATTAAGCAACCACATATTCTGAAATCTAAATTGAGGAGGAGCATTATACTGCCTAAGGTTAATATTAATAAGTAAAGGAGAATGGTCCGATAAAGTCCAAGTAAGATGTTGAATATCAGTACATTTAAAAAAATTGATCCAAGCATCATTAAAGAGAACACGGTCAAGTCTTTGCCATAAGTGACCCCTATTCCAAGTGAACTTATCCCCAACAAAACCAATATCAATCAAGTTACAAGATAAAATCATGTTGTTAAAATCATCCATAGAATGATTAGATGGATAAGACCCACCCATCCTTTCAGAAGTACAAGTAATAGCATTAAAATCACCACCCACAAGCCAAGGAAGATTACATAAAATGTGGAAATCAATAAGAGACTCCCATAAAACTTTTCTATTGTAAAGAGAGGAAGCAGCATAAATGAATGAAGCAAAACATTGAACATTAAAAGCCTCAATTTTACAATGGAGGACTTGGGAGTGATCACCAATAACATCAATGGTAATCAGATGTTTCCAAAAAAACCAAATTTTGTTGGAAATATTAGAAATAGCATGGTCAAAACCCAAAAATCGACATGTATTTAATAATTTAGAAGAAGCAATGAGAGGCACAAGAAGAATAAGCATAGCAATATTGTGAACACGACATAAGTTTTTAACACGAATACGAGACTAAGGGCAACCAATACCCCTAAAATTCCAAATGATTGTATTAAACATAAAAAAGATTTTAATGAGAAGTACTAGACCTAGTGTTCCTAGGAGGTTGCAAGATAACATGCTTAGACTTCCTACCTTTTTTACTATGAACTTTAATAAAACTATTATCATTATCATCTCTAGCATGACATTTAGCATTTATATCCAAATCTTCATAATCAGTAAAGGCATCACTATTATAGTTAGAATGATTTGGAGTCTTACCCTCCAAGAGTATTGTAGAACCATCATCTTCCATGAACTTACCATCGTCGCTCCAATTATCATTATCCTTGAAACCCGATTCCTTCAAAGTAATAGAAGTAGCTTTAGGAGGTAAAAGAGAAGCGTTAATTTCTCCTTCCTCTAATGATAAGTTAATATTATCATCTTCTTCCCCAATCAGATGCACATATAGAGAGATGTTTTCCTGCTCAACAATCGGATCCATAACAACATTAGCATTAGGGACAGGTATAACAATATTGCATTCAAGAGAATTACCCATATTTTCTACCACATTAACAACATAATTTTCCTTTTCATTCTCCACAACCATTAGAGAATCAGTAGCCGCACAATTAATTACAGCTACTTCCTGTTCTTGGCAGTTATGTACCATAACCTCAGAAGGCACAACAGAAGTATTCCCATGATTTATTTCCACTAGAGAAGATCTGACTTCAGTACTCTCCATCAGTTTTTCCTTCTTCTTCTCAGCACAACAAACTTCATCAGATTGAGTAATAGGCTTCTTCTCAACACGTAAATTCAAAATTTTTTAAAACATTTATTAACAGCATGACCATGCATTTTGCAAAAAGAGCAAAAGATAGGTAAATTTTCCAACTCAACTTTTTGAAAATAGCCTTTTACCTCAGATCCGATCCAAATTTCACTAGGGTATTTTTTAGAAACATCAAGTTTGACTAAGACCCTAGCCACGGAAGGCCGAGAGACCGACGCAGTAGCTTGGTCAGTTTGTAAAGGCCGGCCAAAGATCGAAGCCAAACCAAATAGAATTTGCTGATTAAAAAAATGAAGTCTCAAATTAGGAAAAGACAACCAAACCGGAGCTATCGGGGATTCCTCCCTAACGTCAAAGTCCGGAGTCCATTTCAACAACCTCATTTGACAAGCTTGAATGTAGTATGATCTACGAGAAAAAAAGCCTACTATAATCTAGATCATTAGATAGTTGAATAGCAATATGCCTTTGATCAAGTAAACCAACATGAAAGGAACCGGAGAGCTTGAGATTAACGAAAAACTTACGAATCACATCAAGATTAGGCCTTCTTAAAATAAATTTACCAACTAAAGTAAAAGCAAAAGGTGCAGCAAGCTGTTCAACAACGGTATCCTCAAAAAGCAAAGACGGAACACCTTTGTACGAAGCCTGAACGAAACTCAGTTTCGGAGTAGAAAGAGAACCCCCAACAAGGGCTTCTTTAAAAGATTGAGTTTTCCCTTCCATGAGCAAAGGTTTAGGGTGTGATGATGATGGAGCCGTCATCATCCCACACTAAAGCAACCAGAAAAACCCCAACGAGAGACAAGATAAGGATCAATAAACAACGATCTAAAGAAGAGAAACAAAATCACCGGAGAAAACTAGCCGGAAGGGCCAGAATCGCGAAGCACAGCAAACCCTAGAAAATCGCCTCGGGAGGATGTGTGAGATGCTGTTGTGGTCATAATTCAATTACTTGATTAATATAAGTAATCAATTGATGTATCTATGTATTATGTAATTTCATAATGTCTATGATCAAACTCTCCACATTCTGTCCAATATCAATAATTTGTTAAAAAAACTTTACTTATATAAATGGACTCACATTTATTTTAAACATGGACACCTAATTTTGCAATACTCATAAAAATTTATTGCTAATATGCAACACTAATGAAAAACTCAACTCCATTAAAAAATTAAATTAATTTATTAAATTGTTTCTTTTATGATTCAATCTATTATCTACTTACAATATGTTCTAATATCCATATTATTTTTATGAATTAAAAAATCAATTAAATTATTATCCAGTATGACCGCACAATCGCAATATATAAAATATCATAGTAAAAAGAATCCTATGGAGTCACACTCGCTCCATCTAAGTTAATCATAGAGTAATATCTAGTTCCATCTAATAAAAAAAATCCTATTGAGACATACTTAGGGCATCTCCAACCAAAAATCTCATTTTTCACTCCAAAATGTAGTGAAACCAAAAGCTGTCGTGATTCATCTCCAATCGAACACCATTTTGCCCCATAACCGTCGCTCTGTTCTTTCGCGCCTTTCTTCCGCAACTTCGGTAGAGACCAAAAAATGACGCAGATGAACAATGCGACGCCAATATTGGCGTCGTACTGTTCATCCGCGATCAAATTGCGGAGGAAAAGATGTTTGGTTGCGACGTTTGAGGGCCTCCATTCGGTTGTTTGCCGAACGGTTGGAGATGGTCTTACTTCGTCAAATCAAAAGATAGAATGGAGTTACGCTCGCTCCATTTACTTTAATAATCTTATAGAGGAACAATCACTCGATCTAAATAATATGTAAATGAAATACTTGATGCTGGTCTTCTTGGGATTGGTACCCCTCCTATAAATAAAAAATCAAATGAGAAGGCCATGGATGACCTCTTGATGCCATTTTCATTGCGCCAAGGCTCCTCTTACTTTCAACATGAAAGTCATATTCCACAATCCATTTACACTCATTATATAAATGCTATCTCCAATTGTAGGAAGGGCATTCTTTGTAGCCTTTAATACTCACTAATGAAATCAAGGAATTAGGCTAAACTTCACGATTTTTCCTATTATAGAAACTAAAAAAAATAGTGCTTTTGTACTTGTAATTTAGGGTTTGTTTGGGATGACTACAATGAGTTATGGGGGGGGGGGGGGGGGGGGGGGGGGGGGGGGGTGGGGTTTCAATATTTGACACGACACGAAAACCTGATTCGAACTCGACCTGGAAATTTCAAGTTAGACCCTACCCGATTTCAAAACGGGTCGGGTTCGGGTTCCAGGATTCAACCCGTTTGAAAAATGAGTCGGGTTCTGGTTGACCCGACGGGTTGATGGGTCAACCCGAAAACCCATTTGAAATGAGCTGATCGCACTTCCCAAGCCTGCCTACACACCCGTAAAGGCTGCCCCGCAACTGCCCGCGTCAGCCCGCGGTTGCCCGTGCGCTCCCACTGTTGCCTGCTTGCATCGGTGTCTGCCCGCCGCCTGCAGCTCACCGTTCCATCGCCGTCAGAAGCTCAACCGTGTCAGGTCGGGTCAACCCAGCAACCCGTAGGGTTAGGTCCGGGTCCAAATTTCCAACCCGTTTACATACTCCGGTCGTGTTAGAGTCGACCCGTTTGAATCCGAGTCAGTTTCGAGTTCGCTTCGAACCCAGCCCAAAACTTGGTTTTGAGACCCTTAATGTTTTATAAAGTTAGTTATTAAATTAATGTGAAGAAAATAATTTTGTTATTATGATTAGAAAAAAGAACTTTTCATTATAATTTTTTGAAAAATGAAGAAAAAAAAATAAAAATATTAGTAAAATAAAATTATAATTGAGATCTAAATATAATGAGTTAGGAACTATCCAAACAGACTCTTAGCTGCATAACAGTTGATGCAGGTCTGGTAATGGCAGGACAATTCAATTGGACATCAGAACAGATGAAAACCATGAAAGATTTTGTCATGATCTCTTAAAGAAAACACAGCATATCTCGATTCGAGGAAGAGATAGACGCCCTAGGGTTTTGGCTATCACGGGGTTTTATTTTTTTGAGATGAAGCTTAAACAGATCGAAAGTCTTCTGGGGAGGATTCAGCAGTTCTCCAATCCGAAGGTCGGGCAAAAGTTTTCAATTTCATCAATCTTCTCAATTTGTTCTGCTTTTAGTTAAACCAATCCACGGACGTTGATTTTTTTTTTATATTCTTTTTCCCTGATTCCATCAATCTTAAATTGTCCTAAAATGTTCTTTTTTTTCTTTCTAAAGAATAGAATAGTTTGATTCTGTTTCTGTTTCACTGTTGGAAATGTGCAGTTAGACCTGGAACAGTATCCTACAGGGCCACACATCGCTTCAAGAATGCTTTATACGGTATTCTTCTTCAGTTCCATGTTTACTTCTCTCGTTTTTGGATGTATTCTTAAGGATTCGCAGGTTATTTTGTATGGTATATTAGTGCCAATTTCATTGTTAACGTCACAACGAAGCATTTTCTTTTCAAACGAAAAATTTAGGTTTCTGATTGCTTGCAAAAGGAGGAAATCTTGCTATCTTTCTGAGAATTACTTGTACCATTATAATTGTTTGTTCCGAAACGTATTAACAGTGGCAAGTAGAAAGCAATGGGAGAAAGCGCAGCAAATACTCAATAAAAGCGCAGCCAATTCAGACTAGTTCTAGCCGTCCGGACTCCGCACAGAATAATTTCCCGAGCAATGGATACTCTCAAATCACTTTATCGGTGGAATTATTCTAATATATTTATGTAGAAGAACCTTAAATTCATTGCTTTGAACATTTATTTATTCAAGTTTCTAAATGGTCGAAGATTTTGATTATTTTTGGATTTATGTACTTAAATAGTACGTGATATTTATTATAATTAGTGGAAACATTTATCTAAACAATTTGGTGTTGTAGAGAGAAAAAGAGGAGTGATCGTGTAAGCGAAGTTATGAGTAAATGTTAGGCAAAACAGTCTTAACCCCACTTTGAATCATGAAGGCTTTACATGTTTTGATTGTTCCCTTGAATGATTGAGCTCCTCTCTCACCACTCAATGTTGAGTTGGTAAGTTGTGTTTTTGTGGTGCACTTATTCTTCCATTGAGTGTTTGAGGAAGGTACTTGGGGAGAGGAAAATTATGGCAGTTTTTTGCTGGAATAGAATAGAGACAATTGACATTAGAGTGGCAGCTTTTGTTTCTCGTTATTCACTTGAATGATCCTTGATATGTTTTCACTTCAAGTTGTTATCTTAGCATGCTACGAATGCGTTCTCTATTGAAAAATCCTAATATATAGTAGTTATTTTCAATGAAGGTCCTTTGTATATCCATTCCACGTTACACAGACTTTGATTCATGGCCAGACATATCTTGTGTATTCCATTCTTTGTTTTTTTATTGCTAAATTCCAGCAGATATCTTTTCCTTCAAAAAGAAAGAAAAAAGGTATTGCTTTGCCAACAAAGTGCCATGGGTGGTTGTGGTGTCGTTAAAGGAAAGGGATATATTCTTTCTTTCTTGTTTAAATAAGTAATCATCTTTTGGATCTGATGCAATTGTCTGTGAATAATTAGTACTTGGACATTAACTTCATATAGTAATGGGACTAGACCTTGTGTCTTTTCCTTTGTGAGAGATACCGAGATACGCAAGTAGTTATTTTTGGATGAGTTTTTTTTTTTGTATTCAAAATAGATGCAGGGTGTGGATAAATTCAGAATTGGCCCTTGTACAATCCTTCAGCATATAGCCAAAATTAGTTCTTTGATGAATAATAGAACATATGCGCTTGAAGATATATTCACAGAGATAATTTATTCAGTTATTTGTTTTCTATCTGATGATAAATTAGATTTTAGTACTTACATTTACAAACTTTTTTTGATGGCGGATATTCAGGGGTTTTAATGGTCAACTAAGATTTCGTTTGGGACGGCTTTTTATTGCTTCTTAAAACGCAATTTTTTTACTAAAACTCCGTTTTAAGAAGCAATAAAAAAGCCGTCCCAAATGAAGCCTAAGCCTCAAGTGGTTGAGTGCTCCATGCTTTATGCTCATCTTTTTGGAATTTGTTATCCACAAACACTGACAAGAGAATAATTACACGTCAAAACTCTGTGACCTTATATACATTATTATTTCATTTACATCTCAGGCTGAAAATACTTTTGGGGATGTGAATGGCAAGGTAGTAGCAGATTTTGGTTGTGGCTGTGGAACATTAGGCATAGCCAGTGCTTTTTTGGGTGCAGAGTGAGTAGTTTATTTACTCTTTGAGTAATCTTTTTTCTTCCTTTTGGAATAAATGTCCTAACCAATTTACAAAGTGACTTTGTAGATGCATGACATGGAGGTTCTGCTAAAAGAAAAATTACATTACCAGTTCTTTTTATTGTTCTAGTTCCAATAAAGTTTGGCAAATTTAATCTGATAAAATATCATTCTAACATGAGCAGCTATGTTATTGGTATCGATGTTGATTTAAAATCTCTTGAAACGGCTTCACAAAATGCTGAAAATCTTGAGGTACTGTTCTTTTAATTTTCCGTTCCTTTGGAAGTATTTGTTTTGTTCCAATGTATCTGTTTTGACTCAATACGATCCTATCCTCGATATGCTTCAAGTTCTCATAACATGCTTGGCTTTGCTCATTCAACTATGTATGTTTTAGAGGTAAAGGGATGGATCGGCTGTGTCGTTTTTTTTTTTTAATTAATTTAACCTAAGTGCTATGGATCATGTTTGTTGTAAGCATATATTATTACGCCATGGGAGCAATATTTAATGACATTCTCATTGAAGGCGTCACGATTTTCTTCTAAAAATGTGTTTATCCTATTTGTGATTTATGTCTCTGTAGAATATCACAACAGATAATGCTGAACTTTCACTGGCTGGGTAATTAATGCAGGTGGATGTAGATCTAATTCAATGCGATGTCAAAAACTTGTCCTCGAGAGGTGAGCTGCTCCATGGATCGTTTCTATTTCTAATTCTCATGCTTCCTTTTATGATGAAAGGAATCCCTGTATCCATGTAGTCTCGTATTTTTCTTTTTCTTTTTGGCAATTTTTTTCTGAGATGTGAACCTTAGGCCTCAACTTCAGTTGTCAGAGACAAAGCCACTCAACCAAGTGGTTGTTGACGGCCCCGGTGAATTATTGGTCCAGCGGTGGGGCGGTCTTGGAGGGGTCGGGGCGAACTTAGTAGGGCGAGAAAGAGAAAATGAGAATTTTTCTATCTATTCTTTGCCCTAACTGAAATCTTTGGGGATGATTCCGGTTCCACATGTCTTGGGAACTTTAAACTATGCCTAAAGCCTGCAATGCTTTTGATTTTTCTGCATACAACTCTACCATTTGAGGCTCAAATTTTGCACTTGTTTTTCAAGTGTAACTGGGGTCAATCATCTGGCCTTAATTTTTGTTTTCTTTTTCTGTTCCTCTTAATTAATGAATTGACTTTCTTCTATTCCTTTTAGTTATTCTAATTGTTCAAACCAATGAGAGGAAGGGAAGGACAAAGAGGGTCATGAGATAGAGTGCAATAACATGCTAAGTAGTAAGGAGATGCTTGATTAGTTTTCCTGTGGTCTTTAGATACTAAGCTAACAAGAGTTCATTTTAGATACTAAGCTAACAAAAGAGTTTTTGTTGCTGCATATGGTACCATAAGACTTTTTTAGTATCATTTTGTTTTATTTTACTTCAAAAGAGAAAAGAAAAGAAACAAAGGCATGTTTGAGATACCATGTAAAAAATAACAAAAAAAATTGTTCTTAAGAGGTTAGAATCAAGAAATTAGATTTATATGACAGATATATTGGATAATTCAATTTAGCAAGTAATATGTTTTATGGTCTTATTTGAATTTAATATAATTACATTACTCTTTATAAATAAACATATAGAGAGAAATGAATTTTTTTGTTAAATTTATGAAGGCATTTAATAATCACAATTCAGTAAATTTTTTAATAAATTAACTTAATATTTGTTTTTGTCATGATTAAGTTGTTTTTATAGAGAAATTTGAATATTAGCTCTTTATTTGCATAAATAAATTTAAATTGTGTTAATAACTATTATGGTGTATGCTAAATATATAGTATTTTTGATTCATTTTAAATTTATCATTCAGGTTTCATTTTTGGCCGTGTCACAACTACTGAATTACTTTATATGCATGAGTTGTTATAATAATAGTATGCATTTTTGATAAGTAGATTTAATTTTTAATTGTTATAGTTTATACGCCTGATATTATGTTTTATAATTTATGACTATGAGATGATCATCATCACATTATCGTTTGGGTTAGGTTTATAGAATCTCATTTTTTTATTTGTTTTTGTTGAATGTTGGGTATTAAAACTAGTCTTTGAATTTTGCGTGCACAACTTCCATCCATGTAACTTTTGGTTCACTTGTCTTCCTAATTCTTTGACACTAATTTATGTACTCGTCTAATAGGTTTATACATATCTAAATGATATAATCCTATTTTTAGTTACCTTATTTCCCGTAGATGTCACTCCTATCATTCTACTAATATGATCATTACTTAGTGTATCCTTCCTACTTCTACCACACATACATCTTCAGTTCTTAACATCATTTCAACCACAACGAACTTAGATTTTAATGATTTTTTTGATACCTAACATTAAGATTCATATTATATCGTCAATCTAATTATTATTTATTATTTATCTTTTATTTTTCATACTATCCTTTTAACACTCAATGCCCTTGAGATGATAACGTTTCAAGAGAAGTCGCTTTGAAAAGTTCTAGAAAAAAAGAGAGTTAATAATGCTTTTATTCAAGTCATTAAGGATATGTATGCATGCGCTATTACTTGTGTTCAAACACAAGGTGGTTTGACTAAGTATTTTTCTATTTCAGTTGGATTGCATCAAGGATTAATTTTAAGCCCATATCTTTTTATTTTAGTCATAAATGTTCTTATTAGACATTTACAAGAGGATGTACCCTGGTGTATGTTTTTTGTTAATGATATTCTTCTTATTGATAAGACTAGAGAGGGAGTTAAAGGAAAACTTGAATTATGGAGGTCAAGCATAGAGTCTAAAGGTTTTTGTTTGAGTTGATCTAAAATTGAATACATGGAGTATAATTTTAGTAGTGATATATCTAATGAAGGGATTGTGACTTTGGGCGATCAAGTCATTAAAAGAGTACACATTTTAGATATCTTGGGTCTATTGGTCAAAGTGATGTTGAAATAGATGGGGATTTTGTTAGTAGAATTTGGATGGTTGAAGTGGAGGAATATACCTAGCCTTTTATGTGATAGAGAAGTACCCCTTAAACTTAAGAAAAATTCTATAAGATGGCGTTGAGACCTGCAATGCTTTATGGCGTAGAATGTTGACCATTAAATGACAAGCATAAAATTAAGTGTTGCAGAGATGAGGATACTCAGGTGGATGAGCGGATTTATTCTTAGAGATATAATACGAAATGAGTATATACATGAAAAGGTTGGAGTAGCTCCAGTGGCGGATAAGATTAGAGAGTTGCCTTATCTGGTTTGGTCACATAAAACATCAGCCTTTTGATGACTCAGTTGGGAGAGTAGATGCATTAGATTTGAGCTATGTTAAGAAAGGTAGAGGTACACCTAGAAAAATTTGGTTAGAAAGTATTAGAAATGATATTTTTTTATTAGATTTGAATGTGAATTTGACTCTTAACAAGACACAATGGAGAAAAAGGATTTATGTTGCCCACGTAGTGGGATAAAAGGTTGATGATATTGTTGTTGTTGTGTAGCCTTAGCTTTAAAATAAATATTATCATATATATATATATATATATTCATTCTTTTACATAATAGATCCAATAGACTTAAACTTATAAAGATAAATATTACTGTTGACACAAAAAATGTGAACATTTAATATCCTTTTGTTGTTTGGATGTGATTTGTCCAAAATACTCTTTGAGTAGATTAAGTTAGCTATGCTCAATCTAGGTCATTTGAATTTGACTCTGCCAATACCCTTGCTTGATCCTCAAGCTCATTTCAACTCAATTTCAATTCCTCAACGCATTCATAGGTTGAATCATAGTTTAGCTTAGCTTAAAAATTTACTTTAGCTTTTAGCTTGAGCTTTATAAGACACTTGACCCTACAATGACTATGCGATCCAAATGAACTTAGTAAAGTCCATTGGGCGAGGTCCTTAATCATCAACTTTCAATTTCATATTCATTTTTTTGAAATATGTTTGACTTTAGCCAATCATAGTTTAGACCCACCTAAGTGGATCTAGTTGGTGGTTTAAGCATTTAATCTCTTCTTCACTGATTCAATTCCATGTATTTACATTTTGATTGACCTGTATTTTTTGACCTTGGACTGGGATCATAGGTTTCACTACAAGTTAACCGAGAATAATATCCTCTAAATCATGGATTCAATCGATGATTTTGAACTAATTGATCGAATTAATTGGCCAAATTTCTTCTAGAGGGTTATAATTATCAAACCATAAATGAATGAACTCCAATTGACCACTAAATTAGGCTTAATGTCTTGAACCCTACTTAACCCAATTGAACTCTTTAGGCCATTTATTGACATTAAAATTTGCATCCTTGCCGAAGTGTTTGACATCATTACAAAGATGTCTGACATCATTATCAAGGTGTTCAACATCATTATTGGGATGTTCGACATCATCACTGAGGTGTTTGACATGTTCGTTACAAATACCGACTTCATTGCCAAGGTGTTTAACATTGTCACCAAGGTGTTTGAGGCCAATGTAGAAGTGGTCAGAATACTTGCCGAGGTAGTTGAGGTTATCAATGAGGTGGTCAAGACACTTGACAAAGCCATCGAGATCTTATTTCACAAAATGGGTTATGCTATTGTATATAAATCATTGAGATAGTTCAGGCGAGACTGATTATACTATCTCTCGTCTGATTATACTATCTCAAAATGAAAACCTAAATTTGAATTTTTGACTAATTATTGTTTTGGTCGCAACTTTCTTTTTTTTTGTAAGAATTATACGATTCTCATATCGTTTAAAAAGTAATGAAATTATTCACAACTTCTATATTTTTGACTTTGCTAATTCTGAAAAGGTAATATTATGTTTTTGTGAGAATCATGGAATTAAATTTCAAATCTAGAAATTCCAACACTACTTCACTATTTTGTGGAGAAATTATTTCACTTAGGGCTGCTAGTGAACCAAACGTTCGACGAGCTACTCGTTGTTTGGTTCGATTAAAGCTTGTTTGTTATTGTTTAATTAACAAGCAAACAAACTTGAACAATATTTTATATACTCGATCTTTAAATAAACAAGCTTGAACACTAATGCGTTCAACTCATTTATATTCGTGAACAACATAATTTAGTCTTGTAAACAAGCTCAACATTAAGCTCGATAAGAAGCTTGATAAAAGTTCGATTTGTGTTCGATTCAGAACTCATGAATAAGCTAGATAAAGCTCAATTAATATTTGATTACAAAATTGATAAATATACATAATATAAATATTTTATATTTATTATAACTTAATGATAAAATTATTGTTAAATATTAAAATTTGAATTAATTAACTATTATAATATATTCTAATTAAAATAAAACTTTCATATTTATTAAATCTTATTGGGAATTGTAAAGAGACAGGAGCGGGGTTTCTCGTCTGCTAGGGTTTTTGCTTCTCCTTGGTGGCGCTTGAAGTTTTTTCGTGCCCCCCTCCGGCCGTCTGGTCGGGATGGCTCTCTCCTCTCAGGATTTCCCCCCTCTCCAGAGTTCCTCTCTGTTGGGGGTTCCTCCTCCGCTTAAACAACCCTCCACTTCTTACGCTGAAAATCTTGTGGCTCCTCTTCGTGAGGATTGGCCGATGTCCTTTGTCAAGCCAGAGAAAAAGCTATCGTTCGTCAATAATGAACTTTCTGAAGGGAAATCTCCGTGGAATCTTTCGCTGGTGGGTTATTCGCTTGGCCCTTGCCCCTATTATGAGAGATTGCGGCTGGCGATTGAGAAAGCTGGGAATCTCAAGGGTTCCCTCTCTCTCCTGTCCTTAGCTGATGACTTCTTCCTGCTAAATTTTACAGCTGTGGAGGACTATGACATGATATGGTCCGGCGGGCCTTGGTTTCTGCATGGTAGGCCTTTCATTCTTCAGAAATGGAACCCGAGATTTCAGCCAAAGAGGGATGAATCCGCCTCTATTCCCCTATGGATTAAAATTCTTAATCTTTCTCTTGCTCTCTGGACTCCCTCAGGTATATCGAAAATCGCTAGCTTTATTGGTATACCTCTGTATGTTGATGCTTTGACTGCCAAGAGAACCATGCTTACTTTTGCTAGAATTTGTTTGCAAGTTGACAAAAATTCGGTCTTAGCTGATGAAATACCGATTGATTTGGACGGGGAGGATATCAATCTCAAAGTAGTTTATGATTGGAAGCCGGTTAGGTTTGAAGGCTGTGGATCCCTCATTCACTCCTTTGCCCTTTGCCCTTTGCCCCTTAAATCCTACTCCCAAACCTTCTCTCCCTCCTAAAACTATCTTTCGGGGTACTGGGGTAGAAGCAAAAGCAGAAATCCTGCTTCTACGACTGCCCGTAACGCCTCACAAAACAATGATAAACACCTTCAACCTATCCCCACCTCTCCACACCAAACTCTACCATCTTCTTCTAATCCGCCGGATGAAGTTACCCAGCTAGTTATTACTGTTATTCCAACACCTCCTATTCAGCTTCCTGTTGAATCGATATCTATTTTGCATCCTAATCCCAGCTTTGCTCCGGATTACAAGATTAACCAAGGTTTGGATTCCGCTCTCCCGAATCTAAACTTACCTCATGCGGAATCTTCCTCTTCTGTTTTTCCTCCAACTGCTAATAGATTGATCCCCCCTCAAGTCCTGTTAACTAATAGCTTTGATTCTCTCCTATTGGAGAATCCGGTCATTCCTGAAGAAAACTCTTTAGAGGAGGATCTCTCATCCTCCTCTAAGACGGATGAGGTTATTCCTTCTCATTCTTCCAATAGCCAAGTTACTTCCTCTTCCTCCAAAAAATCCCCCACTGTTAATGCTACACCTCCTAAAAAAGCCAAACCCAAAACGGCCAAGAAGGCCAAGTCCCATAAATAGTCATGTCCTTTCCTGCTATTGCAGCTTGGAATGTTAGAGGGTTTAATAACCCTGTCAAAGTCAAGTTATGCAAAGACCTCATTGCCACCTTCAACCTTAAGCTTCTTTGTATTTTAGAAGCTAAAATCAATATTACTTATGTTCTGACCCTTGGTTCTCTTATACTCATGGCTTATTTGAGAACAAACAATGTTGTCACAACTTCAACCTTTCTACCCCTGGTAGAATCTGGGTTAAGTGGGATCCCTCTTATTTATCTTTCTCCCATTCTTTCTATTCTTCTCAACTCATTCATGGTCTTGTTAATGCCGGTTCTCTTCCACCTTTTTATCTCTCCGTGGTCTATGCTGCTAATAGTCTGGAAGAAAGGAAAGTATTGTGGGAAGACCTCATGGATCTGTCGGCTAGTATTGACAGTCCTTGGATCATTTTGGGAGATTTTAATTGCTACAGGTTTGATTGTGAAAAAGCTGGAGGTAATGCTATGTCTCCTGAACGTTTAGGAGAGCTTAATAACTTCATTTTTGACTCCGTGGTTCAGGATCTTGCTTCAGTGGGCCTTTTCTTTACATGGTTTAACCAAAGGGTGGATTTCCCTATCCATATCAAGCTTGATAGAATGCTGGCCAACTCGGCCTTTTTGGAGGTTTTTCCAAAGCTTACTACAAAGTGCATACTCATTCTGGGTCAGATCATTCTCCTTTGATTCTTTGTGCTTCTAACTCCAGAAAGTTGGCCTCTAGATTTATGTTTAAAAATTTCTGGACTAAGTTAGATGATTTTTGGGTGGAGACTCAATTGGCTTTTGAAAGAAGACCTTCTGCTAGTCCAATTGCTTTCTTTTATGTTTGTTTAAGATGTCTTAAACAGGTAATATGCAAGAAAAATTGGTGCTCTTCCAATTTCATCTCCAATGGCATCCTTGAGTTAAAAAATTTGCAATCTCAATATTTATTGGACATCCAAAGGGACCCTTTAAACTTTGTCTTGAACAGTGCCCTTAAGAACACTACTGACCAGCTTGCTTCCTTTCAAGATGCTTGGTTCTCTTGGATTTCCCAAAGAGCCAAAGCCCACTGGTTGTCCCAAGGTGAGGATGACCTTGGTTTTCTTTATGCTAAAATTCGGTCAAGGAAAAATAGGAATGTCATCAAAGAATTTTCTTATTCAACTGGTCTTCTTATCTCTCATGATGATATGGCTTTGGCTTTGATTAACCATTTTAAGACTCTTTATAATGCTCCCACCCCTCCTTTGGAAAACTCTAACAATATCACAGTTGGTAATACTGTGCCTTATCATCTGTTGCCGGGTTTGACTATGGCTGTTACTAATGAGGAAATTAAGAAAGTGGTTTTTTCTGGGGGCACCAAATCTGCTCTTGGACCTGATGGTTTCTCCTTTAATTTTTATCAAAAGGCTTGACATATTGTCGGGTTTCATCTTTGCAATGCGGTCAAACATTTTTTTGCCACTGGAAGGATGCCTAGAGGGGCTAATGCCACTGCCATTGCTCTCATTCCTAAGGGTTCTCACTCCAACTGTATTTCGGATTATAGACCTATATCCTTATGCAATGTATTTTATAAAATTGTAGCCAAAATTATTGCTAATAGGTTGAAGCCCATTCTTCCCTTCATCATTCATGAGAGCCAGTCGGGGTTTATTACTAAGAGATGTTCTACTGATAACATCATCCTTGCTTCTGAAATCTTAAGAGATTTTAATAAGGGGAAGAACAAGTTCTGTGCTAAATTAGACATCAAGAAAGCTTTTGATTCTGTTTCTCGTTCTTTTCTGCTGAGCAGGCTTAAGCAGAAAGGATTTCTAGATTCCTTTATTAAGTGGATTCACGGGTGTATCACTGATGTGCATTTCTTTATTAACCTTAATGGTGTCTTGGAAGGTTTTTTTAATTCTACCTCCGGGTTAAGACAAGGCTGCCCATTGTCTCCTTTGCTTTTTTGCATTACTATGGATGCTCTTTCTCATTGTCTGGATTCTAAAGAACATAAACCTTTCTTGGGTTTAAAACAAAAAATTTCAGTTGCAGTCATCTCATGTATGCTGATGATTTATTGGTTTTTGGTTTAGCCAATGTGGAAAATGCTTATAACTTGAAAGATGCTCTTCACTATTTTGGGGCTGCTTCGGGTCTCATCATCAACCCAGCTAAGAGCTCGATTATTTTCTCTAAAGATTTTCCTTTGGCCTAGCAGATCTCTAATTGCCTTGGAATTACTTGTGTGGAGAATTCAATTACCTACTTGGGCCTTCCCATCTCTTCTTGCAGACTCAATTTTTCTCACTTCCAACCCCTACTGAGTAGAAACTTTTATTACATCCGGTGCAAGGACGTAGAGGAACGTCCGGTCAGAGCCAAATTTCCGCCAAAAAACTCGGTATTTGCTCGGTACAACTAGGTATTATTTGATAATAACGATGAATACCGCTCTTTGAAGACCAATACCGAGTTATACCGAGCTATATCGAGAAATACCGAGTTGTACCGAGTTTTTTTTAGGAAAAACTCGGTACAACTTTTGTATAACTCGGTATTGCTCAAGATAGCTCGAAATAACTCGGTATTGGGTCTTCACATGATGTTATTCCTCGTTATTATTTGATATTGCTCGGTGTTTGCTCGGTACAACTCGGTATTTGGCAGGAATTTGCCTCCGACCGGACGTTCCTCTACGTTCGGTCGGAGGACGTAATAATTCTTCTACTCTACTTTTGGGTTGGAAAGTTAAGTTTCTCTCTTTTGCAGGAAGAGTACAATACTTGAAATTCACTATAGCCAATACTATTGCATATCGGATTCGTGGGGCTATAATACCTAAAGCTTGTTGCAAATTGATCAATCATATGTGTTATAAGTTCCTCTTTTTTGGTAACATTATGGAGAAAAAATTGCATATGATTGCTTGGAATTCTGTTACTCTTCCTAAAATTAAAGGCGGTCTGGGTTTGCCTTCTTTTGATGCTATGTATCATAATATGGCATGCTCCTTTATTTTTAGAATGTATAATGAGATTACCTTGATTGGCACCTGGTATAGAGAAAATTATGACTCCATTTGGAAGTTGCCTCCTACCTCAGCATCCAAATTTTGGAAACTTTTCTGCCGAACAACCACTAACATCACCTCTTCTGTTTCTTTATCTGTTCACCGGAATTGCAATCTTTCTTTCTTATGGGACCCTTGGTGTGATAAAAAACATGTGGCTGATATGTATTATTCTCCTTTGTTTGCTCATCTGCGGGTTAAAGATTTCATTCGGCAAAATCATTTGACCATCCCTGATTGTGTTCCTGTTAATGTTAAAACTGTTATTTTGAATACTGTTATTGTGGAGGAGCAACCAGTTCTTTGCTGGGAGGGCTCATCTAATCCTTCGTCCAAGAATTTTAAGACTCTTTTGCACTGTGATTTGGAGGATGGGGCTTGGAGTAAGTTCATTTGGCACAAAGGTTATGCTCTTCGATATGCTAGCTATGCCTGGATGACTATGTTAGGGAAATTAAAGACTGCTGATAATCTTATTTTGAAGGGAATTCCGGTGAACCTGGCTGTTCTTTTTGCTCTGGCCATTTCGAAACGCATTCTCATATTTTATTTGAATGTGATTTCTCCTTTTCTATTCTTACTACTTTATTCCCATCTATGGCTACATTTTATCTTAGACCAAACCTTTTACAAGCTTATGATTACTTGGGGAATTTGAGGTGTCATGGCAGAATTGAGCATAATTTCTGTTACTTCTCTTTGGCTGCTTTGGTTTACCATTTATGGCAGGAAAGGAACAATAGGAGGTTTGTTGGTGATTGGAGAAGTTCCACTGAATTAAGAAATGTTATCATTCATGCTATCAGGGCTAAAGTTTGGAACTGGAAACACTTTGAGCGTATTAAACCTCTGTTTTTTGAAATTCTGAGCTGATACATAGTTTTGGTTTTATGGCTGGTGGTGGTCTCTTGCTGGGATTACAACTTTTGTTGAGGACGGCATCTTGAAGTTTATTTCTGTGGTTTATGGGATTTTGGTGACTTACTGCTGTGATGCTGCTCGCTTCTTATTGCTGGTTAAAATTTTTTGGGGAATTCTGCCCAGCTTCTTCTTTGCTGGATTTTTGACGTGGCAGTTTTTTGGAACTATGATATGCAAGGTCTACATCTCTAACGTCTCCTTGGAGGGTCTTATGACAACCAGGATTGCATTTTTGGGCACTGTAAGGGCCCTGCTGCTTGGGCAACCGGTGTCTCTGTGGCTTCCGTGGTTTATTTTCGATTATGATTATGGCTTTGACGCCAGAGATGTAGTCCTTCCTGAGTCCTTAGGAATTTATTTCCTTTTTTCTTGCTTCTTTTATGTTTTATGGGTTCAGCTAGTATAGTTTTTTCTATACTTGTAATTTTTGCTTATTGTAACTTTTGGTGATTAATATACGGGCTTTGCCCCATTTTTCCCAAAAAAATTAGATCTTACTGAATTGGAAAGACAAAAGCAGCTCGGCAAACGTCAAACCTTTCCCTCATCATTTTTCCCTCGCCATTTTGCTTTGATTTTTCTCCCCAGATGCCGAAGCCGAAGGCGGAAGGCCGAACTTTTTGCTCTTTCTCCCAGCTCAAGCCCTGACTCTTGGGTTTTCTTTCCTATTCGTTCTCCCTGACAGCTCAAGTTCGCATTTGCAAGACCACGACATCACTCAAGTTCTCCCCGACAACGCTCAAGCCCTGACTTCTGGGTTTCTTTCCTCTTCGTTCTACTCAACTCTTGGGTTTTCTTTCCTCTTCGTTTCTTTCGTCATCGTTCTCCTCGTCATCGCTCAGGTTTGCATTTGCTTGACGAGCATCGACAGTAAGTTATAGCAGCTTCAAATATTACTTCCATTAGTTCTTTTATCTTCTTTCTCGCTTTCCTTTGCTTCTTTACATTAGAAGGCTTCTCCTCTCCTTAGAAAGGGCTTTGTGAGCAAGCATCATAACATCAACTGAATTGTGATAATATTTGTGAGCGTTTATTTCAAATTCTTGTTTTGTGAAAATATTTCAGCAACATAGCTTTGTGATAAAATTTAGATGCTTGTTTTGTGATGATTAGTTTGGGTAGTGTAGCATTTATTTCAATTTAGTTCGAAGAGGATTCCTGTTTAATGTAATTGTTGACTCCTCTTGTAAAGGTATGTCACAAAATTCACCACAACAACATCTAAATTCTATACCTCAATTATTGTTGATAGTGCATGATGTCCAAATTAGTGTTGGGTCATCTTTAAGTCCAATAGTTGTAACAGAATATGGCCAATAAGAAAATCTTTTTTCTAAGAAAGCAAGAAAAAAAACCTCATCAGTGAGGCAGGAATTTACAATCATAAAACTTGGTGATGGTACTGAGAAGGTTTAATGTAACTGATTAAACTTAATAAAAGCAAAGGTGGTGCAACTACGCAATACAAACGACACTTACTTATTTGTAGTAAAAGAGTTATGGAGTTTAGAGGACAACTTAATGTTTTTTTGCAGCCACCTTTGACAAATAGTATGTTTGAACTTGGAATTAGTGTTAATATCGCTAATTGGAAATATGACCATGCTAGGATTCGGGAGCTGATTTCTCTTATGATAATGGTGCATGAGTTATCATTTAATTTTGTGGAGTATGAGATGTTCAACATTGTCATGAAAGCTGCAAGCCTGTATTATGAGAAGATTTCACGAACCACATTGAGGGGTGATTGTGTTTCAAGTTATGAAATTGGAAAAAAAGATTGAGTAACTTATTAGATTCAATAAATAGAGTTAACATAACTACTGATTTATGGAAGTCCGATACTCCGATCAAGATATCCATTATATGGTTTTAACATGCCATTTTGTTTATAGTGATTGTAAACTTTAAAAAAGAGTGCTTAACTTTATCGATGTACCTCCACCTCACAAGGCAACTAAAATTCATGATGCATTATACAAATGTCTGAAGGATTGAGTTATTGAGAATAAAGTTGCAATCATAACAGCTGATAATGCAGCTTATATGTTTTTGTAGTTCCAGCAGAACTATTGAAGTTTTTCTATGAACACCAAAGATAATCTTTCAACTGTTATACCAAATTGAGAGAAATGCAATAGGTAAGCTTCATTTGAAAGTATATTCATATAGATTAATCTTATTTTCATTTTACATATACAAGTGCTTTTATTATAAATTTAATTTTGTTTTATTTTATACCTTCAATATAATGAATTTCTTCATGAACAAGAAACATTTCACATTTGTCCATGTTTGTTAGATTGTTTGCTTAAAATGTTCATGCACAAATATAAGATGAATCATAGATCACTTTGACACCGGATCGGAGGGGGCTCGACGAATCCATGTCGACGATCTGGTGGCAGTCGCCGGACACCACTCCAAGAACTTCTTGGATGAAGGATCCACCTCCTAAGAATCAAATCTTAGGATACAGGAATTCAGAATAGAGTAAAACTCTTATTTTATTAATCTCCAAATGTAGTCTCTATTATAAGTAAAGACTACCTATTTATAGACAAATGTTGCCCCTAATAGGCTACACTCAAAACAAAAGAGCACTAATCCTATGTAGCCATATACGCTAACAAATGAAATAAAACTAGCCTGAAGTTATCATGAATAAGCGGCTCAACTCCGACGTCATACTACCGGGGTAGGAGGAACTTCAGGCTCATAAGAAGATGTCCGGTTGGCCGCCATAATGAGGTGATTTTGGTTGGCTAAACGATTCTGGATAGGCCCATCCAGTATCGATTTGCCTACCAATCTTTAATATCTCAAGAGTTGCATAAGCAGATGGAATACTTGTGATTGTGAAAGCATCTAAGATCAAAGGTGTTTCTTTTAGCCATCTAGAGGAGAAGATAAGAGCTTTATGATCTAAACCATTAAGGTGATCTTCACATGTAATTTTTTTATCAATGATAGTGAGTGTAATTGTTGTCTTGTTCGGATTATTGTGAATGAATAATTCCGGTTGGACATTTGGCTTCGTCTGGCCATCCATTTTGCACTCATCATCATCATATGTGTGCTGATCAATATCAAGAACTCCGCTGACCATGTCGTCATCATACACGTCATACACTGGTTCTACGTAGAGAGGCAAAGATGACAAATTCGACAACGGATCTTCAAGTCTTTCGAAGCTGAACTCGATCGAGAGTGGGGTGGAAGTCTGACGAGGTGGCCCTTCAAACACGTCTTCATAGGTGGAAGAGACCTGATCATCTCAGATGCCCTCCCCCTGACTCAAAAGATCTTGAGAAAAAGGATGAATGTCTTCTTCCTTTTCTTGGCATTCATCTACTTGTCTCAGCTCAAGTCTTGTTAATTTTTGTCGAATATGTTGTATTTCTCTTTGTAGTTCTTCAATCACCACTCCTTGCACTGATCTTTTTAAATTCCAGCTATGCGGCATATTGCTCTGTTTTTCTTTGGATGGATAAAATAAGTATGAGTGGAGAAATTCTGTTGGTTCTTGTTTTTTCCTAGTCATTTCTTCCGATACAAAGTGCACAATATAACTTTCTCAAAATTTCGGGTGGTATTAGGCTCAATCTGACGCCAGTGACGATGATTCAAGAAGCAAGGAAAGAATTCTTGTCACTTCTTGGCCTTTAAGCTACAGCTGGACAACCAACGGATGGCTAGAAGAAAAATGTCGAAGGGGATTTCTTGCGACTAGAAAGCCGTAGAAGCAACCTGACTTCACCTAAATAAGTCGAGGTAGATAACAAAATCCCCTTCACGTAGAAAATCTTGATTACGCAAGCCCAGAGTTGGTTTCAAGATCCAAGCAGCTGGTCGCCTGCTGTAGCTTCAAGAAAACATGCGTTTCCTCCTAGGAGGACTGCAAGATAGCAGCCCTTACCTCGGAATCACACACCTCAATGGCCACAATTTCTATAATGCATTTGTTGGCAAAAAGATTCAAGAATCAATCAACTTTTTAAATCTTTTTGTTAAAAATAGTTGCCTTGCAACCCTCAGCAGGTTGGAAAAACAAATTGGTAGCAGGCGTCTTGATCCTACACTGTAAGGTCAGCAGCACAGTTGATTGCGGGATGGCACTGGACACGGAGATAGCAGATTGGTCAGACTAAGCAACGATTGCGCACGGGATATGCGGTAGGGTAGGACTTGTGCGGAAACATGTTTGGCAACAGGTTTCAAATGCTTAGATTTTTATGTTTTTGGGAGGAATGACTTTCATTTCTTTAACAGGGAGAGCAGCAGAAAGAAACAAAGAAAAAGAAGCAGAATGGAAAAGATCAGCAGGTAACCGCCACTTGAGAACTCCAGGAGACCAGATGACGTCACTCCACTTGGATGCTTGGCGACTACTGGATCGGCCTTTAGAGCTTTTCTGGTTCTTCTCTTTACCACATGAGGAATTCTCAGGATACAGAGCAAGAAGAGCCTATTGGCTTTGATATTAAATGACGTCGGATCGGAGGGGGCTCAACTAATCCACGTCGACGATCCGGTGGTGGTCGCCGGACACCACTCCAAGAACTTCTTGGATGAAGATCCACCTCCTAAGAATCAAATCTTAGGATACAGGAATTTAGAATAGAGTAAAACTCTAATTTTATTAATCTTCAAATCTAGTCTCTATTACAAGTAAAGACTATCTATTTATAGACAAATGTTGCCCATAATAGGCTACACTCAAAACAAAAGAGCACTAATCCTATGAAGCCATATACGTTACAAAATGAAATAAAACTAGCTTGAAGTTATCATGAATAAGCGGCTCAGCTCCGGCGTCACACTTGTTCGTGAACGAGTTAATTTGGTAGCTCGAAAAAACTAGTTATATATGTTTATGAACTTGCTCATTTGATAGCTGAAGAATACTCATTAGATATGTTCATGAACGTGCTTGTTTGACGGTTAAAAAAAAATTCTCTAAATATTATCACGAATATGCTCAATGTAATTGTTTGTTAGGAGGCTCGATAAAGCTCATTTATTAAGTTAATAAACATCTAGAAGTAGAGCTCGTTTATAGCTCGTGAATGCTTGTTTGTTTAAAGCTCGATAAGCACTAAACGAACCAAACATGAACCCAACTTGAATACTAATTAATCTAAATGAGCCAAACATGAACACAAATAATAAAGCTCGAATCAAATACGAACCAAACTTGAACAAGCTGATAATAAATGAACTCAAACATGAACACTCACATACTCGGCTCGGCTTGGGTCGTTTGCAGCCCTAATTTCATGTTGTAATTATATGATTTTGGTATCATTGAAAAGCTAATAAAATCCTTTACAAATTAAGTATTTTTTATTTTGACCAATTCTGATTCCATAAATTGCAATTCTTTGTGTAAATTGTCAGTTGACACAAATATTGAGTTGAAATTGACTCAATTTACGTTAAATGGCTCAACTCGAACACCGAAAGTGGCCACTTTAGATCTAGACTAATTTGTAATAGTAACGTTAAGCTAAATCCAAGTAATGAAGCTTAGCTTAGAGTTAATTAATCTAGAATTAAGGATTAGCCTAAAAGATATTAAGTCATTCCAATGCATACGATTGTCCTTTACGTATAATTAACTGAGTGAATTGATCACAATTATCCACTTGCTGAAGCACAAACCCTTAAATAATTAACCAAGTTAACACAATACACTAACTCATAATTTAAGTTTGGGTTAATAATTATTATGTATAGGGGTGGACAATTTCTTTATTATTCAATTTCAATAGCTCCTTTAAGCTCTAAGTAATCCTTTGGAGCTCTCCTTTTCTTCCCAAGTCTTTTAGTTGAGTGTGGAGGTGAGAAAGTTTAAGTTCTTGAAGTGAGAAAGTTCAAGTTCTTGAAGTTAGCTTTGTCTTTAGAGCAAATTGAAGCATCTTAAGTAAATATGGAGGAGGCTTTATCACATTGAGCTTCTCTTAATGTGAAGGATTGATTTTGTCTAGCCTCATGGGCTATAAATGTGAGAAATTGAAACTCTAAGCTTTTTATCATATTTCGGTTTTGGATAAATTAGAGTTCATGGCTTGTTGATTTCCTTAGACCTCTTTTAGAACTTGAAAAATAGATATTGATTTTACTTTTAGAATCATTTGATTTTGAGCTTTGGTCAGAAAGTTATGGCTTTTTATGTTAATAGGTTATGATAACCTGCTTTATTTTTGTGCCGTGGCTCTGGGTTTGCTGGAGCTTAAAGATGAAATCTGGTCCTGTCATTCCTCTTAAATAGGAACTAACAATCCGTATTTGCTTTAGCTGATTAATGTAGGCATTTTCTTTGAACTTTATTGCAAAATAATTTAGAAATCCAGATTTAATGAACCAAAAATTTATCTTGACATGAGCTTTTTGGGAAAAATATTTTCATAAAAAAATATTTAATATTTTAAAAAAAGTAAATAATTTTTTGTTTAATTAGTTTAAGTATTTGGAGTATTTGAAATTTTTTAAAACTTCTTGAGCATGTTCTAGGCATCAAATAAAGCCCATGAAAAATTTAATTTGAATTATCGTGCTCGAAAAATTGAATCAAAGAAAATGTCGCAATGGTTTTTGAAAAGTTTAGTTGAAATAATTAGTTTTGAGTTATATCCCATAGCTTTGCATCTGATGTGGAGAAAGGTTTGAGGCAATCAAGAATGTATTTTCAGATGCAGAGTATAGAATGTGGCTACATCATTTATGAAAGAACTTGAAGTATTTATATTGTCATGACGGTCGTAAACTCCAAAGCTTGGTGTGGCGAGCTGCTAATGCTTACACAGAACTTTAGTATGATTATAAAGTAATCGAAATATTCAATGTTAGCCCGCAAGGCCATCCATATTTGCTTACTTTGCCATCTATCTCTTATTTCTACTCTTAACAACAATGCAATACTTGGTTTAAATTGGCAAGTCTGATCCTAGTTAGGTTCATCGAAGTGCATGTTAACAATAAAACATAACATAAATAGTAAATGAGTAGGAAAGTCAAAATTACTAATGGTAATCGTTTACCTCAAATGAGTTAAAGTACACTAACTAATACAAAAATGATCTCCATAGGAACAACTTTAGACTTGCACACTAAATCAGCTTGACAGCTATAACTACAAAATTGCATTGCAATCAGACTTGAACTCGTTGAAAGACGATAGCTGTTGAGCGATGGAGAGTTAAATCAGCCAAACTGGTGAACCGACAAGTGCTATCAAAACATATTTTCCTATCAACATTTTTTTTTTCGGTTCTTATTCTATATCATTGAACTGCAATCTTCCTCAGCACTAAACAACATTTTCTATTCTTTCATAATGTTAGAACAGCAAAAGCTTCATATTGCAGCTGTGATTTAGGACATATAACAAAAAAAAAATATCACATTCCCATAAGGATCAAAATGAATCAAGGCAAATATTTATAGGAAGAGAGAAAATTTAAACTCATCTTTATATTTATTTGGGAGTGCTGATTCCTGCAAATACTCTAGAAGGTAATAATGGCGTGCTTACATTAGCTTGGAATTGTCATTCTCTAATACTAATTTCAATTTCCAATTATAGGAAATCACTCTAAAAAATTTGAAGAAAATTCTGAGTGTTCAGAAGCATGAACATAAAATTCCATAAATTTCTCAAGGTTAAATGAAATCTGTATGCAAGTTAACTAAATTAAAAACAGTGAACTCCACGAATGAAAATTCCGATTGAACTAGTGCATATTAATTCAAACTAAATCGTTAAGGCTTGATTTGATACTTAGAACGTACTAAAAAAAGTAAAAAATTTACAAATATCCCAAGTATTTAAACTAATTAAATCAGAAAGTATTTATATTTTTGAGAATATAATATTAGATACTTTTAGATATAAATACTTTCCCAAAAGCTATTTTGTGATAGATTTTTGAATAAATTTCATTAAATTTGGATTTATTGATAATTCTTAGATAAAAACTTATAAGAAAATCTCTAATTTAATCAACCGAACAGATTTGAACGGTTGGTTTCTCTTTAAAAGGAATGGACGACACTATTTTCATCTCTAAGCTCTAGTTAATCCAGAACTAGGGAACCAGAATGAAACAAATCATCCTTGACATGTTAGCTTCAAAGGATCATAATTTTCTATCAAAAGATCAAAATAAGGTGATTAAAAAAACTAATTTGATCAAAAATTTGAGCTCTACAAGTTATTTCAAATAAATTAATAATTCGTAGACTCTTAGTAGTTAGTACGCAATACTAGAATATATTATAAATCTTAGGATTTTGATTTCTCATTTTTGTAACTTAAGGGGTTGGATGAAATCAATACCTCACCTTTAGAAAAGCTTATGGTTAAAAACCCTCAAAATTTTCTTGAGGTGCTCTCACTTGTTTTAGAGACTTCATAAACTCACTTCGTAAACTTGAGATTTCTCTTCTCCATTTTCAACCTTTTCAACTAAAAGGTTGAAGAGGAAGAGGAGAGCTCCAAATGATTGTTTGAAGCATAGAGAGATTATTGGAATTGTATTTTAGAGGAAATCTCCACCCTATTGCGTAATCATAATGAACCCAAACTAGAAGGTTTGAGAGGAAGAGGAGAGCTCCAAAGGATTGTTTGCATCATAAAAAACTGTTGGAATTAAATTTTAGAGGAAATGCCCACCCCTTGCTTAATAACAATGAACCCAAACTTAAATTATAGGTTAAAGTATTGTGTTAGCTTAGTTAACTACTGGAGAAATTGGGCTTTAACAACTAGATAATTGTGATATATTTTTCCAATTGATTATAGGTGAATAATAGTCACATGCATTTGATTAACTTAATTATTTAGATTAGTATTTAATTTAGATTAATTAATCATAGTTATGCTTAATGGCTATGTTTAGCATAAGGTTGATGTTGTGGATTAGTATGAAATCTAAGGCAGCCACATAAGGTGCTTATGTTGAGTCATTTTGGATAGATCGAGCCTATTACAAATTCAAATTCAATATTTGGCTCAAAATGGAAAATACAAACTTGCAGATGGTTTCGTTGGTTTTCTAGCTGTATCAAAATCCTATGAGTTCAATGAGAACCAAGTAAATTTTCTCTAAAATAGCGAAGTAGGGTCAAGTTTTTGGGACATTTGTTTTGAGATTCTCGCAAAAACTAAGATTTATGTTATGGAAGACATAGAAGTTATAAATACTTTTTTTAGCTTTCCATTGATATGATAATCATGCAATTTCAACAAAAAATAAGAAAGTAACTTCTTAAAAAGCTAGGAGTCAAGATTTATGAATTTGATTTGTCATTTCAAGACAATATGGTTAGACTCATTTGGATAGTCTCAACAATTCAGATGCAATGGTGCATACTGTTTCATGAAGTTACTTCCCAATAACTTTAACAATATTTTCGACCACCTCATCAATAAGCTTAACTACCTTGAAAAATATCTCAACCACTTTGACGTCGACCTCAAACACCTTAGCTATAATGCTAAACTTCTCAATGATAATGGTGGACATATCGTTGATTATGTTAGCTAGACACCTAATAATCATGTTGGATATCTTGATGATGATTTCAAACATTTTGATGGTGATGTCCAACATCTTGGTGATGCAATTTTTAATATCAATAAATGGTCTAAGGAGTTTAATTTGGCTAACGATGGTTCACAATGATCTGCCTAGTCCAACATTTACTTGGGCCAAATTCATCTATCCATTGATGATTAGGATTCTTTAGAAATGGCTTAGGTAATTGATTAGATCATTTGGTTAAAAAGCACTAATTGAATCTATAATTTAGGGAATATTGGGCTAGGTTGACTTTTTGTCAAGTCTATGACTTAGTTCAAGATTGAAAGATCCAATAATGGTAAATTACAATGCATGTACATGTACATGAATTCGAAATTGAGAGTTGAATGACCAAGGATCTCCTTCTATGGACTTTGCTAAATTCATTGGGATCCTTTAGTCATCCCAGGGTCAAGTCCTAATCAACTTAAGCAAGGATTGAATCTATGATTGAGTTAAAGAATTGAAATTGATAAGGATAAATAATTTGAATCATCTTCAGGCTAAATCCATTGAGATCCTATAGTCATCCTAGGGTTTAGTCCTAATCAACTTAGGCTAATGGCTGGAGTAGATTTTCTAGATAAGCTAGGGTTGAGCCTTTGATTGGGTTAAAAAGTTGAAATTGATAAGGATAAATAATTTGAGTCATCTCTTGAAATGGGCTAGGCGATTAAGCAAGAGTATTAGAATGAGTGGTGTCAATTCGAGTTGGCTAGTTGGGTTTGGGTATGGGTATGACCTGACCTAAATATGCTTGGCTTGAATTTGACCCCGTTTATCATGCGAGTCAAAATGTTGACAAAACCTGAGTTACCCAAACTTGACCCATTTATTATATAAATGATGCAATTATTTTAGATCAATATGAATGATTAGCCAAAAAATGACCCATTTAACTCGAAAATGGCTTTCTTTAACCCAAACCTAACTCGCTTGACTTGAACTTGAAAGATAATATGAGATTAGTTTTGTGTGAATTATGAATTTTTGGGTCAACACAAATCAAATTTGAAAAATTAATCGGGTCAATATTTTCAACTTGAACCAATCTTGAAAACTAATCGGGTCAACCTAAATTTGGAATTTTTGAGGTGGGTTCTGATTGGGTCGCCGGGTTTAGGTCATTTACCGTAACTAGAATAGTCAAGTTCAAATGACATATATTAAGCATGGCTATCTTAATCTAGCTTTAAGACTAAGTTCAATTAGTGAGACCCAAACATAAAAATGATATTAGATGTTAACATGTTTGATGCCAACTATCCACTTATCTTTTAATCATATCGATTGATAATTGTTTATATCACACTCACTAAAATTGTATATTATATACTTATTTTTTGTGTAAGTAATTCTAAATCATTTATCTTCTAAAATTTTTTTCTGCTGGTCTAATTTTAAAATCATAGTAAATATTCTACGAAATTATTATTATAACTTTCATTGATGATATTAAGTTCTTGTAATGCTTAATGAAAATCTAGAATTGATTTAATGCAACATTCATTTGAAAATAAGTGAAAACACGTTTGAGGTTGTTACCTGAATTAAAAGAATCAAACCCATTTCTTTTAGAAAATGAATAGCAATTAAATCCCGTCAATCATGGTTTAATTTTTTCAAATCCACTTGAAAATGAAACATAAAACGAATCAGAACTTGTCCTTCATATTTTATATATGATCGACCAAAAATACTGTCTTTTTAGTTGTATGCAGGGAAAAGTAACCTCTTTGATGGCCTATGTGATTGACGGGAAACCTGGTTTTATTTTTTATTGAAATTATTTAAAACTCTAATAGGAAGCAGCTGTAATTTATAGGAGAATTTATTTTATAAAACTACACTTATTCCTTCGGGATGCCTACCTCTGATTGCACCTGTAGAAACTCAAACAAATAAAAAATTCTGTAATTTTGGCCGAAGTGATGAAATGGAAGTAGCATTTTTGATTGTTTTACTGATTATTGTGTGTATTTGGTACCTAATATTTATTATATAGGTCAAGTGATTGACACAGTTGTTATGAATCCTCCCTTTGGGACACGGAAGAAAGGATCTGATATGGAATTCCTCTCAGTCGCTTTTAAGGTACTCCTTGCCTCTTACCAATATAGTCCTGAGCTATTTCTACTCGGTGATTCTTCAATTGTTATCAGGTTGCCTCTCAAGCTGTATATTCTTTGCACAAGACTAGCACTAGAGAGGTGAGCTGTAACCCTATGAAGCCATTGATGATCTATTGTTGGAAGCTATCTATTTATTTACATTTTGATTACTTTATCTTGCACTTACACTCAACTAAGTTATTTTCATCTGGAGAAAAGAAGCAAATCAAGGAGCATAAAATTCTTATAAAATTTTGATATGTATCATTTGATCTGAAGTCAGTACAAACCATAACAACTTGAAATGCTGCAGCTAACAGATTGGATGGTGAAGAAAGATTCATGGTTCCAACCTCAAATAATTGGGCTAAGGTTGATATTGTAGCATCCTAGAACACCTGTAGTGGGAAATTTCTTTCGGATTGATTCAATCTAAGGGAACTGGGTTATTGAGTTATTTAGTTTGACACCTTGCCAAGTAGATCAAAAACCTTGTCAAACTATTTAGGTGTCCGATTGAATTATCCAATAGAGTAATTGATAATGATATTGGGTACTCAAGTATTTGGTAATGAATTGATTGGGAGTGATTGTGATGGACCGGCAGCTGAGCTGATGGACCCCACTAGGGTGGGCAGCGAGCAAGAAGAGAGAGGAGGAATTGTTTAGGAAAGTTTTAATTACAATTGGGAAGGAATTAATAAGGGAATGAAATCTAATTTGAATTTCAACTCTGAGAGGGAATTATTTAGGAGAAGGCAGAGGAGTTAATTAATTATGAAGGAGGAATCAAGGGGGAATTGTTTAGGAAAGTTTTAATTACAATTCTGAGAGAATTAATTAGGAAAAGAAATTTAATTTGAATTTCAAATCTGAGAGGGAATTATTTAGGGAAAGTTCAGGGGAGTTAATATTAATTATGTAAGGAGGAATCAAGGGGAAATTGTTTAGAAAAGTTTTAATTACAATTGGGAAGGAATTGATTAGGAAAAGAGATCTAATTTGAATTCACATATGAGAGGGAATTATTTATGGAAATGGGGCTGATTTGGGTGGGAATTAGGGTAGCCTATTTAAGGCGACCTATGGGATGATTTTAGATTATGCTTGATTTTGCTGGAATTAGCTTTGCTTAGGTTAAGTGGGCTCTAACCGACGGCTAGGAATTTGGGCGAGCCAGATCTTTCTCTACAATTGAAGATCCAATTATATCTTGTAATTTCTTTCATAGATCTTTCAATAAAAACTGTTCTTGTGTGTTCTTCTTCCTAATTTTGTTTTGTTGTTCTCTTGTTTTTGTTGAAATGGCATCCACTTCCTAACTGACTCAGTAGTCTAAGAGGGGGTGTCCCAATGGATTTGAATCCTTTTTTGGAGTTGAGGTGTAGTTTTGAATGGTTAGATTGGCCATTTGGGATGAATTTACCAAGGGCTTAGTAGAACTTTGCATGGGAGAAGAATTGGTTCAGATTGTTCTCTTTTTCTGTTGACCTTGTAGAAAAATTTCAGTGTGCCCCACTTACTAACCGGTAGAATATAAAACTTCCTCTTGTTGTTAGACAAGCAACCCATCAAGTAAGGCTATGTGGCAAGGTTCTAGAGTTTCTTTCATATTCTTTCTGCAAGTTTGAGTGGCAAAACAACTTGCCAGATCTTTTTTTGCTTGTTCTATTTAAGCTTGATCCTCCCTAGTCTGAGGGATTGCTATTCCAATGAGCTAGTTGTGTGAATGGGAGAGCTTCACAAAAGATTTTCTAGGAGCTGAGCAAGCAGTTCTACAGTGAATTGATGGGCTAGCACGGGACTCTAGATCTTCATTCCTAATGTATATGGAGAGCTTTTAAGCACCTTTAATAGCTTTTCGCTGTTTGAATGATGTGAATCCTCTTTGATTTTCTCACCATTTGGCATAAGTACATGATCATCGTGCTTGGATGGTAGTCGGTCATTTGATACATTATATACTTGTTCTTGATATTATTTCCTGTTGACTCCTATGTGTGTGTATGAAATTTAAATATTGACCTAAGCCAATTAAGAAGAAGAGGCAGGCCAAGTGTAGGCCAAGTTCAGGCCTCCGAGGGATAATGTTGTTGCAATGTGATCTTTAACATTGTTGAATTGGCAATGTTATGTGATCTCTAAACTTGAGGATGACTTGTTGGTGTTGTTTGATTCTTACTGCTACTATGCCGATGTATGTAATCTCGATTGGGTGCCATTGAAATAAATAATGTAAACCTTTAAATGCATAACTGATGATTAAACATTATATGAGGGAAAATGAACAGTTCCGCCAAATACATTGCCAATGAGGGGCACCTGTATATGATTATATGTCACTAGCATGTCCTTATTTGTTTGTAGTAAATGAAAAATTGTTGGATGTTTTTAAAGTTGTTATAGAACATATGCTGTTTATTTCAGAATATCTCTCTCAAGAAAAGGAAGAGTTATGTATTTTGTATAGGAGCAATTGTGTCTATTTTGACGAATCTGAGCAATGAAGCATTGATTCTTTGAAATTTGTCTTTTTATCCGTTATATAAATCTCCAAATCATCATTTTTAGAAGTATCATGACATTGTAGTGAAGCTTGTGCCTTTCAATTATTGAATAAAGGTTGTGGATGCAGCACAAGATTTATATTAGGCAGGACCATGCTCGCACAGTCTAACTAGGAAGTCTTAAGGGCACTTTCATCTTCATCCTTTTTTGCATGAATTTTGATGAGGTGTGGTTACTCGTTAATATCCATGCCTGGTAAATATCAACGATATTTGGGTATTCTTAAATAGCCCTTGGCCAAGCTTGTAATTATTTCCCTTTGATCAGTTCTCTTGATATTTCGAAGTTGGAGCTCTTATAATTTAGGAAATACTCATCTTCCAAAGCTTGTCACTCATTTTCCTAATTGCTGGTATGGACTTCCTAGAGCTCTTTCTTGCGACTGTTAATCAGTTGAACTAACTTGCCTCCTCTGCTTTGATTTTTACATGACCAACCGCTATACTTGGCTAACTTCTTCCTAGCCAACCTCCTTTGCGCAATCAATATTTTCTCTGTTGGTCTCCCTTACTCGACCAACTCTTGTTACTAAAACACAACTAGCCAATCACTAACATTTATCCAGTGTTTTATTGACATCTAATCGGGCTCCCTCACTAACATATGATTGTATTTGTTGATGTTGATCAATCTCCCTCATTAATGCCAAGCTTTTGTACTTTAAAAACATCCAACTAACCTTCAACTAACCTTCTTTGTTGACATCCATTTATTCTCCTTTCTTGAAATTCAACTGGTCTTCTCCATTGATTAGTAAACAACGCCCCTCCTTGCAGCCTGGTCCACTACTACTGTTGACTCTTTTGTCATAGGACCCATCATAATCCTAGTTGATCACGACCTTTCATCAGTCTATTCTATTTCCTTACAACTTTGTGCTATTATTCCCGTAATGATTTTTAGGCGAGGAAATTTCTTATCTCATAACATTTATGTTAGAATTTCATCATTGGGGTTCTTCCTGTGATTTTTCTTTTTTGAGTTTTCTACCTTACAGATTATTATGCCTCTTTTTCTTATTTGGTTGTTTGTTTGAGTACTTTAAAGTCGATTGATTCACTCTCTTGGTCATGAATATAGGAGTGTATCTAACATGTAATAAAATCAACATTATGCATACAAAAAATTATATTAGGCATTTTGCAGAAGAACTATAGAAACAACCATTTTTTTGCTTTTGAGCCAAAAGTATTCCAAGGGAGGGTTTACCGACATCTCAAAATTTAATATGGCGAGGCATACTGTGGGCTCCGAAAATTCGGCCCCGGCCTCCCCGCCGCGCGATTTCCTTTTTTGTTCGGCGAGGGGAGTTTTAACTGAATAAGTTCCGAGGTAAATTTTGGAAGGCAGATGGGTTTGTAGATAAGACACTACCCAGAGATTTCGCCCTCATTTGGTGAGGACTTTATGATCTGAGTTCTGGTTTCCTATAGGCGCAAGCCCCTATAGTTAATTACCCCTCTCGATCACGAGAGAGAACTTTCGATTAAGGCTAGTCGTCAATCAGATACGTAGAAATACGTGTTATCTGGCATATAGTAGCAGCATTGGATATTGGTATTGAGGATTAAAAGTTTGGAATTTGAAGGGTTTGAAAGATTTGATATTTAAATATAGAAATTTCACCATCTAGCACTTAAAGCGGATGGTGGGGGAATGGATGATGGGCCCGATCAAGATCCCATGGTTCCGTCGTCCCGGACCATCGTGGTCCCTGGTCTACTTAGTAAGAGGAGGTAGTCGACCCAACCTGACAGAAGGATCCTTGTCGGCAGCCATGGGTTGCTTCGTCCAAGGGGACCTTGTAGACCTGAGTTGAATGTTTGTCTAAGGGGACAAATTTGAATCCACCTTAGCTGACAGAGGGCTTTGTGCCCTATCAATCATATCCTATTGATTCATGTCTTAAGGATTTGATGCCAATAAGGAGCGTATTGGCTCTGGCCATAACCGCTATCTGTGGTGCCATTTGGCGGCAAAACCACTCGGTTCAGAGGGCCCCGGGTCGTCGTAACCGTTTATCCTGCGGTGGCCATTTAGCGGCAGACCGCCGGTTAGAGGACATGTACCACGTCCTTACTGGCAGGAGATTGTTTGAGAATGGATCCTAGTGATATTTTCGACTAGGCATTTGGCTCTTTGAGAGCTGAAGTGTTTTTTAATTTGTCCACCTCGACAAACTGTTGCGGAGGGCGGATGGATTTTACTTTAAGTGGGTTGATGGATTTATTTCATTTTTAAATATTTTGGGATTTTGGAATTTTTTGGGATTTTGGGTTTTTGAGATTTTTGTGGAGTTTTTTTTTTGGTATTTGGGTGGAGCTTTGGAAGACATTTGAAATTATTTGAGAACCCCTCCGGTTGAGATCTTCATTCAACACGGCCATCATCGGGGTGTTGGGGGTCATTTCTTTTTATGGATTGAACCTTGTCAACTCTGTCGGGCTATCGACAGAGGATCGGGTTTCGTAGACTTTGTACTATTTGATAGTGAATTCTCATTGTTATAGGCCTTAAAAGCCTAATATGAATGTATTAAGACAAATATATCGGTTGTAGCAATCGTATATTTGTTTGAGAGTTCGAACCTTGTCGACTCCTATTGACCCGTATAGGAGGATCGGGTTCGAACTAGAATTCACTTGTCAACCCGCGCAGCATCCCTAGACGTCACGTGTGTACCAATAACACGCTCGCCGGGGCCCATGCGGGTATTTGATTACATTTACCCCTTTTAGTGTGCCTATGTGTATACAAACTATTGTGCACGTGCGGGGGTATTTTAAAAGTATTTGTAGACCCCTTCTGTCTGCTTGTACGGAGGTTGCAGATCCGGTGGCGTGGCGTAGCAGCTTCTGAATGGAGTTGTTCGCTGCTTCGTACAGGTAGGCTGTCGTGCACTATTTGTTGATTTTCGTAGGCGGGTCATAGTGCACTAACAAGCCTCCTGCCTTAATTGTAGATGCATGTATTTGTTGAAGCCCTTTGGACATTTACTTGTAGATTGTGTATGTAATAGGTTTTCTACGATAGCTCGTAAGAGATCGCCTTTTATTCATCACAAACACCCCACATCTATCACAATTATTTCAAATCATCGATTTGCATGATTGGGATGAACATCGTTAATCAATTATTGTCCTCTATTTGTAAGCTTCATTATCTGTCAAAGGCATTCTATGAAATCATGAGGCATCTTCTATAACTTTCGTATTGCTTGTAAGCAATTCGTGTTTGTAGTTTCATTGTCCACTACAAGTCATTATTTATTTGTATGATATTTGAATAACTCAAACATTTTCTTAATTAGGATTTGCATCCAAATTAAAGTGATAATTCTTTATCATTCCATTGGAGATTTCTTGCATCAAGAGTATAGACGATCCCCTTTCCACTTCTTTCTTGCATTGGTTTGTACGGTACTACATTCATTGAATATGAATTGTTGTTGTCCATGAGGCTCTACCATTATATCTAATGTATACCTCTTGCATTTATTTAGGAATTGCTATCTCACCACTCATAACTTCACTTTAAGCATGATATCAAGCTCCTTCATGCTTGGTTCCAACTCTACACTATTAAGAGTTTTAAAAGTTCAAACATCTTATGGCTCATTTGGATTCCTTGTGCTATGGTTCAACTTGAATTCTTATGGATCATTCAATTCATGATTCATTATCAAAAACCCACTTGATATTACATGGTCCAAGTTCAAAGCATATGATCAAGTACTTGAATTCAAATGTCCAACTCAAGTTCTCATTCTTTTGGAGTTCAAATTGCAAATTCAAGTTCTATGTCCAAGCTTCTTTGTGATCATGTTGAATTAAAGTTCTAGTTTAGTCTTTTGAACCCCTTTGGGAATTTGAGCCTCTTATATTTTGATTGAATTCAAGTTCAAAACAAGTCTTCTGCATGTTCAAATAAAGTTCACTGTAATTTGGCTTGTTCAAGTTCTCCACATTCATTTGAGTTCAAATTTGAGTTTATTTTATTGTCCAAACATTGTTCAAAGTCCTTGGAGTCTCGTTGAGTTCAAATTCAGCTTGAGTCCAACTCAAGTCTTACACAAGTCCTCCATGTTCATTATGCTTAAGTCATGATTCATTCAGTTTTGAGTTCAATTAAGTAGATTTGGTCCAACCAAGTTCAAGTCCGGATCTTTGTTCAATATAGCTCTTGTATGTCCTTTCAGTTCAATCAAGTCCATGTCCCAAATTGTTCCAAGTCCTTGGATTTTTAATCCAAATTTTGGCAGCCTCCCGGCGTCTCCCCCGTTAAGGGGAAAAAACCAAGAGGCCGCCTACCCGCCACGCCACCAAAGGCGTGCACGGTTGGTGTTTGTGAGACACCGCGGCGGTTGTATTTATTTTTTTCTCCCACCACGGCCAACAAAGGCGTGCATGGGGTTTTTTAAAAAGTATTTTATAAAAAGATACAGTTTTGCTTTCCCCCCGCTTGGGGGTACTTATAAGTGACCCCGCTTCGCCACACGTGCCGCACCGGGGTTCCATCCTACCACGGCCAACAAAGGCGTGCATAGGACAGTTCTCCGATTTGTCACGAATATTGAAGTAGGGTTTTAAGTTTTAGAAAATTTTATACCTTCGCGGAGTCGTCGTGGTTGGCACATGGATCGGGGGGTCACTCGCCTGCCTCGTCGTAGGTGTCGCACCGGGTTCCCTCCTACCACGGCCAACAAAGGCGTGCTTAGGTGGTTTGCCGGTCCGACACGAACGCCGAGGAAGGACAGTAGAGGGGGGAGCAAGATCAAGAGAGTATTATTATTATTATTTATAATTAGTATTAATTATAATAATAATTAGGTAATTATAATTAATTATTAATTAGTAATTAATTATAATTAATTATTAATTAGTAATTAATTATAATTAGTAAATTGATCTTAATTATAATTAGTTAATAATTAATTATAATTAAGTAAACCTAATTATAATTAATCAAATAATTATAATTAAAAAAATTACTAATTATTAATCAATTATAATTAAATAATTAATAATATTTATAATTAAATAATTATTAAGCATAATTAATATTAATTAAAATAAATAGACAAAAGACCCCCTTTTCTCCTTCTTCTTGCTCGGGTTTACTGGGCTTGGCCGAAGAAGCGCGAATGGTAGAAAGTTACCTTTACTTACAGCGAGCTTCTGTTATTACTTCCGATCCGAACAGGAAGGGAAAGTCGCAGATGGAGCGAAGTCGGACAGGGGAGGAGCGCCAAATGGCATTTGGCCTTGGGGAGATTCGTCCAGCAAGGGTTCAGCAGATAGCAAGAGGTGAAGGGGGATCGGAGGAGGCTGGCTTTGATGGCTACGGGTAAGAGGAAGACTCCTCTCTCTTTCTCTCTCTCTCTCTCTCTCTCTCTCTCTCTCTCTCTCTGAGCTCGGGATCGAAGGAGCAAAGGGAGGGGATCGGGCAAGAGCTCCGGTCGGAATCCCAGCGCCGAACAGAGAGTTCTGTTGAAGGCGTCGGAGTAGCCGAGAGGGAAAGCAAGGGGCAACGGCGGGATTGAGTGGATCGGACGGGAGTCGGGGAGAGATGGAGGTCGGTCGTTGAGAGTCCAAGAGAGTAAGAGCAGCCGTGTGAGAGAGCCCGCGGCTTCTATTTAACGACGCCCGTGGTCGTTCGATCGAGGCGACGTCGCAGGAAATCTGGGAAGAGACGCGAGTCCAGCGGCTCCAGCAGGATTTTGGGCGGGATTTCGGGATGCGACTCAAATGGCACTGCGTACACAGGGATTCAGCGGGATTTCAGCACGATTTTGAGGATCCGATGGGTATGAGATTCATACGGGATTTCTACTGTGCTTTCTTCTTCATCTGTTTCCTTTGGTTATAACATGAGAGTCAACACATACACTAAAATACCCACTAAAATTGACACAATAAATTAATTATTTGATGCAAATTATGGCTAGTTAGGTGTGATAATCGCACTGATGATATGTTACAATTTAAATATAGAACTTATTAAATGAAACCTCCAGAGAAAAAATCATTGAAATAGTATATGAATCATATTACGAAGCATAGAACATATTAATAGAAAAAATGAAGTTGGAACTAACTTTAAAGGACATTCATAAATGTAAAGTTATAGTTTCAAATAAAATGCTAAAGTTCTTGGGAGTTTCTAGTGATATTGAGTTGGAGCTACAAGTGATATTGAGTTGTATGGTTATAAAATTTTCAATATAAGATAGAATTTCATATGATAAGATAAGAAATATTTTAATATTGATATTTAAGAATAAATGAGATGTTTAGAAATGTGAGAATTATATGTATATCCAACTTACGGATCTTTTAATAAAGTTATGAGATTGAGTAATAGAATGAGGGACGAGAAAAATTGTGCTGTTATCAAAATATTGATCATTTTTTATATTTGGATCTCGAATTAGTAGGAAGGTGTTACGCCGGCCCAGGAGGGGCCGGCTGGACCGGTCCAACCTGGACCGGTCTGGGTCTACTCTCGACGAAACCGAACAAGGCAGGCAGAACCGAGCGGATGGAGCGAAGCCGACGGGGGCCAGGGAAGATTTTTGGGAGGGAAATTTTGAATGCGAGGGGCTGTTTAGACATTTTGTAAAACTCCTTTATGGTTAATTAGGAGGTTAGGAGGAAAAGGGGGGATTATCTTGAATTGGAGTTTTCTCTTTGAGATCTAGGTTTTCTTGCTTTGGCTCTTGGCGTTGCCGGAGATTGGAGAGTTGTTCTTCCTCTCGGATTGAAGAACAAATTGTATCTTTGCTATTTTCATTGTCTGTTAGTGAAATACAAGCCGTTGCTTGAGTTTTATCTCTGTTTTCCCGTTTTCTCTCACTGTTTTCATGCAAAAACTGCTGTCCCGTGGATAAAAACGGCAGTTTGTATCTTGTTCTACTTCAGATTTGGGCTAGGAACTACTTGAAATCAAGTATTTCCTATCTGAAGGACACTTTTAAACTTTTTCTCAAATCATATGCATTGATCTAAAGATCAAATAGAATAAGCATATATCAAGGGATAAAAAAGGTTTATGGAAATCTCAAAAAAACTTACTGGGAATAATTTTGAAAAGGTTGTATAATTTTGGGCAACATAGCTTGAATTTTGTTTTTAAGAGAATAATAAGATAATATCTAAAGAGGTTAAAAAGAAAATATTATCTTTAAGCCAATAAGAGAAAAGATTAATTAGAATAAATCTTTAGTAGAATTTAATGTTGAGCTTCTTTAATTAAGATCTGATCTTACTATTGCTCCTTGATTCCTTTTTCATCTTACTGATCCATGGTTTATAGAGAAAGGGTGAAGAGAGAAGAGGCTCGGCACCTTACAGAGATGAAGTGATGCTTTAGAGAGATCAAAGAGACGGGGATAATATAATCTGTATTATTTCAAATGAAATGCCATCTCATGAGATTTTACATTGGTTCTATTTCAAGTAGTTGACCAGCACAAATTTAAGTCTATCCATATGATGTTATTGTCAATGTTGTTGGTAATGTGACGGTCTAATGGGATGTAGTTGGTCTATATTGTGTTGTTGATCCATCTATAGTCAACTTAGTTGGAGTTGAATCGAATGGTGTTGCAACGGTAATCTCAGTTGTAATTGACGTAAAAAGAGATTTTTTGTAGCCTACCCATTTGTCAATTGGCCTTGCATCACTGGTTAGTAGGGTTTTGTCAATCCAAGTTGGAGTTAATGTTGTACTCTTCTTGCTTTTATTTTTTTCTAGTCAACTTGATTGTGTGGTTGAGCACGTTGTGGTATGTTGCCACCCTTCTAGTTTAGTACATTTTAAATGCCTTGATGCTCTATACAAAGAAATGCATACAACTCACAAAGAAGACTGAAATGAAGAGAAACTTTGGCTTACGCTTTTTGATTGTTTAGGACATTGCTTCTCTCTTTGAAAGATATAACATCATAATTTTTTACTCTTTTGATTGTATCCTCTCACATCATGGTTAGTTTCAACTATTGTAGTTTCTTGTTGGCTCTTCTTTTTTTCCTCCTTATTATGCTTGTTGTCTTTATTACTTTTTGTGGAGAACACAAAACCTTTGGATCCATCTTGATATTGAGCCGTTCATTAAGATTAACAAGCACTTGCTATTTTCTCAAGTTATCTTTTGAATTACAACTACCTTCCCCCACAAGCAAGAAATAGTGCTGGGATAATCATTTTATCAAGAATTGAGAGGAAGGCTGTTAGTAATCCTTTTCATTAGAATGCTAGTGATTCGAACTTAATGATCTGTTGGATTAATTCTTTTTTAGGGCCAAGATTAAGGGATTATAAAGGTTTATGAAAACCCCCTAATTAAAATTGCAGCAGAATTAATTTAGAAAGGGATAAAGAATACTACCAACCTTGATTAGGTCTAGGTTTTGTAGGAATAATGAGATATTCTGTAAATTGATTATAAAGAAAAACTAATCTAAAATCTAGAGAGAGTTAGAGAAAGTGAATTATTTAATAGGCCGGATCTTAAATAGAACCAGAATATGCTGAAAGTTTGATCTTCCAATGGCAATGGCTCTTGTTCATTTTTGATCTCTTTTTTATTATGCTTGGTTCCATGATTTCTAGAGCGATAGGGAGAGAGAAGCTCCTGTCCAGTCTGTTGAGAGAGAGAGAGAGAGAGAGAGAGAGAGATAATCTTTATTGATTTTCTATTTTTAGATAAAAGAGATAGCTAAAAACTCACATGTTTCTACATATAGTATCCATGTTCTGGAAGCGCTGTTTTTTTTTCTTCATTACCAAGCTATATGTGGTTGAGCTTATAATTTCCATTCCTTGCTATTAAGAGATATATTCGTAGTTACTCTGATTTAATTTGGTTTAATTTTTACCTATATATATTCATAATTTCTCTATTTGCTTTAACCTCATAATTGTTTTGTATTTTGGTTTTGTTGATGTAGCATATCAAGCGAGTGGCATTGCGAGATTTTAGTGCCAACAGTGCTGAGGTCTTATGCGAGGTATATTAACAAATTTGCATGTTGAATTAAATTAAATTTCTCTTTCACTGAGCTAATTGAGTGGATTGTGCTACCGTTTGTTATTTTGAATTACATTAAACGGGGAATATCGGAGTTTCTTTGGCTGCTGGGACAAATGAAATGAAATAGGCAGCTTAAGATTTTGTTTGGGACGACTTTTTTACTGCTTATTGAAGCAACAATATAAAAATTTAAAATTTTGTACTAAAAAATTGCTTCAAGAAGCCATAAAAAAACCGTCCCAAATGAAGCCTAAATTTACATTTTGACTGGTTTCAAGTTCAGGATGAAGTCACAATCTACCATTCCTTTCTCCTGACTAGCAGGGTATCCAAATAGAGCTCTAATGTTTGTTATGTTTAGGATTGAATATTGATTGGTGAAAAATCATGGACATGTTATGTGTTTTCAGTTAATATTTTCTTTCTGTTTCTTGATATTTGTAGCTTAGGTTTGATGTCCCTCAGCTATACAAGTTTCACAAGAAGAAAGAAGTTGACATAGCAGTTGATCTTTGGCGGTTTGTTCCTTGACTCAATCAGGTTCGGCTTTGTTTTCTCATACAACTATTTATAGAAATCTTGGTTTGTTGAGGGAGAGCAGAGTTCGGCAATACCAATCTTATTAACATATAGAGCATCTTTACTGTAGTATTTGTGGTTGGTTTTATGAGTTCATTTATTTCCATTTAGGGCTTCTCTTCAAACTTATCTAATGATTTTATAAGTAATTAGAGATGAACGGCTCGATTGGTATTGTTGTACTGATTATTATTTTTCTTTTGTATTTTATAAAATAAAATAATTATATTCACTCATCATAAAAGTTTGTGTTGCTTTATAACATAGGATGCTGTTGAAGTCATAGAGAAGTATTCATAAGATGTGTTCTTTAACTATATTTTTCGTAGAAATTTAGTTAAACATGGTAAAATAGGACAAAAATACAAACTAAGTCTGATACTTATTGGCCTTTTTATGTACTATTAACTATGTTTAGAATTATTTAAAGATAATTTGGGATCACTTTTATTTTTATTTTATTTATTCCTTATTGGCATGAAATAAAATATGTTTGATCTTACAAATATGTTAATTTTGTTTTTGTTGAATATCGATTAAGTTGATTTATGCGTTGTTGATGGCGGCCGATGTTGATCGTTCTTTTTAAAAATATTGAATATAGCTCAAAGTTGTTTTGAGTGTTTTTAAAAACAGTGTGATTTATTTTTATAAATAAAAAATAAAAATAAGATAAACAATATACTAATAAATATATTTTTTAATTATAAAAATAAAAAAAATAAAGTATAAATGTAATCCATACTTGTCAAAGGTGAATGACGTACCACGGTGTAGAGTTCCGTGTGGAGCCATGGTACATAACGCACGGCGTGGTGCAACGCGAGCATTTTGAACTTGTCACAAAAATAAAATAGGATAATAAGCATATAAAATAAACTAAAATATTACTATATATTTAGGCATTTTAATGAAGCTCATGTTTTGAGATTCTTCAAATTGGTTTGGTATATTATGAATATATTATTATGATTGATGGAGGAATTTTGATAACTTTGCATGTAAAGTATATTGAGACGATCAAGCCTCTATTTAACTAAAGTATATATAAGTTGCTACTAATAAAAGTTATAAAATTGAAAAATACATCTTCGCTATAGATATTTTCCTTTCTTAGTCTCAGACTTTGTTTCTTCTACTTAGCATTTTCCCTAAGCTTATTATCTGCTTGTAGTAGGTGCATTTTCCCTAAGCTTATAATCTAAATATAAAAAAATAGTAAGTTGATCAAAATTGATCGACCAAAGGAAGAAGGAGATTGCTACCTAATGGTGAACCTTGACTTCAGAGGAATCATATGAGTTGACTATCGAAGGAGACGACGAAGCACTCATGATCACTTAATTTCATAGGCAACGTATGGATGAAGATGAGGATAATCTCCTGGATGAATAAGGAGCGGCAGAAGGAAGGAATACGAGGGACAAACGAAAATCGGAATTGCATGAGCAAAGGTAGAATCTCGTGCAGAATTGTGAAATCGGGTGTATGAGGCTTTGGGCGTCTGTGAGGGCTTCGGGACTTATCGGTTGCGTGAGGGTTCGTTTGGATGCAGTTAGTAAATCAATAACTAATAAACTAAAAATCATTATTATATTATTTTGAAATTTAAATTATATAAGTATTTAAGAATATTATTACATTAAGAAATTCACAAAATAAAATTGCTCACGCCTTGTGCCATTACGCGCACATAGTGCAAATGGTGCGCGCCAACTTGATCCTGTGTGTTGAGGCGCACTGTACGTCATGATGCACGCCATTCTGTCCATTGACAAGTACGATGGAATCCAAAAAGAATTCTAGTTGCTTGTTGATAGAAAATATATTTCAAAATGCTCGAATTCATTTTGAATTATATGAGAAATTAATTATCATGTTTTAGAAGTTTTTGAAAAAAATAGTTTGAAATTAATGTCTATTAATGACATGCTGTCAAATAATAGATTCTAGAAAATTAATTTTTTGGAAAAATATTTTATCTTAAAAGAACTAAATTTCCCCTTTCTAGAAATGGTTGAGAATGAAAACTAAACTTTTGTTTTTTAAACTTTGTATTTTCTTTCTCTTTTTTTGTGAGTTTGTGCAAAACATGTTTTTAATATAATTGCACTTTTAGGGTTATAATTGAGTTGAGTTGAGCACTGTGGGCTCCGAAAATCCGGCCCCGGCCTTCGCCCGCTATGTTTGCTTTTTGTTTCGGGAGGGGGGGGGGGGGAGTTTTAACTAATTAAGTTCCGGAGTAAATTTTGGAAAGTAGATGAGTTTTTAGATAAGACACTACCCAGATATTTCGCTCTCATTTTGCGAGGACTTTATGATATGAGTTCTGGTTTCCTATAGGCGCATGCCCCTATAGTTAATTACCCTTTCCGGTAACGAGAGAGAATTTAGATTAAGGCTAGTCGTCAATCAGATACGTAGATGTACGTGCATCTGGCATATAATAGCAGCATGGGTTTGGAAATTTGGAATTTGAAGGGTTTGAATATTTGGAAATTTGGGCTGAAATATTTGGGGAGTTTGATATTTAAAATTGAAAATTTCAACATCTTGCACTTAAAGCAGATGATGGACCAGATCAAGATCCCATGGTTCCGTCGTCCCGGGCCATCGTGGTCCCTGGTCTACTTAGTCATAAGAGTTAGTTGACCCAACCTGATAGAAGGATCCTTGTCGGCAGCCATGGGTTGCTTTGTCCAAGGGGACCTTGTAGACCTGTGATAGATGTTTGTCTAAAGGGACAAATTTGAATCCACCTTAGCTAATAGAGGGCTTTGTGCCCTATCATTCATATCCTATTAATTTATATCTCAAGGATTTGATGCCACTAAGGAACGTATTGACTCTGGCCATAACCGGTATTTTGTGGTGCCATTTGGCAGTAAAACCACTCGGTTTAGAGGGCCCCGGGTCATAACCGATTATCCTGCGGTGCCATTTGGCGAAAAAATTACCGGTTAGAGGAAATGTACCACGTCCTTATTGGCAGGAGACTGTTTGAGAATGAATCCTAGTGATATTTTGGACTAGGCATTAACTCTTTGTGAGCTGAAATAAATTTTAATTTGTCAACTCAAGAAAACTGTTGCAGAGGGTGGATGGATTTTGCTTTGAGTGTTTGATAGTTTGATTTCAATTTTAAAACATCTGAAGTTTTGAGATTTTGGGAGATCCTGTGGAGTTTTTGGATTTTGTGGGCTGAAGATATTTGTGAACCCCTTTCGGTTAAGATCTTCGTTCAACACGGTCATCATCGGGGTGACTTTAAAGTTATTTTCATTTGAAATCATTTCCATTTTGTGGATTAACCTTGTCAACTCTGTTGAGTTGTCAACAGAGGATCGGGTTTCTCGGGCTTCATGCCTTTGTTTATGAATTTTTTTTGTTAAAGGTTTTTAAGGCCTAATATGAATGTATCAAATAAATATTCTGGTCAACTTCGTGACCGCATATTTATCCGATGGTTCGAACCCTGTCTACTCCTATTTGCCTGCTTAGGAGGATTGGGTTTTATAGGCTTTGAGTATTTGTTAGTGAATTCTCTTGATTATAGGCCTTGAAGACATAATATGAATGTATTAAAACAAATATATCGGTCATCACAACCGTATATTTATTTGATGGTTCGAACCCTATCGACTCCTATTGATCCGCATAGAAGGATCAGGTTCGAATTTAAATTCACTTATTGACCCTTGAAGTATCCCTAGATGTCACGTGTGTACCAATAACATGCTCGCTGGGGCCCATGTGGGTGTTTGAGAATTTCATTGATTGGACATACCCCTTTGTATACCTATGTGTATATAAACTATGGTGCATGTACATGGGTACTTTGAAATATTTTAGTTGTGCAGGTAATTGTCATTTGAATGCACACAACATTTTATTTGAGAGCTTATATGCGCCTTATGTCCGCTAATACGAGTGTTGCGAATCCGGTAGCGGTATTATTTGGATGTCATGAGGCATTTCATCATTTTGATGTTGACTTCCCTTTTCTCATTCACCGGGGAGGTTCTTCTGGACTTTGAAATCAATGACCGGTGCCTTGAAAAGAACTCATTCTAGGGTTTTTAGTGTAGTAGACTTGTTACTTTCGGTATTTGTGGACACCATAACTGTTTTCTTCTTAATTATAGGACTAAGAAGAAATTTTGGAATACCAGGAAGTTTAGTTTTAATTTGTTTAAGCATCCCTTTCCTTCTATCAGGGGGTGTCCTTCTCCGTACATCGAGTTATCTTCATACCCGATATACTCACACATCTCAATCACTGTTGTTGTAGTTGATATCTGTACTTGTGTCCACAATGGTTCGTTGTGCTTACGATATACCCACTATTGTTATCCACAAGCGGCTCATGTGTATTTACGGAGGACCGCTGTATTTACTACGACTTCCTGGAGGTGTTTGCAGAGGAGCCATTGTTCCTGCATCATATCCACATTTCATCAATCTCAGGTGGGTTGATGATTGTACTTGTTTGTAGGGACGAATCGTATTTGATATGATCTCTAGAAAATGTTTGTAGAAGAGCTATTTGGACCAGTATTATATCCACCTTTCACCAATCTCAAGTGGTTTGATGATTGTACTTGATTGTAAGGATGTGTCTTCCGCTATCAAGTGCTAGTATTGCCATCTCAGTCTACAGGCAATTGTTGCTTATGTTGGAGATCTCAATAATGCACATGGGGGACATGTGTGCATTCTGCAACCATCTATCGTCCTTGCAAGTATGGCGCATTTGACCTCGTAGGGACTTGTATGTGCTTCAAATGTGTTGCATTGTGTATGATGAATGTTGGATGAACTCCACTCATTGCTAATTCCTTCATACATTTTGACCCCCATTGCTTGTAGGACTCGGTACATTTAACTGCATCTTGATCGTGTGTTTGTAACAGATATTCATGATTGTTTGCATGTAGATGAGCCATGTTGAGTGTCACAAATCTTCTATTTTCTCAACTAAAGGAAGAAAAGTGATGCTTGAATAACAAAGGATCCTTTATTTTGATTGTTCAAGTCTCTTGAGATCGGACCTGAGTTCAAGTAATTTGTTATTTGCATCTGAGTCCAGTTCAACCTCATTTACTCAGTCTTGTTTTGAGTTTGACTTCATATTCAAGACACGGTTCATTGAGCTTCAAGCTCTAGTAATCTTGAAAGTTCAATTTCTTATCACTTTGGTTAAAGTTTAAGTTAGGTCCTTTATTTGCATTTGTCCAAGTTTTGAGTCCAAGTATATTAGGCTCAAGATGAGCCTCTTCCATCCATCCGAGTCCCCTGTAGTCCAACTCAAGTATTTGCTTGAGTTCAAATGTCCAAGATCACATTCTTTTTCAATTAGATTTGAGTTCATTTGAGTTCGAACCCAGTTCAATTTGAGTCCAAATCCGCCATCATTTGATTGAGTTTGATTTAAGTTTGAATTAAGGTTTTCATTCAAGTTTGCACTTAGTTCATTAATGTCCAGTTAAAGTCCTTGTTCTTTTGAGTTAAAATCAGGACCGAGTGCGGTAGTATATTCACTCGAAATTTCGGCAGCCTCCCATCGTCTCCCCCATTTAAAAGAAAACTACGAGAAACTGGGCCTTCCCACCATACGCAATAAAGGCGTGTATGGTAGGTGTCCTCGGATGAGGACATCGCGGCCATGATCTTCTTTCCCACCACGTGCAATAAAGGCGTGTATGGGATTTTCAATACCTGTTTGAAAAAGGCAGTTTGCTTTTCCCCCACTCGGAGGTGCTTATGAGTGACTCCGCCTCACCGTAGGTGCCGCACCGGGGTCCCATCTCACCACGCACAATAAAGGCGTGTATGAGTGATTCTTCGGTGCGCCACGAACATTGAAGTAGGGCTTTAGGTGATTACCCGCCTCGTCGTCGGCGTCGCACCAGGGTCCCATCCCACCACGCGCAATAAAGGCATGTATGAGCGGTTTTTCGGTGCACTGCGAACTTCGAGAGGGAGTATCTGAGTTTAGGAAAATTCGTACCTTTGCGGGGTTGGCAGTGGAGGCTCGTGGACCGAGGCGAGAGAAACAAGCATTTTTAATTATTAAATTAATCTTAATTAATTATAATTAATAATAATTAAATTTAATTAATTATAATTAATTACATTAATGATAATTAATTAAAAATAAAATAATTAATTATGATTAAATTTAATTAATCATAATTAATTAGAAATCATTTTAATTAATTATAATTAAAAGTATCTAAATTATAATTAAATTACTTAATCAAAATTAATTACAATTAATTAAAATTAACATAATTAATTATAAAATATATTTATATTTTTTATTTTTTATTTCTTGGTTCCTCGGTTCGGTGGGTTTACGGGATTTAGCCGAGGAAGCGCGTGAAAGGTAGCAGGTTACCTTCACTGATGGCGAGCTCCCCTTGTTCCTGATCAAAATTTTGTAACTTGCGCACCGATATGAAGGGAAGTCGGCGGGGAGAAAAGTCGAGCATCCACGAAGAGTCGGAGAAGCCGGTGGATTTGCGGGATTTGGCCGAAGTAACGCACGGGAGGTAGTTGCCTTAACAGTCGGCGAGCTACCGTCATAGCTTCCGAATCAAAATGTCGTGACTTCTGGGCGGACAGAAAGGAGTTGTCGAAGGGAGTGAAGTCGAACAGCGCCTAAGGAGTCGAAGAAGCGATGCTCGCGTCGTTGCTTTTGCTCGAAGTGTCGTCACTTCTGATCCGCAGGAGGGGAAAGTCGTTGGAGAAGTGAAGTCGAGCAACAACGAAGAGACCGAAGAAGCGCACGATCGTGAGAAAGTTATCTTCACAGCGAGCGGCTCCTGTTGTCGCCTCCGATCAAGGTCGTAACGTTTGATCGACTGGAAGGAAAAGTCATCGCTGGAGCGAGGCCGAGCAGTCGCGAGAGAGGGAGAGAGCGGGAGCGAAAGAGCGAGAGAAATCGAGAGAGCGAGAACCCGAGCTCTCTCATTTCTCCGGTATTTAACACGATAGAGAGGTCGACAGAGCGACGTGCAATCGACATGTGAGCGACGTGGGAGGAGGTCGTGCGCGACGTGGGAGGGGTAGATCAGGTATTGTATTTTCATTTTTATTTATTTTTGTTTTGCTAGCCACAGGTTAAATTTGACTTGATTGTGCTTAACTCAAGTTTAAATCGAGCTTTTACATATAGTCTGACTATGATCTCTTGATCATAGTTGCTCTACTTTGTTCTCTCAATGACCGTCGCCCGACTATGATTTCTTGGCCATTGTTGATGGAGTATTGTCTCTTGACCACCATTGCTCAAATATCATTGCTTGACTATTGTCGCCCACTGACTTCGTTGCCAATAACATTAACTCACGGAATTTCTTGTAAGGCTAATGCATGCTGTTGTCGACGCCCTCCAATTTTGTCACCATTCTTCACCAATAATGTTGACGCAAGATTAACAAAAAAAATGTTGATGAAAGATTTCTCCTATAAGGCCTATACGCGCTGTCAAAGTACGTCATTGTCTATCAGGTATGTCGTCAATGCATGCCTTCGCCTATAAGGTTGATGCACTCCTTTTCCACTAATGATGATGCACATAGACTTCATCGCTTGTTGTTGCTCATTACATTGATGTATTAACCAGTAATGTCGATGCATGTTATCAACATCAACTTTGATTTCCGTTGTCAACATCAAAGATTATATTTGACTTGGCATATGGTTTCACTTTCTCAAATAAGAATGACCAAATATATTATAAACACTCTCTTGAAGACCATTTCAATGCCTTAAGGTTCTTACAACTTTCACTATTGAATCTATCCTTCATAGCTTATGTTTATCATATTGTATCAAAACCTTTCATAATTATAGGGAATGCATCATTTGCAACTGATAATATACATTAGTAGAATAATTTTAATTGGGTCAGTCTCCATGATTTTTTTTCCTTTAATGATTTTTCACATAAAAAAATTTGATGTCTCTTAGAACTATCATTTATTTGTATGTATGCTGGATCTTCGTATAAAACTAAGATGTTAAAGTCTTTGTCTGTACTATTATAAATATTTTAGCACGTTATAATTTGATGTCATTTGTAGGAAATTTCTAAAGTATTATAAACACCTCTTTATTGATTGACAATCAATCCTTTAATTGATGACAACATAATCTAGTTAGTGAAGGCCACCTAAGCTTGAAATTGGAGAATCTCATGTACAAAAAGGATGAGTCATCAAGCTCAAATCATTTAGCTCCTTGAAAAGAGATTGGCTAAAAGAAAGCACCATCGTAGTATTATGCAATTCTCTTGCACAAAATCAACAATAGGCTAGAGCCGTTCAATTTGATAGCACCCACCATATAGGCCACCTCAACATCACATTGAAGTACATCTTCCACCACAACCTTTTTTTTTCTCATGCTAGCCTTAACATCCTTGGAGGACATGATCGAAATTCTTATTGATGCCCCTCGTGATGTCATAAAAGATGAATTTTGATGTATTATTTAGGAGTTTCCTTTAAAAAATATGATAGCTTACTCCTTGCCTTATTCGTAGCCTTGACTTACATAATTTTATTGCATTCTATTCCATAGTATCATGCGTATCTAACAGATCCAATAAGAAAATTCTATTACTAAAGCAACCTAAAGACATTGAGCCCCTCATCTCACTAGGATTTGTAGAAGAATCAATATATATTCTTTTATCATTAGGAGGTAATCAGAGAGATGATATTTTCAAGTAAGGTTTTATGAATAAAATTACAATATATTTTTTCATTTGAAAATATCCAATGAGGATAAGTAGTATACAAGATCTCCATACAAAACCTTGTGAAAACATACCCCCAAGGAAGCTTTGATGGGAAGCTAGTAGTGATTATGGTCTTCCATTGAAAGGCTCTGTGAGAGCAAATAGTTGTCAAGGTCCTTACTCATTTAAAATCTATAGAAGGCAGAAGCCTCAAAAGGTACATGTTATTTTTAAAAAACTCAGAAGACATAAATTTCAAATGGTGCATATTCTTTTTAAAAATCTCATAAGGTATAAGCTTTAGAAATTATAATTTAAAAAAAAAAAACTTTAGAAGGCATAAGGCCTCAAAATATGCAAGTTTTTATCTCATAAAAATCATAGAAGGTATGAGTCTTAGAAGAAAAATTTTTGTTTCCAAAAATTTTGACGACATATATCTTAGAAGGTACATGTTTCTTTTTCATGAATCTCAGAAAGCAGAAGTCTCAAAAGATTTTTCTTTCTTTTAAAAATCCCATAAGTCCCTCAAAAAAGTATAAATTTGTATACTTTTTTGGAAATTTCAGAAGGCTTAAGCTGTAAAAGATATAAAATTTTCATTTATCCAAGAATTTTAGAAGTCACAAGGCTTGGTGTATTCACAATCTTGATTCATTTAAACAGATTACTTATTAGAGATGCAAATTGATTCAAAAAGCCTAACGAGTATATAGTGCATGTCAAAGTCCTCATCAACTAAAGTATTGAGGTCATTATGTTCCAATTGGAAGACAATATCTTTTTACACTTAGTCATGTATTCAATTATGATATGTTGGATTTCTAATAAGACTTGAAGATTTTAAATGTCTCGAAGACATAAAAAGTTGTCTTCTATAGGAGGCAAGTTCTCAGAATGATAGATCACTCTTCTGTAAAGATTGTGAATTTAGCAATTATCATTATTACTTCCTACAATTTGATTGTAAACATTTTTCAAGTTTGTATATTTTACATGAAAAAACATACTGGCTAGACAAATAAGTTGTATTTTAAAGCCACGTATAAAATTATTGTCTTTACATGATGTCAACATACTTTTCATCATCATCATCATCATCAGGGATTTCTTGAAGTCTTTTACAACCATCAAATCTTCAAATTCTTGCCTCATCTTTTAATTGGTGATATTATTCTAGGGGTGTCAATTCGGGTCAACCCGCCGGGTTCGGGTCGAACCCGACCCGACCCGTATCTAAACGGGTCAACCCGAACCCGACCCGTTTTTACAAACGGGTCGGACATTTCAACCCGGACCCGACCCGGCCGGGTTGCCGGGTTGACCCGACCCGACCCGCGACCCGGCAGCATTCTTCCAATCTCTCTTTTTTTTTTTTTTTCAAATTTGGCAAACGTGCTCTCAAAATTGATCCCACCTTGAAGCGACTGGAGACCGGAGACGGACGCCTGTGCACAAACTTGATAAAGTTTCAACAACTGGTGTTGATACTTTCCTTCATCTTGTAAAACACAGAGATTTTTTTTTTTTGGGAAGGAGCTTGAGCTGCACGGAGCTCGGAGCATGTGAACAGGATGTCAGATCCTTGGGCGGAGCAATGTTAAGGAGCTTGTTATGGAGTGGCTGAGTAATCCATCAAATGATCCTTGCCTTTCCATCAAGGATAAGGAGCACGTGAACAGGATCCGGGCTTTGAAGGGCTCGAGGAGAAGTTTTGAGAAGCCCAAAGCGCCATTTTGAGAAGACATTTCTTTATTTTTTTTAAATTAAACGGGTTTACGGGTTGACCCGGTAACCCGCCGGGTCAGCCCGACCCGACCCGTTTGATTAAACGGGTCAAATCTGTGAACCCGAACCCGACCCGTTTATCAAACGGGTCGGGTCCAACCCGGATTTTCCGGGTCGGGTCCAGGTCGGGTTGTCGTGTCGTGTCAAATATTGACACCCCTATATTATTCCTCCTGAAATTTGTTGCAAGAATGTGACTTCTTTCTAAATCACAACTTATTAGAAATGATTTTAATGGCTTCAACGCCAACATTGATTTATGTCTTAATCAATGTTGATAACTGAAATGTACGGATGCTTTCATATGTTAGAGTATAAATTAAAAAAAAAAAACATGCAAAAAATTGACAAATATATAAAAAATTATGGAAGGATATATCATTGAATTTTTCTAAGATGTCAGAAAATTCATTAGTTTGATGCTTCATTGAATTTTTCTAAGATGATAATGCAGTGTAGAAATTGTTGACCAGAACTCACTGAAGGATTTTCTTAACAAAAACTACTTTGAGAAAACTTTTAAATTTTTTGTGAAGCATTTGTACATCAATTAGAACTTCTATAAGCATCTATACATATTTAGAAAAAATTCTCGAATCATGTAATCAATAAAATGACTTGTTTTTATAAAATTATTGTTGATGAATTTTCTACCCTATTCAAAGATAATATTTATTCGGGGCCTAAGATGTTATCTACATCAATTGGCAAAAAATTCAAAATTTTTTGACAATTAATGTGATTACAAAAATTCATCAAAGATAGAAACGTTACACTTTCAGTATCAAAACACCGAAAATAAAAAATCTTTCAAAAATTAAGTGAGTAGCATTACGAGATTTTAATGCCAAGAGTGCTGTGGTCATATGCGACGTTAGTAGCTGTCCTTTAATGTTGTTCTGGTTATACCAAAAACTAGTTAACTATGTTTTGCATTGCAGTACCAAAAGCTAATTAACTGGACTGTGCTACATTTTGTTCTTTTGAACTTAGCATTAAATGGTGAATATTGGCTATTTTTGCTGCTGGGACAAAACGATTAAGGTTTCGTTGGAACAACATTTTTATTATTTTAATTTTCAGACTGCAATCACAATTTTTGTATGGTTACTTTTTTTATTATTTTTAAAAGCTTTTTATACTAACAAGCTGTCTTTTACAACTTCTTTATTTTATCTACAGTAACTTTACAAAGTTGTAAGCTGTCTCAAATGAGATTAATTATTCTGTACTGACGATGAATGCTGTCCGATGACCAACCAAAATGCATCATGCCACCCCTTTGCAGTGTCCCGTGGTTCGGTACTACTTTGTACCGCGGCTAGGTACCGTTGACGTGACAATACCTGATTTTCCTTCGGACGCAATCCGGCCTCCGCATAGAATAGTTTCTCCTCAAATGAAGCCTAAATTTGTGTTTTGAATGTTTTTAGTTTCAGATCGAAGTCAAATAGCATCACTACAATTTGATTTCAAGTGTTTGTTATGTTGGTCCTGTTGGGAAATTCAAGAACTTGCTCTCTGAATTCTGAGACATTTTTCTTTGTTTCCCGTTGCTTCAGCAATGAATATTTTGATTGTTGAAAATTCATGGAAATGTTATTGAAATTTGTAGCTTATGTTTGGCGTCCATCAGCCACGCAAGTTTCACAAGAAAGAAGTTAACATTTGTAGAAATATGGTCTTGTTGGGGAAGAACTGAGTTCAGCAACACCAAACTAAATTTAAGAGGAATTATTAGTTCATCTTTTTCTGTTTAGAGCTTCTCCAGAATTAATTAATGATAAATCTTAGAGATAATTAATGGCGAATAGTTCGATTGGTATTGTTGTTGTGCTGATTGTTTTTCTTTGATTGTGTTTTATGAACTAAAATCATTATATTCCTTCATGAAAATGAGTTGCATAAAAGGGTGATTTTTTAAATATGTTTTTCATATAAATTATTTTAGTTTAAAATGTTGAGGCTTGAGAAAAGTGGAAAAAAGGGTTGATACTTGTTGGCCTTTCCATGTACTATTAAATAAACAATAACAACAGAAAGAATTCCGGTTGAGGTAATACATCAAAGGTACGCAGTTGATTTTGTATTGAATTTTACTTATTTCATATCATCTATACAATGGAGTACATCTCTATTTATGGATATTAAATGTCCTAGCTGACGTGTGATGTGCGGCTGTAAATTGAGTTTAAGACGTGGCTGTAAATGCTCCTGTTTGTTTCACGGTTTTACATGGTTTGAATTTATCACTTGTTTGCACATGCGTTGTTATGCCCCTTCAAATTGAACTTTCTGCTGGGTGAAGTTGCAGTTTGTCCCGTAAGGTATGAAATCTTGGCCCGGAGAGACTCTTTGTAAAAATATTGCTATCTGATCTATGGTTGAGATGTGTTGTATGGCGAGATCCTTAGGATATTATGTGATCTCAAATGAAATGGAGATCTATTTTGATATGCTTTGTGCGTGCTCTGAGAATAGGATTATTGGCTATGGATATTGCAGACGTTTTGTCACAGAAGATCGGTGTGGGAGTTGTATTTGAGATGTCCGAATCATGAAGAAGTCTTTGTAACCAAATAATCTCAGATGATGTTGTTGCTAGGACCCAAAATTCTGCTTCCGTCGACGATCTAGCCATTGTCTTCTGCTTTTGAACTTTCCAAAGAATTGGTGAATTACCAAGGAAAAAGCAATGACATGAGATTGATCTTCTGTCAGGTTGATCTCCGCCCCAGTAGGCATCTGAGAATGCCTTGTGATTTAGATTGGAATGAAAAATTTTGATGCTGAGATGACTAGAAACCTTTGAGGTACCTTAGTACTCTCTTGATCATTAGAAGGTTCAATTTTGTGGGTGTTTGTATGTACTGACAAATCTGATTTACGACAAAGCAATGTCTGGTCTGGTAAGGGTGATGTATTGTAGGGATCCTGCTAACTTAAGGTATTTTGTGAGTTCTGAGAGGAGTGTTGAGGTATCAGCTGGAGTAGGCTTTATTGGAAGAGGAGTGGATATGGGTTTATAGTCGAGCATGCCGGATTCATTTAGGAGTTTGAGAATGTAGGGTTGTTGATTCAAAATGTATCCTTTTTCAGTTTTGATAAATTGAATGCCTAGAAAGGTAGAGATAGGTCCCAGTTCTTTGAGTTGAAATTTGGTATGCAGTTGTTGCAGCAACTGTCTTATGTATGTGGGGTTACCAATGGTAATAAGTATGTCATCTACGTAAATAAGAAGATATGTATGTGTTTGTTCGGTTTTATGAAGTAAAAGTGATGGGAAAATGTAGAGTACCATTGTCGAGGAAATTGCTTTAAGCCGTAAATAGCTTTGTGCAGTTTACAAACAAGATGAGAATTTTGTGAGTATTTGAAACCTGGGGGCTATTGCATGTAAACCATGTCGTCTAGCTATTCGTGAAGAAATTCATTTGAAATGTCTAGTTGATGAATTGTCCAAGTGCTGTGAGAGCTTTAATGGTTGGCATCTTTGCAACTGGACTAAATGTTTCTTCATAGTTGATGCCATACTCTTGAGTGTGTCCCTGTGCCACTAATTTTGCTTTGTGTTTGACTATTGATCTGTCTACATGTCTTTTGGTTTTGAAAGTCTAACAACAACCTAAGATTGGTTGATCAGTTGGAGGAAGTACTAACGACCACGTTACTTGCTGTTGTAAGGCCATGAATTCCTCTGACATTGCTTTTCTCTAGTGTAAGGATTTGTAGGCTGTGGCGAAGGATGTAGGATCTAGAGAGGGGTTAAGTTGATGAAGTAGGTTGAGAATTTGTTTTGGTTTAAGGGTACCTATTTTGTACCTGGTAATCATGGGATGATTGGAGTGTGTTGGTGGAGCTGAGGGTGTAGCAGATGTTGCTGGTGGTTGATGTGTTGATGGAGTTGGTGTTGGGAGATGAGGTGAGTTATGTGTCTGGGTTTGGATTTGAGTAGATATGTTAGGAGATGTTGTTTGTTCTGAGAGGGAGCTGGGACGTGTTATTTTGGGAATGGATTGATCGGGCGGGCTTTGGAGGTGGATGAAACTGGTTGTGATTTGTTGGATGGAGGCGGGGTATGTGATGGATTTAGGATAAGGGATGGGATGTTGGGATTGGTTGGGATTGATGCCGTAGTTGATGTTGTAATGGCCAGTGGGAAATTTGATTCATTGAAAACTAATGTCTTGAAGTTATTATTTTATTTGTTGAAAGATTGAGACAGTAGTATCCCTTGTGAGCTGTGGAGTAACCAAGCAACACACATTGAGGTGCCCTGGGAGAAAATTTGTTGGGAGAGTTGTACCGTTTCCATGGAAAACACGAGCATCCAAACACTCTGAGATGAGTGTAACTGGGGTGTTTATTGTATAGCTTGTAGTGTGGAGTTAACATTTTTGTTGCTCTTGATGGTGTGTGGTTGATAATGTAAAACCCCCTGCAAAGCTGATTTTTTTAGTGCAGTTCGTCCGTACGAACTGGATTTAGTACGGGACGAACTGAAGAAATTTGTGAAGAATCTGTCATTTTCGTCTGTACGAACCTGGAAGGGTCGGGACGATCCGTCTAGACGAAATTTGTCCAGAGAGCAAGTCGTCCGGACGCTATTTAATTTCGTCTGGACGAAATTCTGCCAGAGGGCAAATCGTCCCGGGACGAATTTTGGATCGTCCGGGACGATCAGTGTTAATAAATATCTGATAGAGATATTTTTGGAATCATTTGAGGAGAGAGAGAAGGTAGGAGAGAGAAAGAGAAGGAAAGAGAAAGGAGAAGCTTAGTTTTGGAGCCCGCGGAGCGCTTTTCGTCCGACGACACAGTTGGAAGATTTGTTTGTCTCGAAGTAAGGACTCCGAATCCTATTTCTGTTTTCAGAGATATTGAGTTTTGATCGTATTGTGCACTGTTTTGTGTTTTTGTGATCGAAAAACGGACCCGGTTTTGTATTGACACAACTTTCACCGCACAACTTTTAATATGTTATAGATACGAATATTCTACACGATTTGATTATTTTCTGCAACGATTCTACCGGTTATTTTGGGTTCTACGCGATTTTGATCGAATAGAAAAATATCAGGATGTTTATTGATATTGATTCAGTAGAATAATAGTCTTATATTATTGTCGTGAACATTCTATTGTAATTTGGTGAATTGTGATTTTGTAGGATTTTTGTGTAAATTTGATAGACTGCCGTTATGCCGCCGAAATTTCGTACGATTTCCGATTTTTCTGAGATTGTTGAATTGAATAGATATGCATATGAATGTTGATATGATTGCTCTACATTGTTCTTATGTTGACTATTGAATTGACTATTGAATACTGTAAGACAAGTGAAGCCTGGTTGAACGTTGGTTGGAGATTGATTGACCTGTACAGGATGGTGGGCCGACGGGCTTTCCTTTAAACTATTGATCATTGATATAACGATTGGGAGTCATAAGGAGTTTAATGTGCCGACGGGCAGCCGACGGGCACAGAGTGACGACTCTTATTGAAACCAACGTATGGATATCTACAACAGCAATATGGATTCTACAACAGCAGAATAGCCAGTGATTGTACTTGTTCAGTATTATTGTATTGAAGTGCATGTGTACCGTATTGACATATGGATTTACTGCTTTATTGAGTTGATCGGATTTATGGATTTATTGTATCGTACGATTTCATCGATTTCATTGATTGATCGCTGAGCATTGATACTACTGAGCATAGATATTGATATGGATGGATATAGATATTGTATTGATTCATTGATACTATAGATTCATTGATATTATTGCTTATAGATTCATTGATACTATTGCTTCTACACCATATTAACCTGCTGCATTTGATTCATTGCTAGTATAGATTGAGCTTTATTGTATTGCTTTTCTAATCGATTTCATTGACTAGATAATATTGATTTGATCGATTGATTCGATACGATTGATTTGACTGATTGATTGATTTTCTTCTGTGTACAGATTCTTCTGAGAATTGACGTATTGATTTATTGAGTTTGATTTATCGATTCTTCTATCGCTGCATCGACTATTAATTTCATTGACTATTGATTTTCGTATTACATAGACTCATTGACCATTGACTATTATGGATTTGATTGACTGACATACATATTGATAGCAGTACCGTGCTTTGATTTCAGTTATAGGTATTAGGTGACCTGCTGAGCTTTGTAAAGCTCATTATATGTGGTTAATATTTTCAGGTCAGGGCAAGGGAGCAGGAGATTGAGATTGATCTGAAATCCTCAGGTTTTTGTTCTTTTGGTTATAGTGATTCTTTTGTACTCAGGACAGGATAGATTTCATTTCATGTGATCATTGTGTAGAACCTAAGTATTGTATATGATCTTTTGGGATTTGAATAGAATTGTACATTGATGTTTTAACTTATAGAATTTTGTTAGACTGTTTGTTATTGATTGAAGACTATAGATAGCTCTGGTAAATGAATTGATGATTTTAATGGATTGATTGAAATTCTTTCCAAGTTAGATCTTGGGGCGTCACAGATAAGATGAACAACAGTAGCCAAGGTATATGTCCATAAAGAATGAGGAATATTTGCTGCTAAGAGAAGTGTTCTTGTGGTTTCTATAAGATGTCTATGCTTGCGTTCTGCCATGCCATTTTGTTCTGGCGTGTGAGGGCAGCTCAGTTGATGAGCAATGCCTTGAGAACTGAGATAATTGAAAAATTCTATGGAGGTGTATTCTCCACCATCGTCCGTTCTGAGTATTTGAATATTTTTATTGAATTGAGTTTTAATGAAAATGTGAAATTGTTTAAACTTGTGTATTGTTTCAGATTTTGTTGTCATTGAAAAAAGTCATGTATACCGAGAGTAATCATCAATGAACGAAACATAGTATTTGAATGCTTGAGACATAACAGGTGCCGGACCCCATACATCGGAGTGAACTAACTCATATGGGTTGTGAGTTTTACTAAGAGAAATAGGAAAAGGTAGCTTGTGGCTCTTAGAGGCCTTACATGAACTGCAAATAACAAAGAAGTAGAAATTCTAAGATGTGGATGCTTGAGTGACATGGCTTGAATTGATGCTTGATGCGGGTGACCCAGTCTATGGTGCCATAGATTGGAGGATGAACTTGCATGAAATGCTTTATGATACTGGATTGGATATAGTCCTTGTTGGCTTCTTCCTTGAAGCAGCACATTCTGTGTTGTTTTGTCCTTGATTTTGAAATGAGAAGAATCAAATTCAATAATACAATTGTTGTCATTAGCTAAATTCTGAACCGAAAGTAAGTTATGAGATAGTGATGGAACATGAAATATGTTTGAAAGTTTTAGCTTACAATTTGGGGTTGGGAGGATTCCTTTGCCTGTATGTGAAATGGGAAGAGTTGATCCATTGCCGATAGTTATCTGGTCATTTCCTTTGTATTCTGCCGGGTCATGAATTTGTGATATATCTGAGGTAAGATGAGAGGAGGCTCCTGTGTCGAGAAGCCAGTTGTTTTGATTTGAGTCTGTGTTTGCAGATGCTTCATTGGAGTCGGTATTGGCTATGAAGGCTATGGGGTTGGGTTGTGGTTTTGATGGAATATATGATAAATTTGTTCTGTGCTAGCAATTGAAAGCCGTGTGACCCATTTTTCCACATATTTGGCATAGAACAGAGGGTCGTTTGGGATTTGAGGTGGTTGTATTGGGGGTGTGTGTTGAGTTTGAGTTACGACCTCTCCCTCTACCTCGACCTCTGTAGGTGTAAAAGGCCATCTGAGAGTTGGATTGCAGTTTTTGTGTTTCAGATTGGATGTTGATCTCTTCACTACTTAGTAGTGCATAGAGATATTCCAATTGGATAGGTTCCAACTTGGTGCAGATTGCAGTTTTGAATGTATAATACTATATCTTCAGAATCCATATGACATTCGTCTGCTTCCAATTGATCAATGAGTGTTTTGACGTGTGTTAGGAATTGAGTAATGTTACCTGATCCCATGGAAGCATTGTGAAGTTTGTTCTTGAAATAAATTACTCTTGAACGATTGGTTGATTGAAGCCGTTTCTTGAGGGTGGTCCATATTGCATTAGATGAGTCAAGATTTATAATGTGAGGGAGTATTGTGGGAGAAATTGTAGAATATAAATCAGCACATATGTTTTGATCTATAAGTTTCCATATAGTATATTCTTGATTCAGATTGGATTGGTTAGAAGCGTCTAAAATGAATTGAGGAGGACATGGTGAAGTTCCTTCTAAAAATGACAAAAATCCATTTGATGTGAGTATTTTGGATATTTGGGATGACCATAGGGGATAATTGTCTTCGGTTAGTGGTGAAGTGGCTAGAGTTTTGATATTGCTCATGAGAAATTTAAGTGTAGATGAAATAGTGATAATAGTGGACTGCTGTAAGGTAGCTGATGTGGTATGAATGGTGGGGGAAGATACAGAGGAGTTCATGATTTTTGAAGATAGAGATTGTACATGGAGAAAAGAATGTTGTGCTCTGATACCAAGAAAGAATTCCGGCTGAGGTAATACAGCAAAGGTACGCAGTTGATTTTGTATTGAATTTTACTTATTTCATATCATTTATACAATGGAGTACATCTCTATTTATAGATATTAAATGTCCTAGCTGACGTGTAATGTGTGGATGTAAATTGAGTTTAAGATGTGGCTGTAAATGCTCCTGTCTGTTACACGGTTTTACGTGGTTCGAATTCATCACTTGTTTGCACATGCATTGTTAACAACAACATCAATTTTTTATCCCACTACATGAGGTCCGCTAGATGAATTTTTTTTTTCAATGTGTCATATTAAAAGTTAAATTTTCATTTAAATTTAATAAAAGAAAGGTCATGTCTAATACTTTATAACTAAATTTTGGATTAGAAAAATAAAAAGTTGCATAAGATAGCTGACATTGAGCGTAAAATTTGTCAAATAATTATGATATGAATCATGTATTATTAACTATGCTTAGAATTATTTAGGCTTTGTTTTGATACTGCTTTTTTACTGCTTCTTAAAGCAGAGTTTTAGTACAAAATTAAAATTTAATACTAAAAAACTGCTTTAAGAAGCAATGAAATAGTCGTTCTAAACAATGCCTTAGTTACTTGTAGACAAAATATTTTTCAAAATAATGCATTCATTAACACTTATAGCCGTTCTAAAATAGCCGTTCTAAACAATGCCTTAGTTACTGTGATCGTAAAATTATCATCCTAAAAATATTGTGAAAAACATATAATTTAAAATTAACATCAAATTTTCATTAGATGCTATTAAATAATGGAATCAACAAAATTATTATTTTTTTAATTATATATATATTTTAAATTAAAGCAACCAAAGGGCCCCTTACAAGAAATGGCCGAGGATCAAATCCCAGCATAATGTTTTATTTTTATTATTTTTTAGATGCATTTTTTTTTTTTTTTTGGGAGCTTATGCAAAAAATATCTTTCATTTAGGGCTCTTATAAGGCTGTAATTGAGTTGAGACGAGCACATTTTGAATTAGGTTTGATTTGATCATTTTATTAGTCGCTCATATTTGAATTAAATTTTATGATTGAGTTTGTATAAATTTAATAAATAAGCTCATAAATAAGTATTTCCTAAACTCAAATATTTCTAATATTATAAATAATATTTTTAGGTTTAAGTTGTTAAATAAGTTGAAATTAATATTTAGGTTTTTTTACTGTTTTGTAAAATAATTTTTTAGTAAAAATTTTTTTATACTAAAACATTGCTTTAAAAACAATAATAAAGTTGTCTCAAATAGTTTATTAATTATTTAACATTAATTCAAATTTCATTTGGGATAATTTTATTATTATTTTTTAAAGTAAAATTTTAGCTAAATTTTTTTTTGAATTAAAAGTTTTTCTATTAGAAAGTTATTTTAGGAAGTCATAGAAAAGCTATAGGAAATGAAGTTGGTTGATAAATAAGGCATCATTTAGGATGGCTTTCTTATCACTTTTTAAAGCCATTTTTTAGTAAAAAAAAATTATTGAACTAAAAATTTTTATATTAAAAAATATTTTAGAAAGCAATAAAAAAGACATCCTAAATGAAGCTTAATTCACAACATCTTATGGTGTAACATTAATGTTGTGCTCATGCAGTAGCAACTATCATAAACTGGAACAATTACTAGGTCCTCCGACCGGACGTAGAGGAACGTCCGGTCGGCACTAAAATCCCGCCAAATAACTCGGTATTTGCTCGGTATTGCTAGGTATTATTTAGTAATAACGAGGAATACCGCTCTGTGAAGAGCAATACCGAGTTATACCGAGCTATACCGAGCAATACCGAGTTATACAAAAAAACACCGAGTTTCAGTTGTCTCATTTGAATCCTAAGAGATAAGGAAAAGGAACTTAACTAAATATAAATAAATATTATATAATAATGATAATAAATAATTAAAAAAGCTCAATAAAATAGAATAGATGCACATAAATCTCTCTCTCTCTCTATCTCTCTTTAAGATTTTGTCGGTGAAATATATACATTAAAAAAATACATAAAAATGATTTAAATTTTATTTTTGATTCATGAAGTTTGAAAGAAAATAGCTCATTTTTATTTAAAAAGAATTTTTTTGATAAACTAATTAATTTTGTAACATAAGATATTTCTCTTGTATGGCTACTTTTTTCATTAATGGTGTAAAAAAGCCTTGCTTGGGCACATGCGCCACTAAAATAAATGAGCACACCATTCTCGCTGCCCATTATTAAAAGCTTCATAACTTTGGAACCTAATAAAAAAATCCTTTTCGTTGGAGCTTTATGAATGGATACAATTTTTATGATTTTAAATTTCATCTTTGCCACTCACTAGTTGTTTTATTTTCAAACTTTTTTGTGATGACTAGTTCATCATACACGCTTTCTTCTATATTGTATACGCTACTTATTAGTGATAGCGTATACATTATCTAACGAGAGATGATACACATTATCTTGATATATGATATAGATTTGTAGTCTCCTAAAGAAGCCAAGTTCACCTTATAGGAGGCAATGGCTTCCCAAGAATCTTGGCAGAAGATAATGGAGAATGGAAGAAGCGGTGGGCAACTTATGGATAGGATAGCCGATGGCTTGCCATTGAGGTCGTCGAGGACTTGGGACATAACTATCAACTTGGTCGTTGCGACTCACGACCCAACACGATTCAACCCTTATATAAGACAAGTCATATCATATTGGATGCATAACAGGTGGTGCTAAAGACCTAATTGGAAGGATTCTCTCTCTCTCTCTCTCTCTCTCTCTCTCTCTCTCTCTCTCTCTTTCTCTCCATCTCTCTTTATTTTTATTTATATATGTTGCATCCTAGAACATTTGTAGCGGTAGAGAGATATAAGAGAGACCAAGATTTTTATGTGAAAAATCTTGAAGAGGGAAAAATTCATGGGGCGTGGCTCAATTAAAATGATTTTACTAGTGTTTATTATTGTTTACAAATGAGGCCCAGCCTTCAGGGATTGCATTGGCTCGATGTAGCAAATATACATCATATAAAACACATTACATGGTGGGAGTTGGAAGAATCTAATGATATGAGAGTTATTCTAAAGAGAGAGTTTGCCTATTTGTTTGGTCAGTAGGATCGTAGTCGGGCGGTGGTGGTTGAAGGGAGCATAGTCGGGTGACGGTGATCGGAGGGACCATAATCAGGTGACATTGATCAGAGGGACCATTTGTTGTAAATCTGATTTTATGGATTAGAATTTTGATGATAGCAAACATTCATGATTTTCTATGACTGCCTTGCCAACTTTTCAGGTCCACAAGATCGATTGCAACTTAAGCCAGGTCAAGATTGGGTAGATTAGGTCTGAATCAGTTTGTAATTTTTCTTTCTTGAGTCTATTTTAAACGGTGTGATTCCTGATGCTAAGTAACCTTGCACACACACTCATGGGGGAAAATTTCTATCTATTGATTAGAGTTCTCTGTTTTGATCACATCGTTCGGGACAATCCTAAAATCATCTTGGACGATCAGCTAAAAATAGAAACCCTAATTAGGGCATCCTGGTTAAGGCAACCATCATTAAGCACATCATCCTAGACGATATTCATATCGGTCGAAATGATAGGCTCAAATAAAAAAGAATCAGCCGCTAGATCTATTTAGGTATTCTTTATTTTTGGACATCATCCAGGACATCAGCCTGGACGATGCAGCACAATTATGCCTAAATTAATCTGGTAATTAAGGAAAGCAATTAAGGTTTGATTGCACGATCATATAGGCCTAGATGATCTCAGGATCGTCCGGTCCGATCTCTTGGATGATTGACATCTACCAGCTTCTATTCAGGGCGATGTTCAGGACGATTTACCTCGGATTTGAATTAATCATCCAGGATGATCGTGAGATCGGCCTAGATGATTAAGCTATTTTTTCATCATCTATACATCCTTTCAAAGCGATTGTCTGGACGATATTCAAGGAATTATACTGATCGTACAGGATAATATTATATCATCTTGGATGATATGACCAAAAATCCTCTGATCGTCCCAAACTGATCAGGCTGATTAAGCAAAATTTACTCTGATCGGCCAGGACGATATCCATATTATTCTGGACGATAAAATCAGTTTGTATAAAATAAGAGCTAATCCGAAGCTCTTCTATTTAAGAGCTCTTGTTCTACCAAAGGGCTCATCTTTTATTGCTGCTTTGACCTGAGAGAGCCAAGAGGAGAGGGAGAGTAAGGGAGAGAGAGAGAGAGAGAGAGAGAGAGAGAGAGAGAGGATCTTGTGTGGGGGAGTTTGTGAGTGAGTTTACAAAGGATGCTCCAAGCAAGGATCCATCGTCGTCTTCTCCAATCATCATCCTTAGATTCTTGGGGGTTCTAGAGAGGTAAACTTTAGCATTTAATCAAGGTTTTTTGTCTGCTTCAGGAGGAAGTAAAAGGAGTTGGATTCTTTGCTTCTTCAGGAGGAAGCAAAGGAGTTGGGTTCTCTGTCTGCATTAAGAGGAAGCAAAAGGAGTTGGGTTCTCTGCCTGTTTTAGGAAGAAGCAAAAGGAGTTTCGTTCTTTGTCTGCTTCTAGAGAAAGAAAAAGGAGTTGGGTTCTCTGCCTGCTTTAGGAAGAAGCAAAAGGAGTTGGGTTCTTTGTCTGCTTCTAGAGAAAGTAAAAGGAGTTGGGTTCTCTGCCTCACCTGAGTTGGTGGAAAGGATGTTTGTATAGGCTTCTCCACCTTGTTGTGGGGGCAAAAGGAGAGACGCTGAGTTTAGTTCAATACTCGAAGGGCGCCTCTAGGGAGTGGACGTAGGTCATGTTGACCGAACCACTATAAATCTTTGTGTTCTTTATTGCTGCTTCCGTATTTATTTTTTGCACTTTGATTTTTGTGGTGAATCTTAGTTTTTGTTTTAAGATTATGTTTTGATTGAAAGTTTTTTAAATTACCAATTCACCCCACTCATGGTTAGCCTTAGGACTAGCTCACAAGGGCTTAACATCCCTAACGAACTTTCTAGTGCCATCAAAGCACTTTAAGTGGTGTCAGAGCGGGATTCATAAAATTAAGTTTGAAAACATTTTGAATTTTGATTCATGCCTAACTTTGGTAATCGTAACACATCGAAAGGATATTTTATTACACGTCCACCTTTGTTTGATAATATTTCTTTTGATTTTTGTAAAACTCACATGTCTACATTTTTACAATCACTTGATTATCGTATGTAGATGCTTGTTAAAGAAGGTTATACACCACCTTCTCGTGAACTTAATGGCATTAAAATTGAAATTCCTTTTACTGAATGGAGTTTTGATGAAAGAGATTTAGCACAACTTAATGCAAAATGTTTGAACTATTTTTTTGTGCTTTAAAATATGAAGATTATATGCATGTTTCAACTTGTGCAACTAGTAAAGCAAATTGGGATAGATTATGTGTAACTTATAAAGGAACTAATGAAGTTAAACCATCTAGATTAAATATTTTTCTACATAATTATGAACTTTTTCATATGAATCATTCTGAATCAATATCTGAAATGTATACAAGGTTTACTCAAATTGTCACCTCATTACATGCTTTAGGAAGAGAGCTAACTAATTATGAAAGGATCAATAAAATTTTGAGATGCTTGTCTTCTTCTTTTGATGCTAAGATCACTGCAATTATTGAATCTAAAGATTTGAATACTTATTCAATTGATAACTTACTTGGATCTCTCATTGCTTACGAGTAAGGGGTGAATCAAAAAAATCTTGATGCAGGTGAGAAAAAGAAGGAGAAAATTATGGCACTATAGGAAAACAATACGGACACTGATTCATCTGAATCTGAAAATGATGTTGTTACCTTCATCACTAGGCAATTCAAAATCTTTCTAATGAAGAAGCATAAAGACCATCAGAAGTGGAAAAGAGGTAAGGATAACAAAAATTATAAAAGCTCTTCTGATATTATTTGCTTTGAATGCAAGAAGCCTGGACATGTTAAAGTTGATTGTCCTACACTTAAGGAGCACCCAAGCAAGGAGAAGGGTGAGGAGAAACCCAAATACATAAAGGACAAGAAGCAGTACCAAATTAAAAGGCATTCTGGGCTGATTCTGTATCTGACTCCTCTAAGACGGAGGTAGAGAAGGAAACCACAAACTTATATTTAATGAGTGATAATCAACTTGAATAGTCTGACCAAGAAGAGGTATGCCAACCAACCTATGATCAACTACTTGAAATTTGTGAGAAAATTCATGTATCATATAGAAAACTTAAGAAAATGCATACTAGTCTGAAATTGGAGTTTTTGAATTTACAAAAGGAGTATGAAGTTTTGATTAAAGATCACCTCCAAATTGTTAGCAACCATATGTTTTTACTTGACGAGTTTGATGAATTAAATAAAAAGCACCCTGAGTTGGTTATTGAGCATGAATCATTGAAAGCATCATACACCTCACTTGAATTTGATTTTAAGACATACATTGATAAATATGAGCATAGGGAGCACAATTTGAGAATTGATAATGCAGCTTTAGAAAGTGCTAACTTGAGGTTTAATGCTAAATTGAATACACTTGAATAAAATTGGAATATATCAACACTTGATCTAAAGCCAAAACCTAGGAAGAGGCATTATAACCCAAACAGATAAGTAAATCCTTTTCCTAAAGTTAGATATTTTTATGTGACATGCTAGGACACATTGCACACACTTGCACCATTCACCATAGTACACATTAGGTATGGAGATCCAAATTACATGATTCACAGCATAATACAAATATATTGCATTCTTCTTTTCATAAGAAGGGATCCAAAACTGTTTGGATTCCTAAATCTGACATTTGATTTTTGTAGGTGTGCTCTCACTAAAGACCTCATGAGAGCATATAATACTTGGACAGTAGAGGCTCGCAGCTCATAATTGCTTAAACTTGTTGCTTAATAAATTTTTAAATTTTGGATTGCTTGTTTACTACTTTGTTGATTTTTATTATTTTCTTTTTATATTTGTTAATTTTTTAGTTGTTTCATCTCTAATGTTTTTTGTTTTCCTTTGAATTAATATTTTGCCTTGATTTTTGGATTTGTATAGTCAATGTCTAAACATCCCTAAATCAGTTAATGGGAGAAACACAGTTGATTGTTTCTCTCCCTCTAATATATTTTAGTGGTGTAATTTTTTTTTTTTAAATAAAAATTTATCTCACATTAATAACTGAACTTTACAATTAAGATCTTTTTTATCTTACTACAATAATCTATCTTATATACATAATGTTCAAAAGTCTTTATATTACTTTCAAGTTCTTTGAAATCTTATTATTGCATTTATCATATGAATTTAATTCTATTTTATGGTTTATTATTCCCTTTATTAAAGAGTGAGATTTTCTTCTCTAATAAATAAAAGATATACTCATAACTAAAAATATTTAAGAGTTTTGAAAAGGGATATATAGCTTGGAAAAATAACAAAAAAAGTGGTCAATGATACCAAAATAAAGGATGCTTAATGATCGCCAAAAATAAATTGAAAAAAATACACAAAGTGTATAAAAAATCAAAAGAAGCGTAAAGTGCGTCAATTAAATTGATAAGAGGCATAAAATGAGCCCACAAAAAGAAAAGCTTCCCTGCTTTTCAAAACCTTTAAATCTTAGAAGAATTCATGTGTCACTTGATATTTTCAAAGGCTTAATTTCAAATTTCATGATTGTGATAAATCAATTTGGTATATTATTCTATAAGATATTTTTTCTGGAACCAAGTTTTGAACGGATCCTTTTTTTCTTATCCAATTGGTTTATTCTGAGTTAGGTCTCTTATTTTCAAAAGATGATTTTGCCCTAAGAGAAGTCCTAACTAGGGTTAGCAGGATCGGATATTCTACCATTTTTCTAATTTCATCGATGTTAACACATTGGTCTTACAAGTCCCTAAATAAAATCACTTGGAGATTTTATTATGTTCATACCTTGTTTAAAAAAAAATTTACTTTTTGTTTTTCGTTTTGTTTATTTTTCTCTTCTTTTTTGTCTTTTTCATATTTTTAAATTTCTAGTGTTGTTATATTTTTGGGCCTTCTCTATTCATCTCCATCTATCCTCTGATTTAAACTTTTTTCATAACATCCCAGATGATATTCATATCATCCTAGACGATCAGTTCAATTCACATTTAAAAAAAATTAAAAATTTCCATCTGTTGGCTATTCTGAACCTTCTACTTCTTATTATCCTGGCTGATGCATTATCGGCCCGGACGATCTGATCGTCTTCTACTTTAATCATCTGTGATCAGCCTGGACGATTATTTTTTATCCTGGATGATGTTATTCACACTTTGCTCAATGTATGAAAAATTGGTCGGACAATCCACCTGTTCGTCCTGGACGATACATATGGAAATGTTTTAAATATTTTAAATTTGGCCGATACGATCTATTATTGTGCATCATCTTGGGCGATCAACCTAATCGGCCAGGATGATTTGCTTTTTTAACGGTCGCCCATTTTGACTTCTTAGGATGATCACCTATATCTTATCGTCCTGGACAATATCTGATCATCCTGTATGATAGGACCATCTTTTTGACCAATCAGCTTAGACGTAATTATTGTACCCTATTAGCCTAGATGATTTTGTGATCGTCCTAGACGATCAGGCTAATTCTTTATAAATTGAGCCGTTCAGCCATTTTTCTTCACTCAAATTTCCTTAAATCTTCTTGTGCTCTATTCTCTGATAATGGCAGGAGGGAAGCAATCTCGTCATCTTTCTGGAAGTTCTTTGAGGGCAACTCTAGACCCTTGATTCATAGAGGCGGACGATCAAGCCGCCTACCAATGATACAAGACGGCCGAAATCACTGTCTCCTAGTCTGTCAACCCGAACCATCTGTCTTATCTGATACTTGACTTATTTTCTCACACTTCCTTATGCTTCATTTTTACTCTTGTAATCCTTTTCAATTCAGAACTTCTCTTTGAGTTCTTCACTAGCCTCCAAATAAATTCTTCCTTCATTGCTCTTGGGTCATATGTGAATCGATGTCCCACGAGATTACATATCAAGACTGCTAAGAGTTTTTACAACTTTCCACTATAGGGGACAAACTCCACACATTGTGTTCTGACCCTGACTGTGATTGGGCTCCAACCAACCACTTTCTTTGAAACACTAATGATCACTTTCATGTTGGAGAGACTAGCAGCTTGCTCAAAGATGCTAGGACTGTCAAACATGTCCTTCGCACTTTCATTATTCCAAAAGTTGGTGATCATGTTCATATCACCCCACTTCTTTCGATCACCACCTTTTACATTTTAGCCCATCGAGAATTCAATACCACTGATATAATTTTTTGCTACATCGAGCATCTTACTATCATTCGTGATCTAGGACATAGGAGGAAGCCAAATCTAGCCCTAGGACATATCATTGCTTATGTCTTAGAATCAAAATATAACATCTAATTTCCTGCTTCACCAAACTTCCAACCTGGTTTCTACTCCAATAATTCCTTTCACGCTCTTCACAGTACTCATCTCCACCCAGGGGACGGGGAAGCTCAGAAGGAGGAGGAGGAGGCTCTTGCACCTACTCCTGCACCTGTTCCTGCACCTACTCTGCTCCGCCAGCACTCTCAGCTGGATCAACTGGTGGAGAGATTCGACAAGTGGGAGCTTTAATTTGAGGGATACGTTGCTGAATAGGAGCAGAAACATACTGAGGATATTATTCGCCTGCAGCATCAGCATAACCAGGATATGACTTGGTTTGGAGAGCAGTTCGCCACCCTTTTCAGTTACTTTCACCCGCCACCACCACCTCCATCTCCATCAGATGATCAGGGGCCATCTTTGTATTAGTCTATTTCTTTTATGTTTTTCTATAATTTGTTTCTATTTTTTAGTCTCTGCTTTTATTTCTATTTTACTTTCCTCCTCCTTTTTGTGATGTCAAAATGGGGAGTAGTTAGTTGTACTGATTGCTTTAATTCTGCTATTGGATAGTTAAAACTGTGTTTTATTTCTCCTCACTATTTCTTTTAAACTATTCTTGAACTACTTAGATTATTTTTAGGTTTGTCATTATCAAAAAGAGGGAGATTGTTGCAAATCTGATTTTATAGATTAGAATTTTGATGATAGCAAACATTCATGATTTTTTACGACTGCCTTGCCTACTAACTTTTAAGGTCCACAAGATCAAGTGCAACTCAAGCCAACTCAAGATTGGATAGATTAGGTCTGAGTCAGTTTGTAATTTTCCTTTCTTGAGTCTATTATAAATGGTGTGGTTCCCGATCCTAAGTAACATTGCACACACACATATGGGGGAAAATTTTTGTCTGTTGATTAGAGTTCTCTATTTTGATCACATCATCTAGGATGATCCTAAAATCATCCTGGATGATCAGCTAAAAATAGAAACCCTAATTAGGGCATCCTGGTTAAGGCAGCTGTCATTAAGCACATCATCCTAGATAATATTCGTATCGGCTGGGACGAGAGGCTCAAATCAGAAAGAATCAGCCACCAAATCTATTCAGGTATTCTTTATTTTTGGATATCATCTAGGACATCGGCCTCGACGATGCAACACACTTATGCCTAACTTAATCTGGTAATTAAAGAAAGTAATTAAGGTTTGATTGCATGATCACATCAGCCTAGATGATCTCAAGATCATCTGGGCCGATCTCTTGGATGATTGACTTAGTCGAGCTTCTATTTAGGGCAATGTTCAGGACGATTTACCTCAGATTCGAACTAATCATCTAGGACTATCGTGAGATCAGCTTGGATGATCAAGTAATTTTTTCATCATCCAAACATCCTTTCAGAGAGATTGTCTGGATGATATTCAAGGAATTGTACTGATCGTAGAGGATGATATTATATCATCCTCGATGATACGACCAAAAATCCTTTGATTGTCCCAAACTGACTGGGTTGATTAGCCAGGACGATATCCATATCATCCTAGAAGATAAAGTCAGTTTATATAAAATAAGAGCTATTTCAAAGATCTTCTATTTAAGAGCTCTTTCTTTACCAAAGAGCTCATATTTTGCTACTGCTTTGACCTGAGAGAGCTAAGAGGAGAGGGAGAGTAAGGGAGAGAGAGAGACGATCTTGTGAGGGGAAGTTTGTGAGGGAGTTCACAAAGATTGCACCAAGCAAGGATCCATCGTCGTCTTCTCCAGTCGTCATCCTTAGATCCTTGGGGGTTCTAGAGAGTAAAACTTTAGCATCTGATTAAGGTTCTCTACTTACTTCAAGAGAAAGCAAAAGAAGTTATGTTCTCTATCTGCTTCAGGAGAAAGCAAAAGGGGTTGGGTTCTCTGCCTGCTTCAGGAGGAAGCAAAAGGAGTTGGGTTCTCTGCCTGCTTTAGGAAGAAGTGAAAGGAGTTGGGTTCTCTGTCTGCTTCTGGAGGAAGCAAAAGGAGTTGGGTTCTCTGCCTCACCTGGGTTAGTGGAAAGGAGGTTTGTATAGGCTCCTCCGCCTTGCTGTGGGGGAAAAAGAAGAGATACTCAGTTTAGTACAATACTCGGAGGGCGCCTCCGGGGAGTTGACATAAGTCGTGTTGATCAAACCACTATAAATCTCTATATTATTTATTACTGCTTCTGCATTTATTTTCTATACTTTGTTTTCTATGGTGAATCTTGATTTTTATTTTAAGATTATGTTTTGATCAAAATTGTTTTAAAATATCAATTCACCTCCCACTTGGTTAGCCTTGAGACTAGTTCATAAGGGCTTAACATCCCTAACAAACTTTCTAGTGTCATCAGAGCACTTTTACAATTATCGACGGGGGATAGAAGTTGAATGGACCATAGTTGGATGATGGTGGTCGGAGAAATTGTACTCGATGAGTGGAAAAAGTTAGGAGGTTGGAGGGACCATAGTCAGTGTGCGACGAAGGTCGGAAGGTTAAATGGATTGTAGTCAGCGAACAATGGTGATTGGAGGGATCGTAGTCAGCGCGTGATGAAGGTTGGAGAGATTACAGTCGGCCGGTAATTTAAGCTGGAGTCTTAGAGGGAATGTTATCGGTGGGCGAAGAAGGTCAAAGGGACTGTAGTCCACGGGTGGCAATGGTCATATGGATCTTAGTTCAAGGGCGACGGAGGTCCAAAAATTGTAGTTGGTTGGCAACGGTGGTTGGAGGGACTATAGTTAGGTGATAATGAACAGAGGGAACATATTTGGGTGATTTTGGATGAAGGGACCGTAGTCAGATAAGTGGTAGGTGGGACTTTAGTTAGGTATATTATAGTCGGCAGGCGATGTAGATCAGAGGGATCATAGTAAGCAGGAAACGATGGTTGGAGGGGCTGTAGTCCAAGGGAGATGGAGGTCAGAGGGGTCGTAGTTGGTGGGTGATTGAGGTCAGAAAGACTATAGTAGGCGGGTGATGGAGGTCACAAGGTCGGAGGGATCTTGCCTGGTTGGTGAGGGACATAGGAAGTATTATAGTTGGCTAGTGACAGAGGTCTGATGGCCGTAGGAAGCCTGATGGTGGTCCAACGTCAATCAGTAGACGAGCGATGGTTTAGCAATTGGTGGTCCGACGACGATCAATAAACAAGTGGTGGTTGATGGAAGTTTGTCGATGATGGTGCTTGGATAGAATTCTAGGATCCTTGAAGTCACATAGCTTCCTCAAATCTCCATCCAAAAGGTTAATGCTCCCAAAGGTCCAAGACCCTTCATGTTGGAAGATGAAGTCTATTTATAGATTTTGAGAGTGACATGCCTAATAAATATGGAGAAGATCAGGAAAAAATTTGGAGTGTTCCATTGCACAACTTATACTGATTTCCTTAATTATTTAATATTTATCAAGCATTTAAGTCCCTTAATGCTATCTTAATAAAGTAATCTTGGACATGTTGGATTCTTCTCATCGAGCTACTCGATTAATGTAAGCATGTCATATTTAGAGATCATTTGGTCATCTAATTAATGCTTTAAATCCTCTAAATATGCTTAAGTCCCATGATTTGGATCCATTTAGGTCCGGATTGAATCAATTTTGTTGTCACTAGGTTCGTCTCTTCAAGATGTTCGTTTTGACTATATGTTTGGAGAAATTGGAGTTCGAATGGTATGGTATTTAATTTTAAAAATATTCCAAAAATAGTTAAAAAATTCGAAAAAAATCCAAATATTTTTAAGAAAAACTCAGAATATTATTTAGAAAGGTATTTATCAAATGTATATTATTTATTTTTAATATAATATTTTCCCTTTTTTATTTTCTTATAAAAGAAAAAATTTGGATTTTTGTTTTAAAAAAAATAAAAAAATATGGAAAAATCCAGGAATTTTTTTTTTCTAAGCTTGCTTCTACTTGGATCTATAAATTTCCCCCTTGGGGTGAGAAAAAGGCACTGCTTTTCTAAGCTGGTCCAAAGTTTCTCTCATAAAATGAGGGAAGAATAGATTGGGAATTTTGGAGGCTATCAATCTATGATAAAGTCCCGTCCTCTTCATAGGCTTCGGTCTTCCTCCATAAAAGGGGTGAAGAAAATCCTAGAGGAGTCTGTCAATCTCTAGCAAAGGTCTGATCCTCTGCGTAGGCTTTGGGCTTTGTCCATAATAGGGACAAAGACAGTCCTGGAGGAGTCTAAAGACCGTTAATCTTCAGTAAAGGATGAATCCTCTATACAGGCTCTAGCCTTCCTTCTTAACAGAAGCAAAGACTACCTTGGAGGAGTCCAAAGATTGTCAATCTTTGGTTAAGGCCTGATTCTCTGTGTAGGCTCTGGTCTTCCTCTATAACAAAGGCGAAGACTTTCATAGAGAAGTCTAAAGACCATCAATCTTTGGTAAAGGCAGCATCCTCTGTGTAGGAAACCATTGGTGTATGTCAATAGCAAAAGTCAAGCAAAGGACCAATAATGGCCATCAATAGGGGATAACAAATGTCGAGAGGTAATGGGCCAACGATGGCAGTCATGAAAAGGGACAATGATGACAATTTTGGGATTATACTCTATTGAAGGCAATAAGAATTTATGTTGACATGAGTAGACAACGAACAACCTGACAGAGAGGGGGTTTGGTGGTGTTCCAATGACAACATTGTAGCAACACATTAACAATGGAAATTGAGTGAAAACTTGATGGTAAAAAAGGCTTTGATCTTTGCTTGAAGAAGGAATTGATGAGAGATGCTTCAAAGTGGTGTATAGAAGAGCTCAAGAGAAATCTAATTCATTGATTAAATCCATTGATCAATTAAAAACTCCAAAATCTAGTGTTAGAACCAAACCCAAAACTCCTTAGTTCATAACCTATTTTTGGATAAGTTTTTATTGCCCTAAAACCTAACCAAATGACCTTGGATTCTTGATATATCACTTTCATATTAATTAGAAATGTCCTTAGGATAAAACACATAAATTTGAAGGAATTTCAAGATCCCTAACCTCTAAAAGTCAAAGTACTTTATAGGTTGCTAAACCTTTAAATATTTATAGCATATGCCACTAAACATGACATCTTGTGATTTTGACCATGAAGGCCTCTCTAAACTTATTGATCATGATCATTATCCCTAGTATGATGCATTAAACTAATATTGAACCTTGGTTGACCATGGTTAACCAAAAAACCATAAAACCCTAGACCTTAAAAGCTGTATTTTCCATAAACCTCTATATGGCTAAGTCAAGCAAAGCCATGCAACCTTCTCCAAACATATCCAGAACATGATTTGGAATCCATTGAACTAAACCCCAAGCCTTAGTCAAGCAAGTAACCTCTATTGATCAAGTCAGCCTAGTTTGACCTAATCACCCATTTTCCCTTAAACTATATTATATGTATGGATACCCAACCAAACCTTTGGACCACCTCAAAAAACCCTAAGCATCATTTAGAATGCATTGAACCAAGTTTGAACCCTTGGTCAACTCTAATTGACCGAAGGGCCCTTTAATCCTTTAAATATGCATTTTGTACTAAATGACCTCACCAAGCCATGGGGCCACCTCTAACAAGTCTTAAATACCATTTGGAATGAGTTAGACTCATCATTGACGTCTAGTCCAATTTGGTTGACCATTTTAACCCTAATTGACCTAAATCATTTTCTACACTTAAAAATTTATTTATTATGATTTTAATTAATCCATTGAACCAAAATCATGGAACTATTCAAGAAGTCAACATGAGTATCTTCAAAATATTTCAAGCCTTAGGTCCATATGGTTTGACAAATAGGGATGAACCGACTGCTAAAATTGAGATTTTCTTGATCTAAGCCACTACCCTTATCAAAATAAATTTTAAACATTGCTATAAAAGGTATGTATTGACCTCATGTACTCACCCCAAGATTTTGAACCCATGGTTTGACCTAGTTTAAAAGTATGGGTTGAACCAAGATTTCCAAAACCCATGTTTTTGGATCTTAGACCAATGCAGTCCAACTTGAACCAACCAATGAATTGAATAGGCTCTAGAACCTTCCCTTAGTAACTCACATCAAGCTCTTACGACCTATACAACTGAGGTGGTAAGAGTCCTCAAATAATCTCTCTCCAATGATTGGTTAAGTCATAACTTCTCCAATAACAACCCATGCACTTTTAAACTTTCCAAAAACTTCCCTTAGATCCAATTGGTTAATCCCTAACTAAAATGGCTGCTGGCCTTAGCTTAGGTGGCAAGATCCAAGATCTCCCTTATATTTTCTCTCTCATAAAAATATCCCCACTTCCCAAGGGTTTGAGGTTGATCATATTGATTCCCTAGTCTCATAGCAAGCCCCTAGCTCTCCTATAGCTTCTCCAGTCCTTGCATAGTTTAAGAAAACCTCAAACTAGCAAGAGAGAGAAAGAAAGAGAAAGAAAGGATAATTAAAATCTTTTTCTTACTCCAACGATCACCAGCCCTTGGAGTCTTCTAGGAAGTTGAAGAGTGCTCTCAAGTTTTCCAACAAGCCCAAAATCTCTAAAATCCATCCACATGTTCGTGAGAAATCTCCATTTGAAGTTTAATTTTCAAATTCTAATTTCTCCTACATCTCAATGCGTAAAGCCTTAAAACTCTTGGGATTGAAAATTTAGATTGCCTAGATCCTATATTTCAAATTTCATCAAATTTGAAGGGTTGGTTCAAAAGTTATAAGCATTTAAACTTTAGTTCATTTTTAAACTAAATAGATCCATTGAATTTGAGTTATCTGATCTGTGGAGTTGATGGCCTAGATCTAAAATTGTGTGCGTGTCTGTGTTGAGGCTCAAAAGTAAGTTCTTAAGATTTGGTTGGGGGTGATGTGGCCACATTTTGGCCCTCCATCCAATCCACAATCAATATGATAGCTAAATCTCTTTGTTGACATGGATAAGTGACCGTGGAGGTGTGTCTCCATGTCCACAATCATTGCCAATGATTGGCAATGATTGTGTGCTTGCCAAATTAACATTTAAAATGAATTAAAAAATTTATTTAAATGTCTATAACTTCTAAAAACTTAGAAAATTCATTTTTCATTCTAATTGAGTGTTCTTAGACTTGTTGGAAAGTTCATGACCTTTATTATTTTCTTAAAATAGTTTCAACAAATTTTGACCAATGGATCTTGAGAAAAATATAGATGAATAATTTCTAATTTTCATGAATTTCTCAAGATCCAATGGTTAAATTGACCTCAAATTTGGATGTTGTATATTAGGGTATATCCTTGACTTGCCCTAACTTTCTTGGGTCTTGATATGGCCAGATTTTCTATAATTTAAATTTTCCATTTCATGGGTCCATATTTGACCCATAACTTTAAAAATTCATAACTATTCATGCATTTAGAAATAGGTTTTTATTTTTGTGTGGTGGGTTTTATATGTATGTTAGAATTAATTTGATACTAATTTCACCCAATTCAAGTAAGTGCGGCTCCTTAAATAAATCACCCAAGCTATAGATATATTTAGCTTTGGTGACAAATATTTCAACATAGGGAGGATTTGATGAGACCATATTAAGTGGGTTTAAAGCACAAGTATTCATGTACATATGTTTCAAATTTCACTATATTGAGGTTATTAGGTTTGTCATTTAGTGAACCCAAAATTTATATACATAATTGACTTAGTATGTTTAAAAAATTCATTATGAATTCATTTTAAACCTAAAAAATACAAAAAAAAAATAAAATGGTCAAAATTAAAAGTAAAATAGATAAAAAATAAATCTCTGGTACGTTCATTCAAAATTAAAATTAATTTTAGAAATAAAAAAAATTCACTAACTAATTAAAATAAATATTAGAAAAATATAAAAATTATCAAAATAATTTTCAACACTTGAAATCATCCCTAAATGTCATTGTTGACATTTGGAGAAAATATCAATTGGATTGGAGTTAATTTAGTACAAAAATAAGAAAATACACCTAATTAAATAATTAAATAAATCCAAAAAATACATTAAACTTTAATAATTCATAACTAATTCCAGAAAACTCAAAATTAGAAAAAATCAAAGGCATTGAACTCATTTATGGGTCTAGTATTTATGAAAAATATAAAAGTTTAGAATTCACTATAAATAAAAAAGTCAACATTTGGTCAAACTTAGTTCATAAAATACACCAAATTTATAAAATTCATAAATACTTAAAAAAACTCTAAATTTAGTAAAATCAAAGGAATTTGACTGATGTCTAAGTCTAGTATTTATGAAAAATATAATAATTCTAAAAACCAATGTAAATAAAAAGTCAGGAAATGGATGCTATGTTTAATGCATTAAAATATGGAACATCAATGAATCATCCTAACTTCAATGGATAAATAATCTAATGAAATTTAATTAATCAAAGGCATTTGCTGGGAATGCTATGGTGTTGGATGTATCACTACCGTAGCACTAAAAATAGAGAACATGGCACTACTATGTCTAAAATGAGGAACCTCGGTAGTTTCATTAAACCCTCACAACACCATTTTATCAGAATAAAGTTTTGAGTGTCCACCCTTAGGTATCTAAAAATTTTAAAAGTCATAATATTGACCGACGCACCTGGATCAACAAGGATGCATGAAAAATTGAAATTGGCTACATTCATAGATATATATAATGAATGATTATGACATGGAGTTTCCAATAGTAAATCATCATATGAGATTGTAACTTCTGGAATTATTTATAACTCAATGTTTCTTTAGACTTTTTTGATGCTAATGGAGCCGTACATATTTATAGATTGAGTAAAGCTTTGATTAAAGCCTGCCACATTTCTTTGGAAAGAACTAAAGCATAATAGATACTCAGTTTCACATGCCATTTTTTGAAAAAAAGTTAATACATTATAGTTCACTTTAGGAATATCTGGATTAGCTACATGTGAACCTGGTTGAATTGGTGTGGTGGTTTCTAGATTATAAACCATTGGTTTTCTTTTGTTAGCTGAGGATGCTCATAGTGGTAACACTATGCAGATTTACCTAGACTATCTCTTCTAAGGAAGAGACAATAGATTCTTTTGATTCTAATTGTTCATTTATTTTTAATGCTTCATCTCAATTTCTATCAAATAGGATCACCATGAATATCAAGGACAAATGAATCACTATCAGAGAAATATTGAAGAAATTCTTTCAATTCATCTAAGTTTATTTTTGATTCTTTAGATTTGTTTTCTATTGCATTGTTTATGTTATCACTTGTATCAACATCACCAAAGATATATGTAATGTTGAATGAAACTTTTTTATTTGCTTTCATATCCTCTAATGGGATAAAATAGAAATCATACATTGTAAGAGGTACAAGATTCTTTTCTTTACCATGGAAGAAAGTACAACTTTATTATTTGCTTTGATATTTTTATTCTTGATTTCCTCTTTCTAAACTACTAAGGACAGACTAGTTGATATCTTCTTAGGTTATTCAATAGGAACTTTATTTCACACATGCCTTTTGGGAGTTACTATATAAACCCATAGGGGATTCTACACTCTTAGAAGTACGTGAGTAGATTGTTGCAAACCTGATTCAAATACTATGATTTTGATGATAACAAATATTATTGTATCTATTACTGCTTTCTTCAGTTTATGTGATATTTTTGTTTTGTGTTTGTGTGCACTAATGTTTCAGGAAATCACTCCACCATTCACTTGTAATTATGATCATCTCAAGACTAGGTAGATTAGGGATACAGTTAGTTTTTAGTTTATTATGTATTTTCTCCTTTCTTGAGTCAGATTATATAATTGGGTGGATATCATTACTGAGTAACCTTACACACACACAAGATGAGAGATAAAAATATTTTTGAGAGAGTCTATTTTTTAAGTAATTTATATTGTACGATCTTGATTTCATATTATATGAAGTAATTCATACTGAATGACATTAACTCGTATTGTACGATGTGTTGTGCTCCGTCAAAACTCAAGCCACCAAAGGATAAGGAAGATACTAATTTTGTACTGATTATATAATATAATTTAGTTCGTAATATACACCATAATTAAAATCTTTCTTAATTAATCCCAAGATATAAGACAATCAAATTATGGATAATTATTGTGATTAATCATACTGCATGATATTGTTCGTACTATACAACTACTTGTGTACAAAATTGGTCATCCCACGGATCAAATAAAATGAAATATATGGTTTTTGTATTGATCGTATAGTATGATCTCTAGAGTGCTGGATTATCACCTGTGTACTAAGTTGGCCATCCCAAATGAACATAAGTAATTTTTGCAGACTGTGTTGTACAATATTTTGATCGCACTATATGATGTATTATAAAGTTGAATGGTTCATCTGAATGATCTTGCTGGATGTGCCTGAATTATACTAATCATACCATATGATATGTATATCATACTCTATGAATAGAAGATGAATGTCTTGAAATTTAGGGCTTTTTGACGCCCGCTATTTAAGGATTGCTAATATTCTTATGAGATATCATTTGGCTATTTAGTCTTCTTGAGAGAGAGCTTCTTGGAGAGAAGAAGGAGAGCTTGGTGAGAGAAGAGAGGGAGATTTTTTGAGGGAGAAGTTGTGAGGGGATTCACAAGGTTGCTCCAAGTAAGAATCTAACATAGTACCTACAAGTGTTTTCCTGAAATCTTTGTGGTTACGGAGAAGAAGTTATTCAATAAAGATCATTGTTCTCTGACCATCACCTAGAGGGCAAAAATAGAGTTATGGTTCTCTTACCATCACCAAGAGAGTGAAAATAGGGTTGTGGTGTGTTAAATCTTGAATAGGTTGTTAAACCTAAGCTTATGTCCCAAGGCTAACCAAAAGGGGGGGGGGGGGGGGGGTGAATTGGTAATTTTAAAAATTCTCTCGGATTTTAAATTTAAAACTGATTAATTCAAAAAAATAAGTTAATTAAAGTTTCAAAATAAAACTTTTCAGCTATGAAATTAAAAACTTGTAGTAAGTAAGCAGCAGAAATTATAATGGCATAAAGATTTATAGTGGTTTGGTTAAACAAGACCTATATCCACTCCCTAAAGACTCCCTCTTCAGGTATTGCACTATTATCAAAGTGAATCTCCTTTCGCCCCCAAAGCAAAGCATAAAAGCCTTTACAAAACTCTCTTCCACTAATCCCCGGTGCGGCAGAGAACCGTCATCCTTTCACATCCTCCAAGTATAGGCAGAGAACCTTCATCCTTTCACACCCTCTAAGTGTAGGCAGAGTACCTTCGGCTGTTCACACTCTCCAAGTGTCGGTAGAGAACTATCATCCTTTTACACCCTCCAAGTGTCGGCAAAGAACTGTCATCCTTTCACACCCTCCAAGTGTAGGTAGAGTACCTTCAGCTATTCATACTCTCCAAGTGTTGGCAGAGAACCGTCATCCTTTCACACCCTCCAAGTATCGTCAGAGAATCGTCAGTTATTCACACTCTCCAAGTGTCGGTAGAGAATCAGATCTTCTTCAAAGATCTTCTTATGAGCAATCTAGAAAGATAAGAGGAAGAGTGAAAAACACAAATCACACAGAGATCCTTACCTTTGAGTAACTTTGTGAACCCTTCACACTCCACTAATAATAATCTCTCTCAAACACTCTCTCACACTCTCTACTTTAATTTCCCTTAAAAAATTATGAAGCAAATATATTTTTTACGTCAATTCTTAATGGACCTTTTATATAAAAGATATAAAAACATCTAGAAAATTAAAATTTTCAATTTTGAGCATACACGATTATACAGTATGATCAGGTTTCGTACAAACGAACAGTTCAAATATTGTTATGTACAAACCTATTGTGATTCAGTACAAAATCATTTCATACTCGCTCATCATCTGGTATGAACTAAGTTCATCCGGGATGAACAGTTAGAAAATTTCAAAATTCGTCTGTATGAAACGTCGGGATGAAATGGGACCTCACATTTTTGTACTCTGGAAGGCATGTATGAATTGGGTTTGTATAGTATGATCTATATATTTTTATGTGACCTAGAACTTGAGAAGATTGTACTCATGAAAACATGTACGAACTGGGTTCATACAGTATGATCTATACTTAGAAAAATTATTTTTACATGATATGGAACCCAAGATGTTCGTACTCATGAAAGCCTGTACGAATTGGGATCATCCCGTACGATCCATACTTAAATTTTTTTTAAGCGAGGACGGACCTGAGGTGTTCATATTCGTGAAAGCATATACGAACTGGGATCATCTCGTATGATCCATACTTAGAAAAATTTTTATTTCTATTTGTTCGACTGCTCGTTGGGGAAAATAACTAAACAGATCGTCCCGTACGAAGTAATATTATACAGTACGATCAATTTAAAAAATATGAATTTTAAACTCTCCCCTAGTGTGTGTGTGTGTGCTCAGTTACTCAATTACAATCACACTCTCTCAGACTCAATAAAATAAAAAATATAGACTTCAATTATAATAAACTCTAAACTGATCTTGATTTGAAGTTTTTAATAATCCAGAGTATGATTTTCTTGAAATGTTACTTCCCATATGAGTAAAATAATTCTTCCAAAATACGTTAGGAGAAATAATAATCAAATCAATAATATTTGGAATCATCAAAATATATAAGTTGCAAGAATATCCAACATGTAAAACTAAGTAGAAATTATCTCAACATGGTTCTCTGACCATCATTAGGAGGGTAAAATAGAGTTAAGGTTCTCTGCCTGTAAAAGAGTCACGATTATCTACTACACTGGGGAGATGAAATAACATATGTATAAGCTTCTTCGCCTTGTTGTGGAAGCAAAGGAGACTCACTACTGTTTAGTGCAATACTTGGAGAGGGAGTCTCCAAGGAGTGGACATAGGTCAAGTTGCCTGAACCACTATAAATTCTGGTATGTTCATTCCTTTTATTTTTCTGCACTTTATTTTCATTAATTATATGTATAGTTGATAACTATGATTTATTTCATTATTGTGAAATTTAATTTTTTCGTATCTGCTATATTGATAATGGTGTGTGAGTTTTAAAAGATTTTAAACAAGTTCTTTTTCCCTAAATAATTTTTAAAATATCCAATTCACCTCCTTCTTGGTTAGCCTCGAAACTAGTTCCTTAGGGTTTCACAACCCTCATGAACTTTCATGGATAAAGGATAGAGTTTATTTAGAAGTTCATAATAAAGTTATATTCCAATCATCCTTAGATTTATATTTGAGATTGATGTGAAAGGCTTACCAATTATAAATTTAGCTGGTCATTGATTAGAATCAACCAAATACTCTTTAGGTATCACTATGGATCCATCTTTAATGCTTCTTTCAAACCACCCTTTGAAAGTTATATAATCCTCTATATCATGACTAATCATCTAATGATATGGGCAATTCCTGGGCTGCCCCACTTTTACCACATCTATTGATTTCTTTGGTTCATGAAATTTGAATTCAGTTTTCCTTAGAAGATTATTTTAATGACTTACCTATTGAATGAATAGTTTTTATTCTTAAGTGCCTCGAACCTTTGCCTATCTTCTTCTATATTATATTAAGGTGTATTTCTAATTTGTTGATTATTCTAAGGTGTATTATATTAGTGATACTATGGATGATGACTTAAATTTTTTGCCTGAATATGCATTGGTTGTTTTCCTTTATCCACTACAGATACCATTTGACACTTATTTTCAAAAACATTATAAGATTTTATTCTTTTCATTTATATAGGGGATTTATCTATCAAGAAAGTTGATTAAGATATCCCCTCCTGGAGATTAGAGGCCTTACCCAATAACTTCTAAAAAGTTTTTATTGTGAACCCTTTAAGTAAGAAAGCAATTGGACCATGGATATTCTTTAACAGAATTTCTATAGATTGCTGCACTTGAAGTTGAGGTTCACATTTCATACTGATGTTTCTCCATCTTAAGATAATATCAACCAATCTTTCATCGGGTTTCTTCTTTCCACTACTAAATCCCTTACTATTACGTGGTGATGTGCTCCAAAAAACTTTTTACAAAGATGTGGTTTAACTACTCAACAAAGATGTGTACTAACCTATTGAGTAATTCAACATGCCATTCAAAGGCAATCACAGATAGACTACTTATAAATTATTGAAATAATAAAACATCGCTAATGAGATCTGAAGTGGCCTAAGTGTTGCATTAAATTTCTTATTCCATAAAAACTTTTAAAGGAAGGTGGCACGAATCCTTTGAATAAGGAACCATGTCATATTCTTTTGGGTATGGGCTACCCTTTCAGAAATATGAGGTACCCTTAGACCGTGCTAGAGCTTCTTTGACTTATTGTTCTATCATTTGCTTTATGTCTACTATTTGTACTATCTCTTACTTTGACTTCACGACAATTTTATTTTCCATCATTATCTCTTTAGATTTACTATAGTGTTACGTAGACTCTATTGGAATAGAGTAAATGTAAGCTTTAGTAGAAGAAACTTCTTTATTTTGAAGAACTCACCATCAACTCTTCCATTTTCTTCTTCATTCTAGGTATACTTTTATTCTTCGGACTTAGCTGATTTAGAAGACTGCTAGTCAGATCGAGGAAATATTCTTCATCAACATCTTCTTCCACCATATTTTCTATATCTACTGGATTTACCTTTGTCTTCTTTTTATCTTGCTACTAGACGATCGTGTATCCACCATGGATAAACTTTCAGTCATTTTCTCATCTAAAACATTTAAAGCAGCTATTTCATCAGCTTCTTGGTCATCTATTTTCTAGATGCTTTCTTTAAAATAGTTCATCATTTCTTTAATTATCTCAACACATTGTGCGGGTCAAGTGGGATGTATTCATTCTTTGGAGATGATTCTTCTTGATCTCTAATATGTTTTCTCCTTTCTTCTGCTACACCTTGTTTGTTGACAACAAATGTAATGGAAGTGGTAAATAATTTAGGCTTCCAAACGTTCTTCTTAGTGGATAATGAGTTTGACTGGCTCGTTGGTTTCAATCTTACTATATAAAAATGAGAAGATGATTTACTTCGTTTTAAATAATGTTGGTCAACCCTTGGTGATTGATGAGCCAAGGAATAATGGGAAACTTTGCTTACTTTACTTTTTCTTGATACAAAATTTGAAGGAAGAATAGGATTATATCTTTTAAGATTAGGAACTCTATACCTTTGATCATTGGAATGACTATATCTATGAACAGATTGATAAGACCCCTTTGGCTCTGCTTGAGGATCTCTTACCATTGCCAATTTTTCAGATCTGAAATCCTTCACTTGGACTCTTTTCTTTCAGTGGAAGTAGCAACCCTTTATCTACACAATTCACATTCCACTTGAGTAGATATTTCTCCTTTCACAAACTTCAAGAATTCTGATTTAGATTTTCCATAACTATTTGCACATTCATGGACTAATCCATCTAACAAGCATTTACATTTCCTCTTTCTCTCAAATAGAGAGAATATAATAAGTTCCTTAGAAATAACTTGAGGAGAAGAATTCACTATTCAGATAACATTCTCTTCTCCAACAACATGAGTTACGAGTTAGAAATAATTAGACTTTCCAATGGTGACTTATACACAACTTTAGATTCCTTACCTGCCATTTTAGTATACTTAAGTTCAGTTGCTTTAGCTGTAGCATTCATGAGGTAATTCTTTTCTATTACTTTTAGCTTCTCAACTCTATGCCTTAGGTGGTGATTCTTATTTATATGCTGCGATTTAGTCATCTCTATACTAGTGGAAGATGACCCCATCTCAAATTTACTTGCATAGGGAGTTCAGCAGACATTTCAATAGATTTTCCTTTCTCGCTTGTAGACAGCCTTAGGAAAGTAAGGCAAGAGAACACTGAGGGTTTAACAATTACGAGAGTAATTACAAATCCACCATTAATTGGGAGTTAAACAAATTTTGCTGCAAGCCCCTATAGTTAATTATCTCTCTTAAGAGAATACTCTTGGTTGAAGTGAATGCTAAAGATTTTCAAAGATATATAGATCTAAAGAAATGTTTGGGCTAACAATATTTAATGTATAAGCTTTTGATTTTAAATTCTCCAGTTATCTATAGAATTTACATTTTATATTTTAAGAGAATTGAATAGGAATTTGAAAAGACTAAAGAAGTGTTTATAATTTGGACTTATACTTGCTTTGAGTTATATGCTAGCTATCAATCCTAATGAAAAATCTATCATCTTAGATATAATGCTTGATAAGCTAAGCTCATCCTAAAAGATAAAAGGATGAATCAGACTCTAGACTGAAGATAAGTAATTTTAACTTTAAGTTCAGATGATGCTAGCAAGAAGACTTAATAAATACTCTAAGTTTTTTAATTTATGTAGCTAAATTTCTATGTCCAAAAATTTCTTAGAAATTTTGGTGGCATAACGACCCTATACCAAAGGAAAAGCGTAGCATCCTCCAAGCCTAATAAGGAATCCACAACCTTGGCCACATTGGGCATAAGAGTTTGGCTTAACACACATTACAGAAAGAAAATGTGTGCATGTATATGAAAAGGGGTTGGTTATATGGTACCCAGTACCATATCATCCTAGAACTAGTGTACATGTTCTTATAAAGTTTAGAACATATACACTAATTGAAACCTAAAAGAATTTCTATCCACTAATGGAAACTATTACCCTTGTAATAAATAAAAGACTAAATATAAAAATTAATTAATTAATTTATTGATTTGATAATTTAAAACATACTCAAACTCAATAGAAAAGTTAGGTGGTCAGGCTGCACCACAACAAACTTGGGTTTTTAATCCTACTATATATATAGACTTAAATATAATTGCTTATGGTCTTCAAGCTCTAAGTCTTCTATGAAATTCTAAAAGAGAGAATCCTCCAAAGGAAAGCACATCATCTTTTGGAGCCCCATTTGTATATGTATAAGCAAGTGTATATTTAAAACTTTCATAACTCAAGATGATGTAAAAATCAATCTATATACATTTTACTTTTACAATGACTTATACATGTATGCATCATTCCTACGTACATTCTACATTGACTCTAACATGAATTTAAAGACAATATATAAATAGGGTAGATTGATGACATGCATTTTTCCATTTTAATTTAAGTGTTTTAGTCTTCTCAAACCAATAAGCCTTTTCCATCCTAAAAGGAAGCAAGCATAAGGGTATGAAAAGTTGTAATATCTAAATTTTTTATTAATGATTTTTAAATTAATTACTAATTTTTTAAGTTAATAATTTAATTTTAACATTCTATCAAATTCATTCATGCCATTGTCATACCCTTAGATATTACAACTTTTATCAATGCTTAACATATCAGATATTTAGAGATTTTAAGCTACATAACTTTTCTCAAGCATAAAAGATTTAGCACAGGGAGTAATAAGGGCCTAAGTTATGAATTCTGATATATGTTGGGAGGTATAAGGGCCTGGGGAAAATTATGTATATTACGAAATATGAGTATGAAGTGCTTTCAATAATTTTATTTCTTTATTATTTTGTATCTCAACTGTTCTACCATTTAATTTATGCATTACAGATACTATTTATTACATTATAAATATTTATGCATTTTAAACAATATGATTTCACCTCTATATGAATGAATTTTTTTTTATCTTTTTATTCCAACCTTAGTATTGGTTATAATAGTTATTAAAGGATTTTGTAGTTTAAATAGTCCATTGAGTTGTGGTTGCTTATATCTTCTTTATGCATCTGTTTTAGGTCAGGATAAGAGAAGGGATAGGCTGAGTACATAAGGTTTGTAGGAACTAAGTCAGAGCTATATATTTATGTTATAGGTTTTTGTTAGTCATGACAATTTCTATTATGTCCTATTTTATCTATGCTATTACTATTTGTATATAATTATTTTTATGGCAAATGCCTCTGAGATGAAAGAAAAAGTTTTCAACAAAGAGTATTTGTCTATTTAATGGAAAAATTAGTGGTTTTGAAGCCTATAAATTATTTGAAAATTTTGTAATTTTCTCCAATTAAATCCTAGAGATTTCATTATGTCACCATCTTACATAGTATGACCTATTCTATGTATGGGATATATCAGGTCGGTTTTTGACTAGAAGTGGAACAAAATTGCCTTTGATGAGATTAATGTGACCATACAAAACTAGAAATTTAGGTGGCCTTGTATAACTGTAAAGTCAAAGGCATTTAGTGGAGGTCGCTATAATGGGTCAAAAGCAAGGGTCAATAGTTTTTTGGAGATTGTTGCACTAGAAATGTTACCTTACATGCATATGTGAATGTCAAAAAGTATGAAATTTGGTGAAAAAACATGAGTGTGTTGAGATTCAAATGATAACAAGGACAAGTTCATACAAACTTTAAATTGAGTGAAAAAGGACATTGTTTTTGATGTGTGATCAAGAATTTTGAGCTGATGAGTGAAGATCTAATAGTAAGGATTAAGGGACACTAGAGTGCATATAAGATTTAGGAAGATTAGGAGTGCAAGAGTTGAATGGAAGACAAATGAATTAGCCAACAACTAAATTGAGGGTGCTTAAAAGATGAGAATTTTATAAGCGGAAAAGTTGGTGTCCTTGTTTATGCACTAGGAAGGCTGCATGGAAGTTGATTAAGAGGAGTTTGAAATTAGTAAGCTACAATGGTTGCATGAATAAGAATGCCAAGATGATAGTGAGGTAGTTCAAATTTTTATTTCATGATTAATGAAAGTGGAAAGATCCTAAAGATAGGAAAACCAATGACGAGTCATCACATAAGGACTTGGAAGCTCAAAGATAATGCTAGGGAGAGCTGACCAAATCAAAATTGGTGGTATGCAATATGATAAAAAAGGGACTAAAAAGATGGATAATGCATGATTTGGTCTTCTTACGTGCTAAGACACATAGGTGAGGAGGGTCATAAAACCAAACTTATGAATGAGGTAGGCTGATCTTATGGAGGGTGATAAATCAATATGTGCAAAGAAGTTTAAGATGGCATGATGTAAGATGATAGATGCTGTTAGGTTAAGAGACTAACCAATGGTGTATAGGGGTGTTGTTGGGTAGATGAATGTTAAATTTCTAAATACATGTGTAGCTCAATCAAATGGGTCCTTTGTTTTTTTTTTTTTTTTTTTTTTTTTTTTTTTGGGGGGGGGGGGGGGGGGTATATGTTTGACATGAAATAAATGTGGATGAATGCATTTGATACACATGGAGAGAGATGATAGGTTCACGCCAGGGAAGACATGCAAGGATGTTGGTAGAATGGTAGGCATGTGCAGAGTGTACGAATAGAGTATGCAAGTAGGGAAAGTAGAGCTTTTTGGTTTATGCGGGCAGTCATATGATGTAGTTTAAGCATGCGAGGTGGGTTAGTATGTTGGAGTAGAGCATATAAGAATTTTGAGCAGAGATGAGTGGGTGTGGTACTGGTAGGTGCTCGTAGATGGGCACACACATGTAAGTGAGGGTGAACAAGAGGATGGCTAAGTTGGTATTTGTATGTTAGGTGACACGAAAATGGTTAGTCATAAACCAAAGCGTGAAAGCTGGTGGTATGAGATTATTAGGCTTGAATTTTAGAGGCTGTATCCCAAAATATTGGATGAGTCCTCATAATAACCTAAAACGAAATGGACTAACTCTAACTAGGTCCGAAATGGAGGTGTACAAATTATGTAAACTACCTTGAGGATTCTACTTTATCTTTTGATGCTTAATTAATAATCATTGCGTATACGTGGCTGAATGTTTTTAGCTGTGCGATGACATCAGCTTAGCCATGTGGTATGCATTAAGATTTTAATGAGTTCACATGTATTCATTAATTGATCTAATCAGATTTGATTGACACATGAGATCGACCTCTCTTAGCCGATCGGATTGACTCAAGCTCAGCACAACCAAATTAATGTAAGCACCTGCATCTGATATATTCTTCCCTGCTATAAAAAATTCTGATACTAAATGCCAAAATTATCACAATGCAATCAATGAAGATCCCAATGACATCTCCATGTATTCCTTCAGACTTTCCTGCTTCTCCATTATAAGAAAGGGAAGATCTGTCCTTGGTTCAAGGCCAGCGCAGATCAAAACAAATTAATAATAATGGAAATAATAATAGAGAAAGCAATTAAAAAAGAAGACACGGGTTAACATTATTAATGTCAAACTTATGAATTGGACGGTTTTGATGCGTTGGAAAGGGCACCTAATTAATAAGATCTAATATTCAGATTCAGTCACATGCTCCCGATTTACAGGCATCTTACAACAGTCCAAACGCAATTTCCAATAAAATATGTTATTCTATGATCTACTTGAAAAGTTTAGGTTCGGATTGATCTTCTTAATAACAAATCGGTCTAATTTGGATCTGAATATAACTTTTTTTGATCTGTTGATTTGGAGCTTTGATTATCAATTAAGAGGTCTTAGATTCAAATGTCATATATATGATGTGTGTTTAATTTTGCCTTAATTGGACCTGAATTTTCGATTTGTTTAATTGACGAGTTAAATGTGGGTTACTCGTGAACCTGGATTTCACCCGAAAATGACATGTTTAATTTTTTTGCTTTTGGGTATGTTCTTTCTATTTTTGACCGATTAATTTAAATTCTATAGATGACATGATAAACAAATAAGTTTTTTTTTAATAAAAATGGGTTACATGTTGGTTCGAGTCATTCAGATTACCCAGCAGGTTAGGTTTGAGTTCACGTTTTTGACCCGTATATCAAATGAGGTGTCAGCTGGATTCAGATTGAGTCAATTTTAGGTATGACTCAAATCTAACCAGTTAACTCATTTTACTCACTTATTTGCACATATAAAACTGCTTAAAAATATTGGAAAATAATTTTATTTAGCTCAAAAATAAATTAGTTATATAAAATATACATTATATTTAATGAAATATCTTCACAATATACAGCATAATAAATATTTATTTTTGATTTTGAGTTCGAAAGAGTTAACACGATAGCACTTCAACTCACATGATATAGAATAAAAACAGGAATTAATTAATAGTTTATTTGTTAGGTAAGATTATGGATGATACGGTTTGCATAAAATTATATGTTTAGCACTGCTTGGTAGTTGTAACTTGTAAGCAATTTGATTTTGAAGTGGATTAATCATTAGCGTACTCAATTTCTTTGTAGTCTTCATTTGAGATAGTTTTCTTACTGTTTTCTAAAATAATTTTTTAGTAAAATGTTTAAAAAAAAAATAACAAAAACATCATGATCAAAAGTTGTCCCAAACAAGAGAAATTATTACATGCGGTCACCGGATCGTTCAGAGGCGAATCAGGATACATCACGTCACCCAGTTCACAACGGTACACAGCAAAGTGATTACGTGATAATTTCTTCTCAAAGGAAGCCTCAATCAAAAGTATACAGCTCACCTTAGCCTGTTGGTTGAGAGCTAAGGCTTCCAACTAAGAACTATTGAGTTCAAGTCTTTATGTATGCATTGTGTGTGAGAGTTTAAAAAAAAAATCAAAGGAATGTGGTAAAAAATAATTTCAGTTCAATTTCAATGTATTTTCATTTCCTCTATTCTAATTACTTTGAACATTTATTATTTTAAAAAATAATAATTGTGAACATAAAACCATTGAAGCTAAATCTTTCTTTGGAATTGATGTCCTCCATGATATAGGATCATAAAGTAAAACCACTATAGTGTTATCTTGATTCCTCTTATATTAACTTTATAAAGAGAGATTTGGTTGGAAATATATGCTTGACATCTAAATCTGACTCATTTATCATATAAGTCAAAATGTTGGACGAACCTGACTTGACTCGTTTCTAACTAACCCAAACCTGACCCATTTATCCTATAGATCATGTAATTTTTTCAGATTAACACAACCAGTTTAGCTTGAACCGAACTTATTTAACCCAAAATCAAATACTAATTAAGTCAATTTCGAGTTTTCAGGTTAACCTAAACCCGACCTGAAAATTTATCATGTTGACCTGAATCTAAATTTCTTGAGTTGGATTCCGATCAAATAATTTATTGATATCCATACTCAATTGATTAGGATAAGAAATTATATATATAAATAATCAATTAATCGTATTTAGTTTTGACTAATCCTATTCCATTATACAACTTCAGAGGTCTTTGTGTTCCCATTTGGGTGATCAGTATAATATATAAAATCCGGATGAGTTTTTTATTATTTTTTTTTATGAAAATAAAAAGGTGAAAATAGCCCTTTATTAGTTAATTGAAAGTTGCAAGTAAGCCTCACTAGCAAGAGAAATATTTAAGTTTGATGAGAGAATCAACTCAGGACTTAGTGATATAAAAATTCAATTTCCATTTGGAAGATTTACATTCGTATCATATAATTTTTATATATTTATATTTCTATCACCTAAATTATAATATTTATTTATATAACCCTCAAATTTTTAAATAATATAAATATAGTTTAATATTAATTTTTCTAAAATGAAAAAGCCTTAATTGTTGTATGATTCCCGAATAGGTGAGTTCGTTTGATGCAGTTGTTTTAGTCAGAAAGAGCTTCTTTGTTTTTAATGAGCTTACATCTTTTCCTCTTCATAATTTTTTAATTTTTTTATAAAGATATTTCAAAATTGTTTTGAAGTTGGAAAGATAGAGGCTTCAACTTTCTTATTGATTCTTAAAGCAATTTTTTAGTACAAAAATAAAAAATTTTCTATCAAAAAATTGCTTTAAGAAGCAGTAAGAAAGCCGTCTCAAACGAAGCCAAAATCTATACTCATTATAATCTGATAAAAGACTTAGGGCCTGTTTATGACAGTTTTCTAACTACTATAATTTTCAGAATGCAAATATATTTTTGGTTTAGCAACTGCTTTTTATTCATATTCAAGAAATTTCTGTCTTGAGAAGCGCCTTTTTTCAACAGCTTTTAAGAAAATTGTTTTCCTCATAATTGTTTTTTTTTATGGGAGCATTTAGGTCAATTAAGATAAATTCACACACATATCTCATACATAAAATTCGAACCCAATACCTCTTAGTTAGACCGAATTATTACGTCCGGTCACCGGATGTCCGGACACTCAATTCAGATACACCACGTCACCTGGATACATTGAGCCCCGATGTATCTGGGTGACGTGGCGGGTCTGGATTGGTGTCCAGACTAATCCAAACACCGGACGTAATAATTTTTCCTTAGTTAATAGTTAAAGCTCTCAACCAACAGATCAAAATGAGCGGCTTATTTTACCCCTAATAACTTTATAAATTTTTTTTATAAAAAATTATAGTAATTCAAAATAGACTCTTAGAGGAATAGGAATACACAGAGGGAGAGAAAGAGAAGAGGAGATCGAGTGGACATCCCTATTCCACATTATCTTTAATTTTATTCTATGAAAGTCTGTTGATATACACGACAATCTGTGGTGTACAATTGCCTATCGAATATTTATTCTAATAGAGTTTTAATGTGAAATAATGGGGAGCTTTAAAAATTCAATGCTGGTACTGACAAGTTGGTGTCGGCATAATTAATACAAAAAGATAACTTGCTGATTTGTACATAGTACTTGCTTGTGACTTCTCTTTGTATGGAGAAGTCTTAATAGATAATAAACTTGAATTGGAAGCCAAGCAAATCTTCTTGGAATATTTTGGATTGATTTTTTTATGGGCTAGATGGATTGAGAACATTAAAGTTCTTCTGTGAAGAAAGTAGTTTGAATTGATGTTAGGTTGGCAGTTCAATGCAAATTTATGCCATAATCAATGTAACAAATTTAAATTTAGATTTTATGTGTTAGGATATTTCTCAAACTCGATTTGAAAACTCACAAGATGAGCATGAGTAAATAAAAATTTACTATCCTGAATCTTTTACGGATCTCCATATTTGCTTTACCTTAGAGATCGAATGGCCCTGACTAAAGGTTTCTTTATAAATATCGGTTTCGAGTCAGGTAGATGTTTGCTTAAGCTTACCAACTGAGTGTCTTACTCAACTTTGGTGAAATGGACCCATTTGCTCCTCTAGCCATTCAAGATTCTCGGAAGGCTATTTATAAGAAGGCGTGAGTAACCTTTGGCATAAAGGCTGTGAATAAGGCGGAGGCTATGCCGAGTTGGCCTGTTGTTGAAGAAGAGAATGAGTGTTTGTTGACTTGGCTGATCTGACTACATGTTCTCTACTGAAGAGAATATGAGTTGAGATAGGGGACTAATTGTCATTGAGAATGACCAGTCGCCTAGTCTAGCTATGAGGACAGAGGAGATGACTGTTCATGTGGTATCGACAACAAGAGGCATAAAGGATGAAGGAAAAGACCCTCACAGTGATGAAAATTATCCTTTCTTTTAGAAGTGCTAAAGGGAGCATAAGTGGGGTCCTATCAAAAAAGGTGAGTTTGCAGGAGTGAGAGGCATTTTTTCTAGAAATTGATGTAACTGTTAAAAGAGTTGAAGGAGTTGTTGAGGAGAGAGAGGTTTATTAGGTGCCTAGAAAATTGACGACTTCTCTCGCCTATATCTTGTTTACTAAACTTGTCTTCCTTTTGGAATGAACTTTTTTAGAAAAATATGGAAAAGTTAAAGGCTCTAGAGCCAGTGGCCAAGTTCAAGAGTACAAGCGAGCTCAGTGTTCTTGAGGGGAGCATTGTGAAAGCATATGGCGCCAACTTGGAGAGGCAATGGTTTCTCTAAACACTTGGGCGATGACCATGTGGGACTACTTGAACTTGATAGAAGCTGAATTACAATCATTACTTAATAAGGCATAGTATGTCAGTTTTTTTAGGGTGCTCAGTATATTGTGGAGTACCTTAACTGAATTGGAGTCTGACAACAAGTATGGTGAAGGATCCTATATTAGAGCGTGCTCGACATTGTCCCCGCATGGGTTGATTTTCCCCTTTTCTTCATTTTCATGATTTATTTATATTCGTAAGTTTGGACATTGATTCCCAATTTGTTAAAGTGTCTGATTTCTTAGTGGCGATGGGAATATAATTTTTTTGGCTCACAGATGGAACGAGCTAATACGTCATTGGTATACGGAGTTGTTTTATAGCAGATGGTGTCTTACACCAGGTTCTAATTCTTCGAAAAATTCCTGTTGGGGTTTGCTAACTGAGGAGAGTCATTTTGCCTCCTTCGTTCTAAAAGAAGCGTGGGGGGGGGGGGGGGGTCTCGCTTAGAGATCATTTGGAACTGTTATCTTGCTGACTATAGAGGCAACATGCATGATGGGATCTTATGGATGACTGGTAGATTCTACTCATTGTAAGCTTGAATGCAACTTATGAAGCTTTGAAATATGTTCATATTTTATTTGATATGAAATTAATGTTTCCCACTAATTACACAATTATACATATCAATCAAGTAATAAAGTGATAAAATAGAGTGTCAAACCCACAAGAAAGTATTTTTCTTAGTTCCAACTTAACTACTACTGCTACTACAAATGCATGATTTATCCTACTTAAGATAAAAAGTGTTTTTGAGTTTTTTATCATTGAAAGAAAATGACTTGCAAAACAAAGTATTTTTGACTAATGAATGTATAAAACATAGCTTTCCTAATAAGACTCTAAAATGTATATGTTAATCAGAGCATATGCATTCCTAGATCTCTATCAAGCTCGTAGCAATAAGAATGATAGTTTGTGCCATTTTTAAAGTTTTTTTTAATCTCTATAGAACCTACAATATTCAAATATCCTATGTCTATGCATGTCAATATTCCATTTCAATACTCTTAATTATTCAAGCATACCTCCGTAGAGGTTATACATCACACTAAATTTTAACTATATATATGACCATTATATGCATTAAATGAAGAATACGAGATATTGAAAATAACAATACTTTCATTAAAGCACACGTGTCTATATCGGTACATACTATGCTTGCTATATCCTTAGCCTAAAACTAGAGAACTAGTTAGACATGGAAGAAATAACTAGAAAAGACATTATCATTTTATTTATTGGAAGAAAGATTCAAAAGAAGTAATAAGAAAATTATCATTATGAAGGATTAAATGATCTTCTCCACTCTCCATCTTCCAACAATCACAGATTTTGTTACACAGATAGGTTGAGATCTCCATAAATAAAAGTATATTGTACTTTCCTAACGGAGGCACTAATGAAGCACACTTATAATAATTGGATTTTCACTCAAATGATAGAAATCCCTCACAAAAAAAAAAAAAAAAAAAAAAAAAACTAAAAAGCTATTTATAATAAATATAAGAATGGGCTCTAGCATTATGGCGTTCAATGATGTGGCATGGCAGCATTGAAAAATGAACTAGCAACTCAACACTATAAAATTTGCTCCACCACAACGTTGGCTAATGTGGCATAGGTACTAGTTAACATGACACGTCTTCTCATAAAGTCAACATGGCTCATCGTATTGATAACTGCTCCACCATGGCACACAAGAAATGTGAACACTGCGATGCTCAAATGAAGAATCTAGCTTTGAGTCATTGAAAGGTACAATGTTGCGACATTCATTTTCTTGAGACAATTGGTGTTGCAATGATAAATTTTGGCACAAAGGCACTGTGTTACACTGCGGTGCTAACTATGGGCCCATTACAACCCTAGCGCTTTAATATTAGAAATTGGCACCTTGGACTGATTGAACTTGGCACTTCGGTGTAATATACTTGGGTGCTACTATTCTACTCAACACATATAATTTTTATCATTTTTTGAACATTTCCTATTCAAACACAACTAAAAAAAACATCTTAACTAAAATTTAACATAATAAATAATACACAATTTACACTTAACAATGAGCTTCCTTTTGCAGAGCTTGCCGCGAAGGTGGGGGCATACCCTTAGTGGTGAAATGCCTATAATCACCTATTGTGTTGGGGCACTTTAATATTTTTTGACAATTAGATACTCATACTCTACTCATTGTAGAGCTTATCATAAATGGGGGAGTCGGCCATCAATAGCTGAGGCATTTTATTATAGGCAATTGCTGGATGCCTGTAGTCACCTATAATGTCGGGAACTAAAGAAAGTATTTTAATGTTCTTAGTAATGGGTGAACTGACTGACCTAGCGGTTTCAGTTGGTAGTGTAGGGCTAGGTTTTATCTAGGGCAATTGGGTAAGCTTATTTGATGCATTTTCATGGGCTCAATAAGCTTAGTTTGGTTAGTTGTATTATTTTTATTTAAGTTAGTTTTGTATTAATTATTTTACTTATTGAGGTTACACTTCTTATGAAAGTTAGGTTAGGATCTTAAGAGAACTTGGGTTGATTTTGATAGTTTTCAATTAAAGGTTGGTAGTTAAATTAAATGGATCTAGGTTAGGTCATTTGAAGGTATTTTGGAGTCTACGAGTCAAAGTATGGTAAACAAGGGTTGATCGTGATATTGGGTGAGCGAAATTGACCTCACGATGAACTTAGATCATTTTAAACACAAATTTAAATTAAATAACTTTAGTTTGACATAGATTGACTCGTGGGTAAGATAGGGATATTTTGGGCATTTTGGGTCAACCATGATTAATAGAGGTTGACTATGGGTGTAAAGCGAATCAAGTTTCTCTTGAGGGATATTAGGTCCACTTAACTTAGCTCTAAGGTCAAATGACTATGTTTAACCTTAGATTTTCCTAGGGTGTTAGTTCTAAGTGTATTCTTGGTAATTTTGGTCAGCAAGGGTTAACCTTTATCAAATGGGTTAACTAAGGGTCAACCTTTACTGTAAATGGTCTAATATTTAGCTTGGATTAGTTAGAGTCAAAGACTAGTACTTTTGTTATGATGTAGGTCATTAAGCCATTTTTTGGATCTTTTTTGGTTAACTTAGGTTAAACTAGGTTAGACCTAAAATGGTGAGTTTAAGGAAGTTTGTTTGGACACCCCCTTTGGTTAGCATATACTAGGAGCTCTATGGTCTTGCAGGGAGATTCACCTAAGGTTTTGGGTTTCTTAGGTTTAGTCAAGTCTAAATCAATAGGAGTCTAACTATGACGGACTTATGAAGGAAGGTTTACTTTAAGAAGGAAGAGCTAATCACCAAGGATAGATTCCTAAGAAGGAATATCATCATAATTCAAAAATGAGGTTTACTTACTTCTCTCATCACAAGTGGGTAAGGAAGGTCACCACAATCACTATTGAATTTAAAATGATTTGTGATGGCACGAACCCATAAATGTTGAAGATCTATATGAGCTCTAAATTAAGGGGAAGTCACATGTTAAGTTTGAAGTAATCACATGAGAAGAAAAGCTAATCATCATAGAACATGTTAATGTATTTGTCCTTAGTGAGGACCTGGACTACAATAATGGCATCCTCATAAAAGTACCCAAAAAATATCATATAAATGAAAATCTTAGTCACCATTGAGATTTGATAATATTAAAAATTGATGAATGCCTTATGAAACCTCCTTCAAGTAATCATGCTGTGTAGGAAAATCATGCCAATCAAGGGAGAAAAGAACTATAAAAGTGTAATCCAAAGAAGAAATAAAGAAAAGTGAGGGGTATTTATAGTAAAATTAGAGGCTTAAATTCCAAGGCTTAAGTGATGTCCATCATTAATGATCAAAATCTCACCTCTCACTCTTATCATTATAAAAAGAATAACTCAATTTCATCTCACTCACTAAATGAAGAATAATTCTCAAATAAATAATAAAGAGTTGCCCTTAACTAATAATCAAAGAGTTGCCCTCAATAGAAATAGAAGGGTTAATATTAAGTAATGAGATAAAGTGACAAAGATTTTCCATAACTAAAAATCAAAGGGTCATCATAGATGACATGAAAGTAAAGTAAAGTAAGTAATAAAAATAATAAGTCATAATCACAAATAAAGAGTGTGTAACACATTAAATTTTTTTGTTAACATACGTAACATTTTAAAATTTTTTATTTCATAAAGGCTAGTTTTTGTCACATACACATAAGGAATTACTTGCACATGGGATCTAAGAAAATATAGAGAGACGCTATGTCTTTCTATGGAAAGATGGGTAGGATGAAGTAGCTACTTGCTAAAAACCTACCTAATTAGTAATTATTATGACTCTAGAAGCTTACATGCCATTTAAAATATTTTTTCCCACAATGTTAGGACTATTAAACTTTAATATATTTTAAGTGCATTTTATATTAACACTTTTAAAGAAGCCAGCTCATGAGTTATCAATCAAGTAGGGTTGGCTTTAACTTGGCTCATTAATTTATTGAGATTAAATCATGGTTATTTATTGAGTTAATCTTGAGCTAACTCACAAGGCTTGACTTAGTTATGCCCTTACCCTAATCATTAGATGGGGTGAAGGATTAAGTAGAAAAAAATGTTTACCTAATGGTGTAAGGGGGACCTCAAGTAGCCGATCATGGAGATTTATGGCCCTTATCTACTAGCTAATTATACACTTTATTAAGGTCATAACCTCAAACATACTTGACAAGTGGCTTATATAATTATTTTAAGTTAGATGGATCGTAGGATTACTAAATATCATTGAAATATGGGAACTAGACTTGACTAGGTAAAATTTTTGAAAAGAATCTTTCTTATCTCCTCCAGCTCTTATGACTGCTTAACTTCCTCTAGCATATGGTTATGGCCACCATCAAAGAGTGAGTCAACACCATATTGGGAGTAAAAAATATTATCTCTTAATTAATAATTACCATAATTATTATATTGATTACAATTTCTCATAATATATACTACATATATTGCTTTTGTTATTTATTTGTACTTACATTTTAGGGAAATCATACTCCAGACTATTAATGACTTCAAGATAGATTAGATTAGGGTTTATTATAATTGGAGTCTTTACTTTTTTATACTTTTATTGAGAATGAGAGAGTGTGATTATAATTGGGTAACTGTACACACACATACTGAGGGAGTATAAAAATTTGTAATTTTTTAAACTAATCATACTATACGATTTGTAATCGTACGAGATGATTTATTCAAATCATTCCTTCAGAAACAGTTAATTAAACCACGCCCAAGAAATTTTTATATGTCTTATTCGTACTATATGAAGTTAACTTCGTACATATAACATCTAGAGTATGAAATAGATATGTATAAGTTCGTCTCGACGAACATCAAATTTTTTTGAACTGTTGGTACTGTATGATCTAAGATTCATACATTTGACATCTAGAGTATGAAATAGTGATGTATCTTTTCGTCTAGATGAACATATAAATTTTTTTAATTTTTTCATCCTGTTTGATCATAAGATTATAGAGATGACATCCAAAGTATGAAATGGATGCATACCTTTTCATCCAAACAAATATGTAAATTTTATGAACTGTTCGTATTATACGATTATATGATCATACAAATGACTTCAAGAGTACAAAATGGTTGAGGCCATTTTCGTACCAAAGAAAACATGGTTTGATTAAAATTGATTGTACTATAAGATATGAATTCGTATAGTACGCTATTTAGAGTATGAAATCATTTCATACTAATTTATACTAGATGATCTTATTCAATTTTGAATTAATCATACTATATGATGATAGTTTGTATAGACAATTGTTAGTCTATGAAAATGGTTCGTACAACATAATACAAGCAAATTTTAAACTATTTGTACGTACGATCGTGAATCATAATGTACGATCATGGGCGATCAAACTTACAATTTTTAGTTTTTAGGATAGTTTTTCATGCCTTTCATATATAAGCTCCTTAAAAAATGTATGGGACGAATCCTTCTTCATATTTTCTTTTAGAGCAAGTGTATGAGTGTTTTGGGAGAGTGTTTGAGTGTATAGAATGATCCTTCAAGTGGAAATTGTAAGGGGTTCACAAGGTTGCCCAAAGGTGAGGATCTCTTTATAAGTCTTATCAATTTTCTTCCTTACTTCTTTGAAGTTACTCGTAGGAAGATCTTTAGAGAAGATCTAGTTCTCTGCCAACACCAAGAGGGTGTGAAAGGATGACGGTTCTCTGCCAACACTTGGATAAGTGTGAAAGGATGATGATACTCTACTGACACTTGGAGGGTGTGAAAGGACAATGGTACTCTGCCAATACTTGGAGGGTATAAAAGGATGACGGTACTCTGATGCACCACGGATTGGTGGAGGAGAGGATAATTATAAAGGATTCTTCATCTTGCTTTGGGAGAAAAAGGAGAGTCACTTTAGTAATACTGCAAAACCTGAAGATGGAGTCTTCAAGGAGTTCATGTAGGTCTAGTAAGACAAACACTATAAATTTTCTGTGTTCTTTTTTATTTTATCACAATTTTATTTTCCTGCTCTTATATTTTTATGGTTGAAAAGTTTTTTTTTCTGTTTTGAAAAAAATTTCATTATTAAAAAATTATTAAAATGATTTTCTAAAATTTCCAATAGATTTTTAAAGTAACCAATTCAGCCCCCTATTGGTTAGCATTAGGACAATTGTTAAAAGTCTAACAATCTATATCGACTTTTAAGTAGTATCAGAGCCTAATTTTTTAAATTAAAGTTTAGACTACTTTTTGAAAATGATTATGACTACTTTTAGAAACTATAATACACCTGAAGGGTATTCGATCACCAGACCCTCTTTTTTATAACATCCCTTTTGATTTTTGGAAAACATTCATGTCTTCTTTTCTTCAATCGCTTGACTATCGCATGTGGATTTTAGTACAAGAAGGATACACCAGTATATGGTATTAGAACTGAAACCCCATTTACTGACTAGACTATAGAAAAAAAAAGAATTAGAATAGTTAAACACAAACACTTAAATAGTTTTTTTGTGTACTTAAATCTAAAGACTGTATGCATGTCTCTACCTATAAAAGTGGAAAAGAAATTTGAAATAAACTTTATATCACATATGAAGGGATTGAAAAGGTGAAACAATCTAGATTGAATATTTTACTACATGATTATGAACTATTTCGCATGAAACCAAATGAATCAATTACTGACATGTATACTCATTTCAGTCAAATAGTTACTTCATTGCATACTTTAGATAGGGAACTAATGAAAGTTGAGAAAGTGAGTAAAATACTTCATTTTTTTCCTACTTCTTATGATACAAAATTAATTGCTATTATAGAGTCTAAAGATTTAAATATTATTTAATTGATAATCTTTTTGGATCACTAATTGCTTATGAGCAAGGAGTGACTTAAAGATAGATTGATGCAGGTGAGAAGCAAAATGAAAAGAATATAGCATTGAAAGTGGATGATTCTGAGAGTGATAAATCTCAGCCTAAGGATGAAGATGACATTGCTTTGATGATAAGGCAATTATGGAGTTTTTAAAAGAGGAAGCAAAGGAGACGTCAACAGTGGAATAAAGGTATGTTCCATAAAAATGTTAAGGCTTCTAACAATGTGATTTGCTATAAATACAACAAGTCTGGATACATAAAATTTGAATGCCCGAATCTTAAAGCCAATCCTAGCAAGGAGAAGGTTGAAAAGAAAACAAATGCTAGGAAGGGCAAGAAAAGATTGTAGAGTGCATTTTGGGTGGACTCAGCTTCAAATTCTTTAATCAATCAGATCAAGAAGAGGTATGTGACTTAACCTATAAAGAGTTATTTTATGTTTCTGAAAAAATTCATATGGCATATAAAAAACTTAAAAAGATGCATGCTATGTTGAATTTAGATTTCCTTGAATTATAGAAGAAAGTATGAAATCCTTAGGAAAGATCACACATTAATTGATAGCAACCACATAAAATTATTTGGATAAGTTTGATGAATTAAACAAATAATATGAACTATTGAAATAATCTCATACTGAACTTAAAAAGATTTTAAAATGTTTATGGATGAATCTAGTAGTAGAGATCATTATTTGAAAGTTCATAATATTATTTTAGAAAGTGCAAACTCATTTTTTAAAGCTCAATTAGAAGCACTTGAGGAAAATAAGTTTCTACCCACACTTGAATAATTTTTCAATCCTCATAAGAAATTAAAAACTTTAAAACCTAGGAAAAGATAATTTTACTCACGTAAATTGAAATATCCTTTTTCTGGAGTTAAATTTTTTTCTTGTGGAATGTTTGGCCATATATCTCACACTTGTACTATTAATAGTAAATAATATCTATTATGGAGACCAAAGATGTATAAAACAAATCATAGTAAACATGCATCCAGATTAATTTTGCCAAGAGAGGAATCCAAAATTGTTTGGATTTCCAAGACTAATGTTTGATTATATTGTATAAATGCTCTTACAAAAGATCTCATGAGAGCATTTGCTACATGGACAACAAATTTTTGAAGCATATGACTAGAGATATGACATAATTTATATAGTTAGAAGCTAGGAATAGAGGCAAGGTTACACTAGGAGATAATATAACTAGGAAAGTGGTAGACATATATATGATTAAAAACTTGAATAATTTTTTCATTGAGAATATTTTACTTATAGAAGGCTTAAAGCAAAATTTGTTGAGTATTAGTCAACTATGTGATAAGGGTTAAAGTGTAAAATTTTTTTCCACTAGCTGCATAATAAGCCAAAATGGAATTAATTTGAATAAAATTAGGGTAAATAATGTCTACATGTTTGATTTGAATTGTATTAAATTTTCTAATACTTTTTATTTGAAAAACAATTCTGATAAATCATGGTTATGGCATAGGAAACTTTGTTACACTAGCATAAAAAATCTTAGAAAAATTACCTAAAAAGATCTTATTAGAGGAATACCAAAACTAGACTTTGCTAAGGATCTCCTGTGTGATGCATGTCAATTAAAAAAATAGGTGAAGTCCTCCTTTAATTCTAGTAAGGATATGAGAATTAGAAAATCATTAGAGATTTTTTATATGGTTCTTTTTGGAACGGTTAGTACTGTACGTCTAGGAGTTAAAGTATTTAAATTTGTAATTATTGATGATTTTTTTAGATTCACTTGGGTTAAACTTTTATTTCATAAGAGTGAATTATTTGATAAATTTAGAAGTTTTTTTACTTAAATTCAGAAAAAACTAGGATCTAAGATTTTATTAATTTAAAGTGGCTATAGAGGTGAATTTAAAAATTAAAAATTTGAAGAGTTTTGTAAAATAAATGAATTGATCATGATTTTTTAACACCTAGGACCCCTCAGCAGAATGTGATAGTCAAAAGAAAGAATAAAATATTAATTGAAGCCATTAGAGCCAAATTGACAGAATATTCACTTCCAAAATATTTTTGGGCTAAAGTGGTTAGTATAGCTTATTATGTTTTAAATAGGGTGAACATTAGATCTAAATTGAATATGACACCCTATGAACTCTTAAAGGGATAACACCAAATTTATCATATTTGCATATTTTTGGATGTAAGGTTTTTATTTATAATAATGAGAAAACTCCTTTAGGAAATTTTGATCCATAATATGATGAAGGAAATCTTCTTAGATACTCTAGTGTTGAAAAATCATATAGAGTTTTTAACAAGAGAACTTTGGTAGTTGAGGAGATCACATATGTTGTATTTGATGAATCTGGAATTTTAGAAGAGCCAAGATTGAAAGAGGATCATATTAAAAATTTCTCCCAAGGATTTAAAATGATAAATTTTAAAGAAAATATGGAAAAAGGAAACCTTTTGTAAAGAGAATAGAAATTTTCTAATAATCACCCTAAGGAATTGATTTTAGGTGAACCTAGTGAGAGTGTTACGACTAGGCCAAGACTTAGCAAAAAGGTGAACTAATCTGCCTTTATATTGATGATTGAACCCATAAATATTAATTAAGTACTTTTGAATGAATTTTGAATTTTGTCCATGTAAGAAGATTTGAATCAATTTATAAGAAATAATGTTTAGAAATTGATTGAAAGGCCAAATGATCAAAGTATTATTTGAACTAAGTGGATATTCAAAAATAAAATGAATGATTCAGGATTTGTAATTAAAAATAAGGCAAGATTGGTGGCTAAGGTATATAATCAAATAGAAGAGATTGATTTTGAAGAGACTTTTTCACCTATAGTAAGACCTGATTTAATTATGGTTTTGTTAATCTTTGCATGTTTTAAAGGTTTTAAATTATTTCAAATGGATGTCAAAAGTACCTTTCTAAATTAGATAATAAAAGAGGATATTTATGTTGTGCAACCTTCAGACATAGAGCTTAGTATGAGAGGTTAAGCACTTTCCTATTAGAGAGATCTTTGAAATGAAGTGTGGACACCACTCTCTTTTTAAAGAAAATAGTAGATGACATACTCATTGTTCAAATATATGTTGATGACATCATATTTGGATCTACAAATAAAAATCTTTATGATGATTTTTTAAAATAATGAGTAGTGAATTTGAGATGAGTTTAATGGGAGATTTGAGTTATTTTCTTGGTTTTAGCATAAAGCAAAATAAGGAAGGAATATTTCTTAGTCAGTCAAAGTATATTAAGGACATCCTCAAAAAATATGAAATAGATAATACTAAACCAGTGACTACACCTATGAGTTCCTTATTTCAATTTGATAAAGTCCCTAAGGGAAAATTTGTTGATCAAAAGAAATTTAGAGGTATAATTAGATCATTAATTTAATAGGCTACTAGCGGACCAGATATAATGTTCAGTATTTATTTGTGTGTTAGATTTCAATCTGATCCAAAATAATCATATTTGACAGTAGAAAAATGTTTTTGAGATATCTTTTTGGAACTCAAGACTTAGAGATTTTGTATCCTAAAAACAACTCTTCATTTAAAATTATTAGATATTCTGATTCTAATTTTTTAGGTTATCGGGTTGCTCAAAAAAGTACATTTAGAACTTATCAATTCATAGATAACTTTTTAGTTTCTTGGTCCTATAAAAAATAAAATTCAGTAGCCCTATCTATTGCTGAAGTAGAATATATTATCTTATGTAGTTATGTGGCACAAGTTCTTTGGTTGAAACAATAGTTGATTGATTTAGGATTTTTAATTGGTACAATTTTGATCTTTCATGATAATACAAGTGTCATTTTTATTTCAAAGAATCCTATTCAGCATTCTAGAACCATGCATATAAACATAAGACATTATTCCATTAGAGATCATGTAGCTAAGGGAGAGATTGAATTTGATCATATTTATAAAGAAAATCAACTTATAGATATTTTTATAAAACCATTAGCCTTTGACACATTTAGCACCTTAAGAATAAGGTTAGGTGTGATTGATCTTAATACTTAAATTAAAAACTCTATAAACATGATGTGTTGTATGTATGTGTATGTTTAATTTGTCTATGTTTGTGTGATTTATTTGTTTTAGTGTGTTTAGTTATGTATTTTTTTATTTTTGTTTTTGTTTTTATTGTGAAGCATGTCACTTGTTAAAAAATGATTGGTTTTGAGAAGTTTTTTTTATTATCATGCATTGTTTTCAAGTGTACGTTTAGTTCATATTGTACAAAATTTTTTCATCAGTACGAATTTTGTAGCATGTGCATAGTAGGTTTCAGAGTTAAGCAAGTAAAAACTTAGTTTTTCATAGGCTTCATTCTATACGATGATGTCATCGTATTGTAAGATTTGTATATATTCATCTGTATGCATGGGGATGATTTAACAGTTAGAGTTAGTTATTTATTACTGATCATATGCATAAAATTGTATTTTGTTTATACAATCAAATTGTCAGTTTCTATAGGGGACAAACCTAATCGTCTTTAAAACGATCTTTAATATTCTGATCGTCCCAGACAAACACCTGTTCGTCTGTATAATTATATGGTCAAAAAGCTAGTACGAAAGGATGCCTCGAAAATGATATTTTTATGAAAAACCATTTCATTTTTGATCATTTTCATTCGTACGTATGAAAATAATTATATTATGTACAATTTAAAAATCATACGTACAATTCAATTTTCGTACTGTACGATAGGTCATTTTTCTTTAAATTGAAGGGTCTTTGAAATTGTTTTCATTCACTTTATTCCAAATCCTTCTAGAGCCCTTATCTTAAAAATGGCTAGTTCTAGCAAGCGACCCTGTCTTTCTAAAAGTTCCTCTTCTAGAAGCAGTGGGGATGACAACTTCTTATTTAAGGAAAATGAGGATGCCTATTTTAGGTATGTTTCTACCGAGATCACCCCTTCAAGACTTCTCATTCAGGGTGATCTTCACTTTTTTGTTATGCCCTTGTTTGTGTCGACTCAATTCTCCTTCATTCTCACTCTCATTTTTGCCTATCATAAAGAAACTTTCCAATACTTCATGAAAAAAATGAGGTTTAATGAGGACCACTCTTGGATTAGTTCTTATGTTTAGAAACAACGAGTTGAGATTACCAAGATAGACTTGGGGAACTTTCTTCATTTGAAAACCCAAGTCACTTGAGCCCACACTTTGACTTCTAAGGCCTATTTTGACTGGACTAAAATTAATAAAACTATTACATGTGTATCACAATTGTGTCATTTTTCTAGGGTCTACACTTTGCACTAAAATGCATGGCTCATACAACATATTTTAAGAACTTTTATTATTCCTAAAGCTAGTGATAAATAAATATGACTCCACTCTTATCCATAGTCACCTATCTGATAATGACTAAAAAACCCTTTGATGAAGCCCAACTCAGCATGGACTACATTTATAATTTTTTTCAAATTGGTCTTCCTCATCATAAGAGGAAGAAAAATATGACTTTAGAATATTTAGTGGCCTACATCCTAGAGAACAAGTGCCACCTGATCCATCCTGATCCTCCCACAGAAGTTTATGTCTACTTCATTGATGCTTCTATTTGGTCACTATTTAGGAGAGATCAGAGTTCAGAGAGTGATGAATCTGATGAAGAATGGGGAGCTCCTGTTCCAGCACCTGCACAAGGACTCGATCAAAACTATTTTCAAGAAATGGTCCAGCGGATTGATCGTTTGGATTAGCAGGATGCGAGACATCAGGAAGACATGGGTTGGATTTCTGGTCAATTTGACATGGTCAATAGGAATGTAGCTATAATGAATAGCTAATTTTTAATGTTCAAACAACCTCCTCGTCCAGAACAGGGCCCCTCCAATTTTTAGATGTACTTCATTGTTGTTCTTTTTACTACGCTTATGTGTTTGCTATTATGATGATTTTCTTCTATGACTGTAGTGTTTTTTATATGTTGTTTAGTTTCTATGTGATGATGTTAAGGGTTATTATAATTGGTATCGTTGGAAATGGATGTAAGTGATCTTTTATGGCATCAATGAAAAGTGCTATGTTTTGATGACATATTTAATTCTTATTTCTTGAAATGTTAGTATCTTTAATGAGAAAAACCATTTAAAATTGGTCGTTGAAATGGGCTATAAATTATTTTGCTCTACAAATTAATTTCCTTACAAAATCTAATCTTTCAAAAATTAAAATTAATATTATAATTGGATTTAGATAAGGAGATCAATTTCATGTTCTTTTAGACAAACTTATTTAAAATATAATTATTGAAAGATTGATGTCTTATCATTTTTTATTTCTTTTTCAATATGTTTATTTTTGTTATTAGTAAAATTTGAATTTGGATTGCTGATATTAGAAAGACCCAAAAATTAAGTAAAAAATACATAATGTGTATAAAAATAGAAAAGATGAATGGTTCACAAAGTGAAACTAGGCACAACATTAGCCCAAATAGAAAGATGCACAAATTGTGCCACAAATATTTGAAAAGATGCGCAATGTCATCCATTTAAAATTTTTTGGGTTCTTTCCACTATCATTAAATCTCTAATCCAAATTCATCTAATTAACAATCATATTCAATATTGAATTTCAAATTAACTAATCTTCATTTCATCATATTTTTAGAAATCATCTTTATTTGAATTGTTTTGCATGAACAATGACTTTGATTAACTTTTCTTATCTTTGTTATTCTTTGATTTAAAATTTTGAATTTTTCCTTTTTAGTATTTTGAAATTAATATTGTATTTGCAATTGGTTTAAAACCCTTTTCTTAATTCAACTATTTTGGTTTATCTATTGAAATCTTTCATTTCAAGTTGTACTTCCCTTTTTGTTGTTGTCAAAATGGGGAGTTATAATATTATTTGATTGATTTATATGATTGATTGATTGATAATTATTATTTGATTATTTGTGTGCGTGTATGTACATATTTTGTATGTATATGTTTTAAATGCATGTGTGAATGTTTAAATGTTTGTTTATGTTCATGTTTTTGTTCGAATTATTTTTGATTTAGTGTCTTTTATTTTTTTTAGGGTTTGTTATTTTTGATCTTCATGGGAACCCCTTATTATTTAGTTGGTCATTCTTTTAGGGGGAGCTAAAGAGAAAATTTTGTTTAAATATTAACTCAAATAATAATTATTTTTCCATCATAAAAAAGAGGAGATTGTTGCAACTTAATTTTCATAACTATGTTTTCATTTCATGTGTATTTTTTATGATTCCAAATAATTAATGTTTTGATTACTATTTCTCTTAATATATATTAGATATATTGTTTTTTTTGTTTGCGTGTACTAACATTTCAGGAAAATCATATTTCGGTCTATTGAAAACTTCAAGACAGATTAGATTAGAGTTTATTATAATTGAAGTATGTACTTTTTTATACTTTTGTTGAGTTTAAGAGAGTGTGATTGTAATTGGATAACCATACACACACACATTAGGGGAGTGTAAAATTTTTTTATTTTTTAAACTAATCGTACTGTTCGATTTGTATCGTACGGGATGATTTGTTTAGATCATTCCTTCAAAAGCAATTAATTGAACCATGCCTAGGAAATTTTTCTAAGTCTTTTTTCTTATTGTACAAAGTTAACTTCATACATACTACTTCTAGAGTATAAAATAGATACAAACAAGTTCGTCCCGATGAAAATCCAATTTTTTTTTTTGAACTGTTTGTACTGTACAATCTAAGGTTCGTACAGACGACGTCTAGAGTATAAAATAGTGGTGTATCTTTTCGTCCAGATGAACAGGTAGATTTTGTGAATTGTTCATACTATTTGATCATAGGATCATACATATGATGTCTAGAGTATGAAATGCATGCGTACCTTTTTGTCCAAACAAACATGCAGATCTTTTGAACTGTTCGTACTATACGATCATAGGATTTTACAGACGACTTCAGAGTACGAAATGGTTAAGGCCATTTTCATATCAAATGAAACATGATTTGGTTAAAATTGATCATACTGTATGATATGGATTCATACAGTATATTATTTAGAGTATGAAATTATTTTATACTGATTCGTATTGGACAATCTTATTCAATTTTGAACTGATCATACTATATGATGGCAGTTCAAACAGATGACAGTCAGTGTACAAAAATGACGGTCAGTGTACAAAAATGGTTTGTACAACATCGTATAAATAAATTTTGAACTATTTGTACATACAATCATTGATCGTATTGTATGATCATGGATGATCAAACTTGTAATTTTTAGTTTTTAGGATGGTTTTTCATGTCTTTCATATATAAGGTCCTAAAAAATGTATGGGACAAATCCTTCTTTATATTTTTTTTAGAGCAAGTGTAAGAGTGTTTTGGGAGTGTGTTTGAGAGTTTGGAGAGAGATCTTTCAAGTGGAAATTATGAGGGGTTCATAAGGTTTCCCAAAGGTGAGGGTCTCTTTATAAGCCTTGTCAATTGTCTTCCTTACGTCTTTGGAGTTGCTCGTGAGAAGAACTTTGGAGAAGATCCGGTTCTTTGCCGACACTAGGAGAGTGTGAAAGGATGATGGTTCTTTTCCAACACTTGCAGAAGTGTGAAAGGATACTGGTACTCTACCGATACATGGAGCGTGTAAAAGAACGACAGTACTCTGTCAATATTTGGAGGGTGTGAAAGGATGACAGTACACTACCACACTTGGGATTGGTGGAAGAGAGGATAATTATAAAGGCTTCTCTACCTTGTTGTGGAGAAAAAAGGAGAGTCACTTTGGTAATAGTGTAATACCCAAAGAGGGAGCCTTCAGGGAGTGGACATAGGTCTAGTTGGACCGAAGCACTATAAATTTCTCTGCTCTTTTTATTTTACCGCAATTTTATTTTCTGGCACTTTATATTTTTGTGGTTGAAAAGTTTTTTTGTTTTGGAAAAATTTTCTTTGTTTAAAGGATTTTCTAAAATTTTTAAGAGGTTTTTAAAATAACCAATTTACCCCCCCCCCCCCCCCCCCCCCCCCCCCCCCCTTCTTGATTAGCATTGGGAAAATTGTTATAGATCTAACAACCTATACGGACTTTCAGAAGCAACTTAATAATTTCAATTTATTTTGCAATTTCAATTGATGAACATAATAAATGCTTTCCTTATTAAATTACCTCATCGTTTTTCATAAGTTTCTCTTCAAAGGAGTTAGTGAATAAAAGAACTAAATGTATATCTATATATAAAAACTTAGGTGACTTGTAGCTATCTAGATAAATTGTTATCCAAGGAATGTAGTCAAGAGCGACAATCACTCAAAGAAATGACCACCAAAAGTAAGCCTCACCTTGCGAGGCAATCACTAATACCAATTTATGAGTAAGAAGGATTTCATCCGAGCAGAGATCATGATATATGAGCTTACCCTTGGAGGAATAGATTAGTTATATACTCATTCCTTATGAGTCCATCCATAGGATTTGCTTCAACATGCCTTCACCCAAGTGTCACTCACCCTTAGAGGATTTGTTCCATTAAGCAGTTGTCCTTAGCTAAATATATAAGAAGCATGCCATTATATAGTCTGTAATTAAAATCCTATTGATCATCTTCATCCCAAGTTCATAGTCACATTCTCCCAAAAAAACTCATCACCTTATTCAGAGGGTCTTGCACTTACATACTCACTCTTGAAGCCTAAGCCAAAGCATGTAGTCTTTTCTATAACCCTCTTAACCTTATAAATAAGGGGCTAAGAAGTATATTTAGGCTTAATATTATTTTTGCTAATCATTTGATGTCATATGGTACTTTAAATAATAAACCCTCTTATAAATTATATATATTTTTGTTAAAAAAACAATATATATATATATATATATATATATATATATATATATATATATATAATAAATTTTACTTTAAAATTGCATAAATAATTTTTTAAAAATTATAAAAATATAAATCCAACTTTATTACATTCTAAATAGACATAAAAACTATATAAAAATAAAAATGAGTTAAAATTCTACGGTTAAGGAAAAAGTCTAACTTAGGTTAACCATAGCTTTAATGCTATGGAATTTAAAATTTCATAAATTACATAGATCTTAAATAATTTCAAATGACTACAAACTTTTATAAATTGATCATTAAGTCATCAATGACTCATTAATCAAGTTCTAAAAAAATTTTAACTTCATTTAGTGGCTTAATCATTAAACTCTAAGTTCTTTTGTAGATAAAAACATTTTTAAAAAACTAAATATCAAAAATTCATAAATAATTCATTAAATAAAAATATAAAATCAATTATTTTTCATTTTAATAGTCCTAAGAACATCATAAAAATAAAAACTAGTCAAAATTTAAATTGTAAATTTAAAGTCAACATTTGGTCAAACCTATGCATAAATAGTGAATAAATATAAGAAACCTTTTTGAAGATTATTAATATTAAGTTGTTCATAATAAAAGTAAATAATGAACCTCGAAGATAATTTAATCTCAAGATATAAATATAAATAATATTAATAAATATCGTTAATATATATATATAGTATAATGCAATAGCCTTATGTTGTAAAGTCATAGCTTCATGTTGTAAAAGCATAGCCTTATGAGGTTTCTCTACTCCTTTTGGCATAAAACATTCAGATTCTCTTAAGGCTTAGGATATGTTGACTAATAAACTTATTGAACTTAAAATTCACTAATTAACATATTCTTTAAAATAAAAGAATAAAAATCCAAAATATAAAAATATAAAATATAATATGAATTCATAGTTCATTAACACTTAAACTTGAAATTAAAACCCCCTTTATGAAGCCCGAGATCTAATTTTGGAATAATTTCATATTTTATCTTTTAATTAATCTACTAGAGCCTCTAATGATTAACTTATATAATCAAATCAAGAAAAAGCAACCATATACATTAAAACATTTTAATATATTCCTCTTTCCATAAAAAATAATTTATAAAATTTATGAGTTCAATTAATCCATCAATTTATCTTTCTATGCTCCAGACTATGAAAGAATAAAATAAAAATAGATAGTTCTAAACCTAAGAATCTAAAATTAAATCTTTCCTCACTCCATTATGTCCTAACCCTTCCTAAAAAATATGTAAAACCATAGAGCAAGCAAATAAATTGGTAGGTTACCAAAACCTATAGCTGTAATTAATACCTGCATGTTTAACTAAATGAATAATAAATTTATCCATATTATGTATCTCATGTCTACATGTAGTATACTAATTTTAGATCATCTTATACCTAATATTAATCTACCTATTTCATATAAAATGACATATATATAAAACTAACTAGTGAAATCTCAACATAAACTAGCCAAAATACTCATAATGATGATATATACCACATATCAAAAGTTATAAAGTAAAAGTTCACTAAAATGAGGAGAATTTTTTTTTATCAATTTTAGGAGTGAAAAAAAAGGAAAAACAGAAAATAATTGAAAATAGAGATAGTGATAAGGTCACTTATCATGATCATAGTAACTTTTGTAACTAGAGCAACAACAACAACATCACGCCTTTATCCCACTACGTGGGGTCGGCTACATGAATCTTTCTTCTCCATTGTGTCATATTAAAAGTCAATTTCTCGTTTAAATCTAATAAAGAAAGGTTATTCCTAATATTTTCTAATCAAGTCTTTTTAAGTCTACCCCTACCTATCTTAACATAAGTCAAATCTAATTCCTCTACTCTCCTAACTGGGTCATCGGAAGGCTGCCGTTTTATGTGACCAAACCATCTAAGGCGGCTCTCTCTAATCTTATCTCTACTTGAGCTACTCCAACCTTTCCACGTATATGCTCATTTCGTATCCTATCTCTAAGGGTAAAGCCACTCATCCACCTGAGCATCCTCATCTCTGCCACACTTAACTTAGTATTATGCTTCTCTTTTAATGGCCAACATTCGGTACCATAAAGCATTGCAGGCCTCATTACCATCTTATAGAATTTTCCCTTAAGTTTGAGGGGTACATTTCTATCACATAACAAGCCCGATGCATTTCTCCACTTCAACCATCCAACTTGAATTCTGCTGATAATATCCCCAACTATTTCACCATCATTTTGAATAATAGATCCAAGATATTGAAAACATGTACTTTTATTAATGACTTGATCGCCCAAAGTCATAATCCCATCACTAGGTCTATTACTACTAAAATTACACTGCATATATTCTGTTTTAGATCTACTCAAGCGAAAACCTTTAGACTCTAAGGTTGACCTCCATAATTCAAGTTTACCTTCAACTCCCTCTCTAGTCTTATCAACAAGAAGAATATCATCAGCAAAAAGAAAACACCAAGGTACATCCTCTTGCAAATGCCTAATGAGAACATCTATGACTAAAGCAAAAAGATATGGGCTTAAGGCTGATCTTTGATGTAACCCAACTGAAATAGGGAAATACTTGGACAATCCACCTTGTGTTTGAACACAAGTAATAGCTCCTGCATACATATCTTTAATGATTTGAATATAAGCATTATTGACTCCTTTCTTTTCAAGAACTCTCCATAGCACTTCTCTTGGAACTTTATCATGTGCATTTTCTAAATCAATAAATATCATATGTAGATCCTCCTTATTTTCTCTATATTTCTCCATCAAACCTCTTAATAAATGTATGGATTCCATAGTCGACCTACCCGGCATGAATCCAAATTGATTTTGAGAAACATTAATTGACGCCGCAACCTATGCTCCATAACTCGCTCCCATAGTTTTAAAGTATGACACATTAACTTAATACCTCTATAATTCACACAATCTTATGCATCACTTTTATTCTTAAAAATAGGAATTAACTCACTCATTCTCTACTCATCTAGCATCTTTTTAATTTTCAAAATAGTATTAAAAAGTTTAGTAAGCCATGAAATTCCTTCATCTCCTAAGAACTTCCACACCTTTATTGGAATATCATCAGGTCCAACAGCTTTTCCACCCTTCATTTTCTTTAAAGCCTCTCTAACTTCAGTTTTACTAATACACCGATAAAAACAGAAATCTTTATTTTCATTTAGGGTGCTAAGGTCAGTATAGGCAATCTTATTTTCACAATCTTCATTAAAAAGTTTAGCAAAATATCTCATCCAACTTTGTTGAATATCATCTTCTAAGAAAAGTATTTTTTGATCTTCATCCTTAATGAACTTCACTTGAACTAAATCCTTACTACTCCTATCTCTTTTTTTGGCTAACTTATACATATATATTTCTCCCTCTTTAATATCTAATCTATTATATAAATCACTAAAAGCTAATGTCTTTGCATCGCATATTGCTTTCTTAGCGTCTTTACGAGCCACTTTATATATTACCCAATTATCAGAATATTTAAAATTAAACCAATTTTTATAACAAAACTGCTTATTTTTAACTTTTGTAACTAGAGCGATGAAAAATAATAGCCCAAACTCCACATTCTCTCTTTTACATCCTCATTCTCTCTTCCTTTCTCTCCCGACCAAGTAAAGGGAATGGGAAGAAATGGCTTAGATGAGGGTTTTTAGAAATAATGCTTTTTTTATATTTTTCTTAAAAAAACTTTCTAACCTAGTGTTGTAGCACTCAAGACCCCAGTGCACTACACTAATTCAAATTCTATAAAATGCAAGAGTTTGACACCACAATGCTTAATAAGCTCAGCACTACAACACCTAATCAGCTAAAATTTAGATTTTTAAAATTTTATTTAAATTAAATATGAGGCTTTTATAATCTACCCTCCTTAGCATTGCAAATCCTAATTAGATAATATTTAGATTTTTAGGAATTTAGTAAAATTAAGCTTGAGGCTTTTGTAATATACCCCCCTTAAAAAAAAATTCATCATCAATATTTATCACTACAAACCAATGATAGATAGAATAAAATTTATCTATCATTGGCTATCTATCATTGGTTACATCAATCATATTAATAAAAACATGTATTCATTCATTCACAAATATATAATTATTAATCAATTAGTTAAATATTATTTTATTTAATTTATTTTAATCATATGTGAAAAAATATCTTAATATTATTCAAAGTAGTGCATCTCTCACTTCTTGTTGACTCACACTATCTTAATATTATTCAAAATAAAGAACTATATAAGTTGTACTGGTATTGTCATTGCTGATTGTGCGGGCTATCTTTGATTCCCACTCATATTGCTTCCATCTATTCCACTCTAGAACCTTGACTTGAAATTCTATATCCTAAAATTCCTTATTTATATGCTTACCTAGTTGATCCATTCTAGAGCTAGACCTCACTTCGTATCCCCTCTAAGGTGAAAGTGCTCAGATAGCACTAGAAAGTTCGTTAGGGATGTTAGGCCCTATTGAACTAGTCCCAAGGCTAATAAAAAAAGAGGTGAATTGGTAATAAAATATCTTTCAATCAAAACATAATACTCAAACCAATATCACCGCAATGAAAACCAAAGTACAGAAATTAAATACGGAAGTAATAAAGAAAGAACACGCCAGATTTATAGTGGTTCGATCAAACCTTGACCTACGTCCACTCCTTGGAGGCACCCTCCAAGTATTGCAATAAACTAAGTGTCTCTCCTTTAGCCCCCACAACTAGGCGGAGAAGCCCTTACAAAATCACTTCCACCTTCCCCGGTGCGGCAGAGTCGCCGGGTCCTTTGACACCAAAGAGATCTTCTTCTTTGGTGAACATCCCTCGAGACAAGCCTTGAATCCGACGGTATTCAGGTGCGAGCTTGCTAGAGCAACCGTGTGGAACCCCCTCCACACTCGCATGAGCCCCCCTCACAGGATCTTCTCCCTCTCTCAAACTCCACCCTTTCCTCACTCCCTTTCAAGCTCTCTCTTCAAGTTTCTCCAATAGAATGAAGCTACAATGGCTGCCAAAGACACTTACAAAGTGTCATGTCATAGCTTAAGTAGAAGATCTCAAAACGAGCTCATTAATGTAAGTTGCCGACATTATCATCCAGAATGATAGGCATATCATCCTGGCCAATTAGTTCAAATATGAGGAAAATCATCCTGAACATCGCCTTGAAATGAAGCTGGACGATGTCCAATCAGCCCGGATGATCTTGCGATCGGCCCGGCCGATGTGATCATGTAAATCACCATTAATTGCTTTCCTTAATCGCCAGATTTATTTAAGAAAAATTGCTCTAGATCGGCCAGGCCGATCCTGATAGGCTAGGCCAATCCCCTAGGATAATGTCCAAAAATAAGTATTTCCTAAGTAGATCTGGCGGCAGATTTCTTTCTGAATTGAGGCTATCATCCTGGCTGATACAAAATCGTCCATGATGATATGTTTTGCATAATGACGGCTGCTTTAATGAGGATGCCCTAATTAGGGTTTTTACTTTTGAACCGAACGTCCAGGATGATATAAAATTATCCCGGACGATGTTACCAAAAACAGTAAACTCTAGGGAACAGTCAGAAAATCTTCCAAGTTATAAAGTATCAGGAGCCACACCAAATACAATAGACTCAAGAAAGGAAAATGTGTACAAACTGACTCAGACCTAGTCTACCCAATCTTGAGCTGGTTCCAAATTGCAGTCTGATCGTGTGGACCTAAAATGTTAGTAAATAAGGCCATCATAGAAAAATAGAAGTGTTTGCTATCATTAAAATCATAAATCATGAAAACAGATCAGCAATATAAGGGTAGTCAATCATCATATGTCCAATCTGAAATAATCTGAAACAATATCATATGATTAGGTAATACTATATTATATGCCTCCTACCACATCTAGGGCACTCTAGCGTGTTACGGTTGGCAAATAGGCCCTCTCCTAACTTCAACAAACATTCTCTTCTTCTCACTATTGTTCCTTCTTGGTCACCTCCTCACGTGTTATCTTCCCATTCATGTCTAGTATAAACTTTAGAATAACTAAATCATTTTCTTATACCCTTATTTTATCCACAAATTTTAAAAACTTGAATCCTTAGAGGTACCAAAGGATGCCTCAGGTCATCTTTTAATTCTCTCAAGAATGTGTAGCACTTTTATTCTATAGTATGGACTAGTTGAGGTGCGTATGGCTAATGTGGTGAATTTAGCTTCAAATTGTATCATGGTTATATCTCCCTTCTTCAATCTCATAAAATTTTCTTGTATATATTGTCATGTTGATGGGGGTATAAACAAACTTCACCCACTTGATCTGGGTGATCAATTTACTTTGGAATTTCTTCCTTTATTATCCTATCCACCATCTTTTAGCTTCACTTATAATTAGAAAATAGCTAATGGAACTCTCCTATCATTTGGACACTACATGCTGTGTTTTCTTTTAAATTCTTCATAACAAGTCTTCTGCTACATATGGCTCTAAAGCTCCTTTGAACAATGGTAGATTTAGCTTTTGAAATATTTGTAGATATCTTCCCTCTTCAATTTTCTTTCTTTTAGAATGTATACTCTATGCATCACTCATTAGCTAAGTTATTAGTCATGCAACCTAGATTATGTTATTAGAACTCTCTACAACTATCATGCTCCACTCATTTGGTATTCTATGTTCATGTGGATCGATTGCACTAAGTAAAGTTTCCTTTCTTAACAAATTATAATTCATTCATACATATGCATGTAATTTAAAATTCAAAAATGAATGCACCTTATAACTACCCCATTTCTACCCATCATAATAAATTCCCAAAGCTCTAGCGACAATCCAATTATTTCAATGACTATTAATTTGATACCAAAATTTATAATGCCCCAAGATTAAATTTTGGAATAATTTTATATTTGATCTTTTAATAATCTACCAAAGCCTCTAATAATTCATGTATATAATAAAATCTTGTAAAAATAACCATATAAATCAAATATTTTACTATATTCATCATTCCTCAAAAATTAATTTATAATTGCAAGGAGTTCAATCAATACGTCAATCTATCTTTCTATGATCATGATTATAAAAGAATAAAATAAATTATATAAAACTAAATATGAGATTCTAAATTCAGATCAATCCTCACTCCATTGGGACCTAACACCTTCCTAAAAAATATGTAAAACCATTGAACGAGCAAACAACTCAGTAGATTACTAGAATCTACAACTACAATTAATGCATATAAATAAAAAAATAGGCATGTAATCATTTATTTCATATATGTAGTAGGAGAAATGTGTAATCTTCAATATGAATAATATTAATTATTATAAGAAATAGTATTCGATGCAAGCAGTGTAATATGGAACATGAATGATAAATAACCACATATAGGATCAATATCTTTTGTCACTCATATACCCTATTCAATGTATATTAGTATATATGTTATATTAAGAAAATATTCTATAGTTATTGCATGCATGTTATATAACACTACTATATGAATATCATAATCTTATCAAATGCAATGTATCATGTATCAACCTTTATCGCTTTTTGTTATTGTCATATACCCGTTTTAGTTATGTCATGTATTATAATCATAAAATATTATATTATATCACATATAAAAATTATCAAGTATGTTCTTATCATATGCACATACAAGTAAGGTAGGACTGGCCACTTGTGATACTTTTTCTATATTAGGTCCGATAAGCCAATCCTTTATGAATTAGTCCCAATTATATTAATTAAATTATCATGAATAAGTCTCATATCAGACATCAATAGTCAGATGGTTTTCTTATAAGAAGTCATCACTTCTTGCCTATTAGTGAAATATATCAGATGAATCAATCTCCTTATATCTACCTTTTCATCTAAGTTAGGATTACACCATAAACCTTAATTAAAAGAAAGCCAATCAGCCCACCCTTATATATAGGATAACATGTATCCTTCTAACATGAACCAGTCAATCTTTTCTATCTAGCCTTTATTATTTTTTACACACATTGCATATCAAAAATAACAAAATAATAACAATATGGGAAAATCATATAAAATGATCATAACATGTGTTTTCATTATTCATATAGTGTTCCAAAAGGCATTTTGAGCTAAAGTAATAAAAAATTATGCATATTATATATCTCATGTCTACATGTAGTATACTAACTCTAGATAATCATATACCCAATATTACTCTACCTATTTTAATTAAACTGACATATATAAAAAAACTAATTGGTGAAATCTCAATATAAACTAGAAAATTTGCATAATGATGATATCTACCACATTAAAAGTTACATGATGGAAGTTCACTAAAATGAAAGTTATTTAATTTTTATCAATTTTAAGAGAGAGAAAATAGATAAAATATAACATTATTAAGAATAGAGGTATAGTTAAGGTTACCTACACTTATTAGAGCAATTTTTGTAATTGGAGTTATAAAAAATATCACTCCAAATCTCACTTTCTCTCTCCTCCATCTCACTCTCCCTTCCTCTCCTCTCTCTTGACCAAGCAGTTGGAATGGGGAGAAATGGCTTAGGTGAGGATTTTTAGATAAATGTTTTTTGATATTTTTATTTAAAAATAATTATTCTTACTTTGTGTTGTGACACTCAAGACCAGTGTTGCTGCACTCCCTCAAATTCTAGAAAACATGATAGCTTAGCACTATAGTGCTTAGTAGGTTTAGTAACGTAGTGCATCGTAAGCTAAAATTTAGATTCTTAGGAATTTAGTATAATTTAGCTTGAGGTTTTTGTAATCAACCATTTAGAAGAAAACCATCCTTTATATTTCTCACTGCATACCACTAACAAATATAAAAAAAATTATTTATAAATGGCTACATCAATCATATCAATCAAAACCTAAATTCATTCGCTCAAACATATATACATGTCAATGACTAAATAATATTTTATATAATACATTTCAATCATAGATGATAAGATTTCTTAATAGTATTCAAAATAGAGGAATATATTATGGAACCTCTCACTTCCTACTAACTCATACTATATTTTTGTGGTTGTACTAGTGTTTACATTACTAATGGTGTGGGTTGCCTCTGATTCCCACTAATATTCCTTTTATCTATCTCACTCATAAAGCCTTAACTAGACATTCTAGATGCTAAAATTCTCTTCTTATATACTTTTCTAAACTAATCCATCTTAGACCAAGATCTCTATGTATCCCCTCTTCCATTGTTAATCATTCTATGTTCATAATGTTGATATCTGAAACACTATGCTATGATCAGATAACACTATCCTATATGCCTCCTACCGTATTTGGGGCACTCTAATGTGCTACCAGCTCGCATAATATGTCACTCTCTAGAATCTAAATTAGAAGAATTTTTTCTTTTATTTTTTAATAACAACATCAGAGCTATCAAATTTTATTTTTTTTAATTATTAATAGAAATAATTCTATATTTCAAAACATTAATATACATCTATATTCGTTGACCCAAACATAAATTATATGTAATATTTAGGAATCATACAAATATATCATTTTTATCTAAATTCTAAGTATAAAAGAATAATTAAAATAAAAGAAATGAAACCTGAGGAATCCTGCTCAGTTTATCACTCCTGCTCACTTACGCTAAATTGAAATCATTTAAACCATATATAATAAGTTAAAGAACCCAACCAGTCACATTAAAATCCTTTAATTGAATTCAAAATATGACAAAGAAGCATTATGCATGTCGTCAGTTAATTCATAACAATAACAATCATATGATCAATAATCAATGCAAAAATAGTAAAACTCATATACAGTAGCAGTAAAATATGTAAACAGTAAAATAGTATAGTACAAAAACCTGTAAAGTAGTATAGTGGGGAAATTAGTAAATAAGTATGGGTGTCAAATCCATAAAATATTCATTATATCAGTACTATCAATCTATAAAATAATCATATAAATGGTAAAATAAAAACATCAATAAAGAACTATTGGACTTATATTGATGTAGTACAATGTTAAAATGATGAACGTAAACTATATAGTGAGTCTATGTTAGTATTATTCGATATTTTAGTCACATGGCCAACATATCATGTTCCAAATATATTATAAGCTCAATATCAATAATCAATATAGTGAATCAATAATAGTAACAATAATAGTGAGTCGGTAGTAGTATCTATAATAGTTCAATAATAATATCAGTGTCCTTATTGGTACTAGTATATATGATATAAGTAATAATAAATCAAAACTATAGCAGTAATCCATATAGTGATAAAAATAAAATCAGTAAAGCCATATAGTAATAATGAATCCATAACATATATTTTAATAGTCACATTAAATAAGAAAGAAGTCATGGATATTACAGTATTTTTAGTAGTAGGAATCTTATCATTAAAAATTGCTCACTTAGTAAACAATGTCATTACTCTTTACCCGTAGATATAGTAATAACTCTTTTTAAGTCTCAATTGTTGCTATGAAATTGTTGTATCATTATATCAAATAAACTATAGTATTTAAAGGAAAATCCATCGACCCACCATCTTGTACAAGTCAATCAATCTTCAACCAACAGGTCAACCTGTCTTTACTTATCTTTCACACATATCTCAATAAAATTAATAGTGACTAGCTATTACTTAATCAAATTTTCATTTTTATTCTTAATTTTTGTATAACAATATTCTTAAATAAAAAACCTACTGAGTAAATGGTGTATAGTTTCAAAATATAACTAAATTATTAAGGATTGTGTAAAACATCATTTTAAGTCTTTAATCATACTAAAGGACTACTTTTAGAGTCATGATTACTTTCTATTGACTAAAAACCACACAAATTACAAAATACCCTATGGAAAATTTCTAGAAAATTCTCAAAATATTCATAATCTAAATCTCAATAACATATAAAAGGTTATGCAGTGAAAATTTTACCAGTGCAAAATTATACACAATTTTTAATAAAAATAGAAATTTAATAAAAGAAATATCAAAACATCAAATTTTTTAAAATAGAGATAGGCATAATGTGACCTACCTTGATTAGAATAATTTTCTAATAAGCCTGAAGGCTAAAAATTACTTGAATTGGCTTAAAATAGAGTTTTTCTCTCTCAAAGCACTCCTAAACCCTCTCTTTACTTTTGTGGCTATGATCAATTGAATGAATTAATTAATTGACTTTAAAATATATAAAAAAATTAACATAATGGCCAAGTGTTGCGGTAATGTGACTTACCACTGTGGTGCTAGTTTATTTTTCCAAAATACAGTGATTGGTGCACTGCAATGTCGTTATTTGGTGATCGATATTGTAGTAATGTTGAGGTACTCATACACCCAGCACTGAAGTGCTCAAGAAGTAACATTTTTTATATTTTACTAAAATTCACTCCATACTCTTAGGACTCATTCCAGATTTTCAAGCATTAAAAAACTTCCAAATACATACAAATAGGTATAAAGAATCTATTCAAATATTTACCTTTAAGAATTCCCCTATTTATAATTTTCAGTTGTTGCACCATAGGTCCTCTCGTAACTTCAGTAAACCTGCTATTATTCTCACTATTGTTCTCGCTTAGTCACTTCTTCACTTGCTTTGTTCCTATTCATGTCCTGTATAAACTTAGGAATAGCTAGATCATTTTCTACTAACCTTTCTATCTCCACTAATTTAAAAAATTCTTGAATCCTCCATGGTACCAAAGGATGCCTTGGTTTATCTTTCACTCCTCTCAAGAATCTATGCCATTTTCTTCTACAATACTAACTTGTTGAGGTGCATATCTAGATAATGTAGTGAATGTAGGTTTATAATATTTCACTGTCCTATCTCACTGCTTTAGTATCATTAAATTTTCTTACATCTACTATCATGTTGATTAGGGAATGAACCCATTTCTGTAAGTTCTGAAAAACTCCTTACACTTGATATGGGAGTAAAATTTTCCTTGGAATTTCTCTCTCTATTATCTTATCCACTATCTTTTAACTACACTTTCAAATAAAAAATAGCCACTGGAACTCTCCTATCTTTTGGACACTACATGTTATCAAATATCCTTTCAATTCTCAACAACCATGCTTATGCTACCTATGTCTCTATAGTTCGTTTAAATAATGGCGGCTTTAGCTTATGAAACATTTCTTGATGCCTACCCTTCTCATTGTTTTTACTTACAAAATGTATACTTTATGATTACTCATTAGCTAAGCTATTAAACTTATAAATAGCATCAGCTATCAGAACTCACTACAGCTACGATTTTGTTTTTACTAGTTTGATTGATTGAAGTATTTATATTGTTTATATTTTAAAACTTTTATTTTTTTTCTTAGGTTTATACATTTGTATGTTTTTTCCTGGATGATTGTGAGGCTCCTAGGAATTTGTCTAATCCCTTTAACCTTCTACGGTGTAATAGAGTAGTTCGTGACCCTTTGACTCCAAGAGATTTTTCATAAAATTTCACTGATAAAAAACTTTAACACAATGAGGAACAAGGCAAACTTTGGTCAGAAAAACCATGGGGAAAAAACTCTTACACTCCTTTCCACTTATAAAGCTCTTCTCCCTCTCTCACAACTTCAACTATCCCTATCTTGCTCAAATCTTTCTCTTTAAACCCTTGCTTATAGAGGCACCCTCAAATAGCCAAAAGACTCTCTAAAATGAATTAGAAGATGCTTAAATAGTAGGCTTCTAGAAAATTCCTAATTTTCAATTCTACTGTCATTATTCATACTATAAAATCCATGGATTGTATAGTACAATTAGTCCAACTATCCCACTATAGTATTGTATGATGAATAAGAGCATAGTCTTATGAGTTCAATTTCATAATAGATCGTATGATCCAAATGAATTGTACTATAATATGATTCTTTCAAATTAAGGATTAGATCATATAAGATGAACCAAATGTCATCCAAAGAGTCCATAGGTGAGTCATGTAGTATGATATTATGATCATACTAGATGATCCAAACTTCATCCAGAGAGACCTCAAGCAAATCGTAACATAATCTATAATCATACAATATGATTTATAACCATCTTAGATCTAATTTGATTACTTAATTAACTAACCTAATTTGGAAATAATTTAAAAGACTGTATAATACAAAATACTTAATACATTACAAACAATACAAATTTGTTGATTTTAGGTAAGTTAGATTCGATGGTAGGGTTTCTAGTTATAGTTGATCGTATAGTACGATGAGGTTCTCGTATGTATGATTAGTTATATTTAAATTTAATTTTTTTAAAACTAAATATTTTAATTAATTTCTATTTGAGTTTATCATACGATGCAATCAAGATCATGTTGCATTTGCATAATTTAACAAAAAAAATTAAAATCTTTAAATTTCACTTCCTACGTATATGTGTGCATGATTGATAAGATAACATACTTCTTTATACACTTATTGACTCAAGAAAAAGTAAAAGTATAGACTCTTCAATATGAAATTTAACCCACGCTCTCACAATGCATAGTCTTGAGCCTGAATATTTAGTCTTTCTTTGTGTATACTATTACTTGAAAGGTTAGTTATGCACAAAGAAAATATCAAAAATAATATGCATGAATAAATACATAATCATCCAATAATGTTTAAAATCATTAAAACATAAGGTTGGACTCTCAGATCGTAACATAGTTCATTTAAAAGATTTAGATGTTAGGAAACATATTTCAAGTGCATTAGTTAGGTTCATTTGAATCCATTTATCTCGCCAATGTAGAGTCACAATTTCTAAAAGGCAAGTAAAGATCTTTCTTTTTAAGAAAGATTTTACTTATATAATTATGTATCTCAAACTAAATATTAATAAGAATATTCTTTATAAAAAATTTATTGTACCTTTTCATCTAAGAAGTCCTTTTGATGGAAAGTAACATATAGGGCTTTCGTTTAAAACCGTGGATGGCATGTATAAAAGGAAATCTTAACTAAAAGCTGCTAGCAATTAGAATCACCAGAAAGGCTCTATGTAGTTAAATAGTTCACTCATCTAAAATACTTAAATGTTATAATCCTTAAAAGATATATAATCATTTTAAAAGTTTGAAAAGATAGAAGCCGCATAAGGCACATATTATATAAAAATTCTTAGAAGCCATAAACCTTTAAATATAAATGCTCTTTTTTTTTAAATCTCAAAAGATATAGGACTAAGAAGGTTTATATTTCTTTCTAAACTAAAAATTTAAAAATACTGAAGCCTCAATAGGTATATGTTTCTACTCATTCAAAAATAAGCCTCAATAAGTATATGTTTCTATGCATTCAAAAATATTAAAAAGCATAGATTCTTCATTATCTTAAATATATTAAAAGGAAAAAGTATAAGAAGATGTATATTTTCTAATCTTCTTAAAATTCTAAAAGGCATAAGCATTAGAAGGTACAAAATCTTCATCAATCTAAATATATAAAAATTTAGGGTCTTATATTTTAACTATGGGTCAGTATTGTGTTACCACAAACTCAAATAATCAACTATGATATGCAATATTTCTATGATGAATTAAAATTTTCAAATGACTCAAAAATATTTAAAGGGTTTAGTCTCCTTTAAAGGTCACATTCTAAAAAAATAATATAACTATTTTTTTGAAAATTAAGTGTAACTCCCTTAGATCTACATTTGGAAGAATTATTTTGTTTTTCTCTTAACTAATTTTTTAGAGCCACTAAATATCTATCAATAAAAAGTAATTATAAATCATCTACATAAAAACCTTTCTATATTAATTCCTTCATATTTTAATTTATAATTGCAAGGAAAAAACATCAAACATCAACATATCCTTTTAAAGCTCTTGAATATCAAAATTAAACTAAAATACATAAATATAATAAATCCTCAAAAACTCTAATCAGCCTCACTCCACAGTGTCCTATCCCCTGCCTATACCAGAAAATTAATAAAATCCACAAAATAAGCTTATAAAGCATGGTCATTTACTAAAACCTACCACTATATTCAATGCAAGATAAAAGAATCAATGTGTATTCTTCAATTATAATCAATATGAATCAATAAACTATCAATATGAATAATAAATAATCTATTCAATCAATACAAATCACTTGTATAAACTAATATGATTAGTAAAAAAAGAGCATCTCAATAAGGAGAAGAAGTCTATAAATCCTTTAAAACAATTGGTAAAAGGTCCCTAAACCAATACCAGGTTATTTATAGTAAAACAAGTATCAATTATCTATCAGCTATATTCATGTTGATGGTTTTATTATATATTTTATCAACTATTATGCCATGTATAGTTATTTGTAAGTATGACATCTTAATATGTTATATCAATATATTTATCGATATGTTATATACCACTAGTGCTTCTATCAATGTCTATCAGCATACCTATCGTATGTTATGCCATGTTATATCAATCTCAATGCTTTTATTAGTCTTATCTGTTCTATTATATAAATTTAAACATTGATACAATTATAAATAACAAGGAAAGTCATCTAGCTTTAATATGATATTTTTATCCTTCCATCTGTCATTTATATCTGTAAATAAGCCCATAATTATCAATCAATTACATGTTTCAATTATTTACTTTTAAATCATTTTTCAATAAATCAGTAAAGAGTCATCAACTTCTTGTCAATGACATAATCTTTTAGTATGTTAAATGCAAACATCCTTGACTACACCATAAATCTTTATTTTTAAGAAAGGCCAAAGACCATCCCTCCAATATAGGGTATTATCATTATAAAAGCCAACATGTATTAATTATAATATTCACAACTAGACTTCCTTGAGCCATATTTATCTTATATTATTCATATCATTTCTACATTTCATTTTATATCATATGCGGAGTGTAAAAACCTTGGTACATTCCATGCAATGCAATAAAATCTAAATAATATTTGTTAACATAAAAAAAAATTATAACTATCAATTTATGCTTTGAAATTCAATAATATTACTTTTAAAAAACCCACAACTCATATATATCATATATGAGAACTTAGACAATAAAAGTATGGTAAATCAAGAAATGATATATTTTTATCAATTTTTGGAGGAACAAAATTTGAGAAATTTAAATAATTGAAAATAGGAATAGGATTTGGGTAACCTATCATGATTAGAAGTAATCTTATAGTAGAATTAACGAATAAAATGCCCCCAGAAATCTTCTCCTTCTCCCTTCTCTCCGTTCCATCTCCTTTCTTATACGATAAGCTGAATTAAATGGGGGAAGAAGTTTGGGGTACTGAGGGATATTTATTATTAAATATTTTAAAATAAGATTCAATGCCTAGTGCCTCAATGCCATGAATCCCGGTGCCATTGCTCTGCATGCTGAATCCATAGTTACTATAGACTAGAGGCTTTGATATCGTGATGGTACTTTCTGGCAGTATAGCGTACCTATGTCTTGTGTTTTCCTTAAAAGCACTACAATCAATATTTTCATATTTTCCAAATAAATTTATTTTTTGAAATTTTGAACTATAACAACCTCCCCATCTTAGAAAATTATCATACCTAATAGTCCATTATTGCTATAAAAATAAGACAAAAATAAGAATAAAATATAATAAAAATTATTTTGTTCAAATCAATGATAAAATATAATTGAAAACAAAATTTATATAAGCATTAGCAAATTAAATAAAGTATTTATAATTAATCCATCAATCATATCAAACTCACTTAATTATATATGCATGTCATTCAATTGTATTTCATTCAATATGCTATGAAATGGTATCAACTATTTATACACTAAGTATCATTGAACTTAAAATAAATTAATTTCTTTGGATAGAAAATTCTACATGTAAATGTCACAAGTAAATCCCTATTCTCTTATTGTACTAAATTGTAAACCTCAATTGTATTGGAGCCTTCATGATAGAATGAGTAGGATCTATTTGACTCTAACTATTTCCCATGTATTCTATTCTCCAAAAATTCAATTTTCATTGATCCTTCACTATACATCTATATATAGGGTTGTCAAGACTATTCTACTTATAATACATATCCTTTCCCTGTCTCTATTATTAGTAATAACCATCTGAAGTTCTCATTGTCCACATCTAAAGCACTATCCTGTGATTAGAAAATAGTGCCCAACATATATTTTTCTATATACAGGAAACTTGGGTATCCTAATATCTATCACCTTCATCTTTTCTTAAGAGTTTATGGCTTTCTTGTACTAAATTTTAGCTACTTTCTTTTGCATCATGTCTTATCTAAATAGCAGTATAGCTAAATCATTTTCTATTAACCTTGCACTCTCAACCATTTCAAAAAAACTCTTGAATTCATAATGGTACAAGTGGGTGTCTCAATTTATCTTTCAATATTCCAAAAAATCTATAGCATTTCTCTTATGCTTCACTAATTAATTATGTGTCATACTTAGACAATGCAGTAAATTTAACTTTATAAACTATCACTATCTTTTCTCCCTGCTCTAATCCAATAAAATCTTCTTGTTTTAACTATTGGGCTAATGGAGATATAGACTAGTTCCTAAAAAATTGTAACAAACTATACCCAAGTAATCTCTACATTTATCATTCCTTGGAATTTCATTCATTGTTTTCCTATCCACCATCTTTATGCTTTACCCTTAAACAAGAATACTACTAGTGACACTTTTTGCTCTCAGGCACTGTATACTATCAAATATATTCTCTATCCTTAACAACCAATATTCTACTACTTGCTATTACACAACACCCTTAAATCATGGTGACTTCAACTTATGAGATATCTATAATTTCTTATCTTTATAGCTATCATTGAACCCTGATTATTTACTCTGAGTGTCACTTATAATCTAAGCAACCATACTGGGAAGTTAAAAAATGCTATAAGAAGTGACTAGAGTTGTTGTTGTTGTTTGTTCATTCTACACATTTTACTTAGTCGAATCCATTTTCCAGTGTTGAATTTTCTTTCTGATCAATCATGCATATAAACTCAACATACAAACAAATGCAGATAAATCAATTAAATATGTAAATATTAGAATCTATACTACCCAACTTCTACACCACTCATAAATAATCCTGTGACCTTATCTATAATTTAAGTATTCCAATAACCATTACTCTAATAGAAATTATATCACCCCATGATCTAAATTTTAAAAAATTATCTATTTTATCTCTAAATTAATTTGCCAGAGCCACCAAATTTTGTTTAGTAAAAATAAATCCAGTGAAAACTATAAATCATATACATCAAAACCTTTTTATATTCATTTAATTAAAAAATTTTATTTATAATAGCCATGAGATCACATCAAATATTGATATATCCTTTTAAGGCTCTTGACTTTGAAAGAATAAACTAAAACACAGAAATAAAATGAAACCTAAAATAATAATCAACCTTATTCAACAGGATTTTAACCCCTTCTCAAACATGAAATCAATAAAAATCACATAATGAGCTTATAAAGCCTAGCGAATTACCAAAACCTATTGTAGCATTCAATGTAAGGCAATAAAATTAACATGTATACTCTAAATCTAATAAATAGCAATAAATAATTATTAGTATGAATGTAAACAATCTATGCAATCAATATTACTCACAAGTAGAAACTAAAAATATCAGTTAAATAATGGTATCCCAATAAGAAAAAGGAACTATCAATCCATAAGAAAATTGATAAAAAGTTATAAATTAATAATAGTTGTTGTACAGTAAAATAAGAATCAGTTATCTATTAATAATATTTATGATGATAGTTTTATTATATGCTTCTATCAACCATTATGCCTTGTTTAGTTGTCTATCAATATGCCACATCAATGTGCTATATTATTATGTTTATCAATGTGTTATATACCTACATGTCTATCATTATACCTGTCATAGTTTATGTTATGCTACATCAGACACAATTCTTCTATTAGTCCTATATGCACTATTATGTAAATACAAATAAGGATACGTTTATGAATAGTAAGGAAGGACACCCAACTTTAATGTGGTGTTTTCATCCTTTCATCAATCATCAATATTTATCAATAAATCCATCTTTATCAATCAATCATATCTTTTAATTATTTACTTCATAGGTGGCTTTCAATAAATTAAGAAAGAATCATCACTCTCTACCCATTGGCATAATTAGGTTGTTAGTTACAAGCTAAGATCAAGGACTCCACCATAAGCCTTTACTTTTAAAGAAAGCTAATCGGCCTACCGTCATATATAGGATATTATCATTTTAATAGTCAACCCATATTAATTATAATGTTTACAAGTAGCCTTCCTTCTTAACATACAAATGTCATATTTATCATATATTATTCATATTATTTTCTACATGCCATTTGATATTGTGTATGGAGTACAATAACCTTTCTACATTCCATGCAATGCATGACAATCTATATACAATTTATTAATTTCAAAAATTTATAACTATCAATTTACATTGTGAAATTCAGTAATATTATTATAAAATGTTCACAAAACCCATATCTATCACATATGAGAAATTACATAGTGAAAGTTTGGTAAATCAAGAGATAATGTATTTTATCAATTTTTTGAGGAATAAAATCCAAGCAATCAAAATTATTAAAAATAGAAATTACCCCCCGCCCCACCCCCTCCCCCCCCCCCCCCCCCCCCCCCCCCTCTCATTTCCTTTCCTATCCTTTCTTCCACAACAAGCTGAATGAAATTGGGTGATGAAGTATGGGGTGGAGAGGGATATTTATTATTAAATATATTAAAATATGATTCAATGCCTAGTGCCTCAATGCCATGACTCTCAGTGTCATTGTGCTGCATGTTGAATCAATAGTTATTATTGAGTAGAGGCTTTGACATCACAGTAGCTATTTGTAGTGCTACAGTGTACCCACACTAATGTGCTTGCTAGTATAGCACTGCAGCGCTACAACCTAGATTTTAAAAATTTTCAAAATAAATTAATTTTAGGAAATTTTGACTTTTACATTAAGAATTCATCAATTAGCATAATTACATCAAATAATCTGATTATAAGTATTCATAAGTTTTTACATTAATATATGGAAAAATATATAATTTAATGATTAAACAAATAAGCAATCATATTGCAAGTATTCATATAGAATTATTGAATTTACATTGTGTCAACACACTCTCTATTATCATCTCTTCTCCAAATCTTCTTCTTTTTTTTATATATCTTTTTATCAATCTCTTCTCTAAATCTTCAAATTCTTATTTTTACTTAGATTAGGGATCACTTCTTCATAGAAGTTTACTATAACAATGTAACGTCTATCTATGTCAAAGATTATCTTAAATGATTCTAGATAGTCATCACCAAGTTTGATGCGAAACAAAACTAATATTGATACTTAGAGTCGATATATAGATGAAGATCAAGAATCATCTTTGGCAGTGCATGAAATGTACAAATACATTGATATAATATTAGAGTAGAAATAAAAAAGGCACAAAATATAAAATTAAAAAAAGGATCAGTGAGTTCACTTTCCAAATGTATCAAGAATACTAGAAAATGCACACATCCAATGCATCAATGAATTTTTCTATGATTTTTTTGTAGTGAAAAAGTTACTAACCAATAGTCATATAGAAATTTTCTTAAGAAAATGCACTTTTGAAAAAAAAAATTAAATGACTCAAAATACTTGAAGTCATGTGAAATTCCTAAATTCTATAATTAGTAAAATAAAACTTTTGATAAAGTTGTTTATAAATTTTCTACCATATTTAATGACAGTTTGCAAGATGTTATCTACATTAAAAAAATGCTAATATTTTTTAACAGCTGGTGCGATTATAGAAATTTATTGAAGGTAAACTAATCATAATTTTAGCTTCAAGATCATTCAAGATTAAAATGATCTCATAAATAGAAAAGGTATAATTTGTTTTTTTTTTTTTGGAAAAACATATAGATGCACATGATCATTGTATAAAAATTAAGATCAAAATTATTAGAAGAGTATAAAATTAAGAAAATACATTAATTAAAAATGTTAGAATAATGAATAAACTTTTGGTATTAGTGGAGCTTATTTCATCATCATCATTATCATCATCTCCATATCGTTGCATCAAGGACATGCTATTAGTTCAATCATCATATCTTACATGGGCTACACAAAATTTTGAGATAATTAACTCTTAATTAGAGAAAAAAAACCCAAAAAATAAGGTGAAAATCCTCACACCGTAGATCCAATTCATCAAAATGTAGATAATCAACCCCAATTCAAGAGAAAGATCAAAGGCCCTTTTTAATGATTTTGAACCTCAGTTATAAATCTATATATGAAGGACAGTTTAGTACACTTGGTTGAGACACATTGGAGCATTGAGGAGGAATACACAATGTCTACATATATATATGGCTATATTAAACCCTTTTTTTTTTTAGGAAAATGCAACCTAGTGCATTAAAATTTTATTAGAAGCATAAAAAACAAGAAACTAAGAAATTACACTTGATTCCTCCTTCAATAAAGAAATAAAAGGAGGAGGAACCTTATTTAGAACTAAATCATCCCAAATAAATGAATTAACAATAGCATAGTTAGCACAAAGATCCCCTAACTTATTGCATTTTCTATCAATACAATTAAAGATAACATTTTTTAGATCTTTGAAAAAAGTTATCAATTCATTGTTATTTCCATATAACTCTTCTTGGAGCTTTTTAATGATATTTGCATTATCACTTTCAATGATGATACTCTTGTAGTTTAACATCCAATCTTTAAACACTTCTTTGACTGATTGGATGGCTAATATTTCAAGTCTTAATACATCCCAATGAACACAAGTATGGCCAAAAGCCAACAAAAATATTCCTTTAAACTCACAAAAAACTCCCCCAACCCCAGCTTTATAAGAAGTAAGTAAGGAAGCATCAACATTTAAACCCCTCCACCTGATTGGAATATTAAACCCCTTTACGAAGGAGTATTAAAGCTTATACATGGAAGTATGCTTCACCTATACATGACAAGCTTTAACCTCTTTTAAGAGAAATACTAGAGCGTATGAAGAAAGAATTATAAAGTTTCAATTTACCACTGATCTATGGGAGCATTTATATGTTGGATGGACAAGGAGTTACAATTTAAAAAAAAATAATTAAACTTTTTTTTTTTTTTGCAAAATTTTGGAAAATAAATATTATTTAATTGGTTCAAAAAATATTTAATAATTTTTACTAAAAAAAATTAAAATCCATTTCATTAAGAAAGAAATAACATGAAATGACACTTAAGGACATTATTACTTGATGTTATTTTACTTGGTTCATCTATATTGGTGTCCAAGGAATCATTGTGACTAGAATTATTTTTTCAAAATTCTAATTTTATGCCTCGAAAATGTAAGGAAACCCAAGTTGGAAGGTTAAGGGGTGTATATTTAATAAAATCCTTTTCTTTTTTTAATTTTAATTAAAAAAATTATTTATTTGTTTACTTTTTTAATTTTAAATGATATAGTCAAGACAAACGAGAAGAGTGCCTTCTCTTAGGTTTATATATGTTATGAGAAGTAGAAATTGTATATCAAAAGAAACTACCTTTATTATTAAAAAATTATCAATGATGTATGAGATCTAGTAAAATAATGGTCATTAGTAATTAAGAAGTTAAAGAGAGAAGAATGTACAAACCATTTTTTACAAGCTTTGGCACTAATGCCAAGATCCACACCTTGAGACCTACAACCTAAGGATTCATTACTCTCTCCTTTGGTCACAATTGGGTAGAGAAGCTCTTCTCCTTAACAAGTAATGGAGAAATAGTATACCCTCTTCTTTTACTCTAAGCAAGAATAATATTACTTAGCCCATTGATTAGTCCAATACTTTTTATAACAAGAAGCCTAAAATCACATCAATCTCACTTAATACTTTAATAAAAAACACTTCTTAAAAATATGAACAACACCAAAGGATTTAAGGTTGAAACTAAAAGCCAAATAATAATGGGTGCACATGCTCTCAAGAGAATTTTCTCACTTAGGGCTTTCAAAATCATCTCCTTATGCCACTTTCTTCTTTGTAGAAAGCATATTTTTGACTCACAACTTAGTGGTGAAGGATTATTGTCCAAAAAATCACAATTTATAGGAGAAGGAAGAGAGTGGAATCATCACTTTCATAATGAGGAAGCCATACAGAGCCTATGGCTATAGTAACAATAGGATAATAACTTTTGTATTGACTTTCTTTCTTATTATTTAGTATCCATAAAGAATGTTCTCCATTAATTTACTTGTCATTTTCACAACTTACCCTACAAATGGATAATTAGGGAATTAAATGAGTAGTTTTACATGTCTTTTCAAGTGTCTCATAGGTGCTTAATAGGTTTCAACAAGAAAACCCAAGCCCAGTGGGCCTAGCAAGGAAGACTAAGCTAAGAATGGTTAACCTCCATCTTAGAAGTATCAAGCAATAGAAGACAACAATCCCATTCAACTAAGTAAACCAAGAAGGTCATCCTCAATAAAAATTCTAGGGATTCATGATTTTGGAGATTCACCTCCTAAGCAATGATATATAGTCCTCCCTTAAGAAACTTGCTAGTATAGGGGCGCAAGAAAATATGACACTCTATCCTCTCACAAGGAAGGTTTATGTAATGCCTTCTTTTACAAAACTTGGTAAGGATTTCGTATGAATTTTTTACGTTTTGGATTTGTAATTAGGGAGTTCATAATTGTGTAGAAAAGTTTGGAGCGGAGTAGGAAAATGTTTCTTGGGAGCACTGTGATGTTATACCTTGGAGCACTGTGACTCTTCCCTCTTTATTTGGAGGAAAATAGAAAGAGAAAGTACAATGCATGGTGGCACTGAGCTTTCTATTTGAGAGAAGCATTTTTGGGGGCACTATGGCGCTGAACTCTTTGTCCAAGAGAAAATAGAATATTTTAGTATAGTGTTGTGGTGTTGTACGTAGGAGAACTACATCATTGCGTAATAAACACTACGGGAAAACCCGTCATTACCGGCGGAAATTATCCGCCGCAAATACAATATTTCCGTCGGAATTATAAGTTTCCGTCGGAATCATCTGCGCCAGTTTGGGGCGCATCGATAAATGTCTTCCGGCACAAAAAATGCGCCGGAAAACTTTTCGGCGCACGTTCCAACGTAATACCGGCAAAAAAAATGATGGCGGTCGTCGACAATTCGACCGCTCATTCCGGCGACAAATGCGCCGGTAATTTGCGTCGTATGTGTGCGCCAGTAATTACCGGCAGATAAAATACCGTTGAGACGCCATAAATAACCTTCGGGCTGTTTACGGCGCAAAATCTGCGTCATAAATTGCCGGCGGCTAATATGCCGCAAACTGCGCTGGTAATTTCTGTCGTGCGAAACGATGCTGGTACGTTCGATACGGTTCGTTGTATCATCGTTTTCGTTGCATTACCGGCGCAAAATCTGCCGGAAACCTGTAGCATTGACAAAAAAAAATTGCCTTCCCAGCCAACAATCAGATTTCCACACCTGCAAATCTATACAAATATCTATCCACAACAGTTTATAACATATCCAGAACAGTTTATAGCAATTCAAAGATGCACAAAAACATAAATATTCATTAAAAGAAACTGTTCAATGCTAACAACCAACTAAAAACATCACATATTGTTCAATATTACAGATTCAAAAAAATAAACAAGTTCATAAAATAAACTAAACTACTCTGAATTCGTGGACTCCTCCTCAGCTGGAGCTGTCTCTTTTCCACTCATCTGCTCCCTCATTCTACGCATTTCATCCAACAACTGATTCTGTTGCTCCTGCATCAGCATTTGCATTTGAACCTGTGCTTGCAACTGAGCTTGCCAATCAGCTTTTGATTTTCTTACTTGTTCTAGCTCAGCTTGTAGGGCACTTATTTGTTGAGCTTGTAAGGAGTCGTGAGAAGTGGATGCGAAGCTGGATGCAGTAGAGGAGGTCATCCCCTCGTATGCCTAAGCTTGTGCACCTAAACCATAAACTCTCCCATGTTGCTTTCCTCCGACAGCCTGCGACCAGATGCGATACTCAGAAAACTCCACAGAGCCGCCAGAAGAGCCCTCACCTGCTACGACATGAGTCTCTCGAAGCCGTGTATATTTCTCCTGTGAAAGTAGAGTATTAATATATATAATAAAAATAAAAATAAAAATTATAAAACACATATAAATATATACTTACATGGGCTTTCCTAGCTCTCTCATCAATCCATTGTTGATCCTCCTGTCGCTTATGAGTGCGACTATTTAATTCCACAGGAGTTGGTTCTCTACCAAGCGTCTCTTTCTGTTACAATTAAGAGAAATTTATTAATACAAATTAAAGAGAAATTCTAAACAATATTTAAAATTCATTACCAAACGACACATGTGCTCAGTATATGGAACGGAGCCTCCTGTATGAAGTGAACTACCCAAGCCCCCAACATCAGAAGCTCTGTTCTGTCGATTTTGATCCCTCCTCCTAATGTACTCTTCGCTGCCCCAAGCTGTATTCAACTCAGCCCATATATCCTCTCCAATCCACAATGGTCGCTTCCCATGCTTTCTAATATCTGTGAACATGTCCCGCATCCGAGTAGACCCACGCTTCTCAAAATTCTTTCTAATCTTGTCATTGTGTTGGGGTAGCCAACAAAATTCTTTCTGTATTCAAATACATATAATATATAATATATAAGATATCTGTGAATTAATCATTTTACATAAAAATTAAAACCCAATAATACCTCAAACTCTCTAAACCACATCTCCCGGACTTCTTTCGGGACTTTCTTCCAAGAAACATAAGGAGCGTCAAACTTGCTCCGTATGATGTCCCGTATTTTATGTGTCGGTTGTTTTGATGGGTAGAACCTACAAAAATAAAGTTATGTGAAACAAATATAAAATATAAAATAGAAATATTCGTTAGCTTAAATAAAAGAGAATGTGCATACGGTCACCCTCAGGTGCTATCAACATTCTACCATCTGTCACCTGCTCTGCTGCAGCTGCTGTCGAAGGTCTAGCTGCTGTCGAAGGTCCGGCTGCTGTCGAAGGTCCAGCTGCTGTAGGCTGATGAGGTGGTGGGGGATAGTATGGTGGAGCATATGGTGGAAATGGATAAGTAGGAGGGGCACCAGCATATGGTGGTGGTGTGTAGTATGGGTAGAAAGGAGTACTCTGCCCGGGATCTGGTGAAGGAAATCGGGGGTCTGCTGAGCAAAACTGAGGGCTACTGGCTCAAAGAGTGGGTAAAGGATTTGTAGCAGGCTGAGGCTGTGTAGCAGGCTAAGGCTGTGTATCAGGCTGAGGCTGTGTAGCAGGCTGAGACGAGGCGGTCCCCTCAGTACGTACTGTCCTAGCTAGTCCAACTGTAGCTTTCTTAGTGCATCTGTTAAAAATGTTCTTTATCAATCCTCTACTAGGCTCTTCACCTGAAGCCATCTGCATAAATAAAAAAGAAATATTAAGAACATGAGTTATAACAAAAATTTAAGAAAACATAATGCAGCAGTAACAATAAAATAAATGTAGTGAAGTAAAATGCAGGGAAGTAAAATAAAATGCAGTGCAGTAGCAGAAATAAATTTAATTTACCTTATGTTGTTAACTCATCATTTGTTGATTCACTTTCATCAGATGATACACTCCCAGCACTATCAAATTCATCATTACTTTCCTCTATGGTTAGATCTACCTCTTCTAACTGCAACTCGCTTTCACTAATTCTAATTTGGTCATCTACATTGATAGGGAGATTTTTTAAATTAGACATAAACTCTTCTTGATGTGCTGATGGTATCGAAGTGGTTTTCTTAATTACTCCCCTTAGTTTTGTCTTCATAACTACCAGCCAATCCTATTTGCCTTGTATTCCGCTTGGATAGTTGGCATAATAGACTTGAGTTGCCTGACTAGCAATGATGAATGAATTAAACTTTGCATATCTCCTAGCCCGCTTTACTTCTATTATACCGTAAATTGGATGAACTTTCGTGCCTCTATTTGGTACTGGATCAAACCATTCACAATTGAAGAGATAGACAGTGTTATTGTGACCGGGATATTCAACCTCTAATATTTCTTATAATACCCCGTAGTATTCAGAATCATCCCCTGTATGGGTGTTCCCTCTTACACATACGCTAGAATTTTCTGTCTTCCTACCTTCACACCAATTTTTTGTTTGGAATTTATAACCATTGACCACAAATATTTGATAACATTTTACTAACCCATTTGGTCCCCAAGCTAACTCAAATAACCTTGAGCACTGCGAACTGTCTTCAGTGTGTACCTTTAAATGTACAAGATGTTATTGTTATTAATATTAATTGCAGACATAACTCATTAAGTAAGACTAATTATTCAAAATATACCATATTTTTAAACCAAGACGTGAATTCTTTTTCCACTATCTTCTGGACTTCTCCTTCTTCTGATGTACTAAGACTATCAATGAACCTCCTACAAATTCACATCTTTAGTTTAGATCAATTTTTAAAAGAAACCCAAAAATATAAACAACTTAACTCATACTTACTCGAGATACGGCTCAACTTCATCACAATTAAGCAAGATGTACAATGTGATAACTATCATCTCCTTATCGGTCAAATAGCGCACGGTGCTAGCGCCTAAAGGTTCTCCAATTCCACTGAATACAGATATATTAGAGGATTTACCAACATTTTGAGATGCTGAACTTTCACCTGATTGAGACATTGTTTCAAAATAATACGAGCAAAATGAGTTGTCTCGTATGTTAAATATGCTTCACAGATAGAGCCTTCGGGTCGTGATTTGTTCTTAGCGGTCTTCTTAAGTTTATTTAAATATCTCTCAAAAGGATACATCCACCTATACTGAACAGGTCCACCAACCATAGCTTCATATGGTAAATGAATAGGTAGATGCTCCATAGAGTCAAAGAAGCCTGGAGGAAATATTTTCTCAAGTTGGCACAAAATGAATGGAATTTGCTGCTCCATAAGAATCAAATTCTCTACATTTAATTTAGAAGAGCATAAATCTTTGAAGAAAACACTTAGCTCGATCAAGGGCTTTAAAATCTGATCTGGCAGATAACTAAAAGCAGTGGATAGTAGACATTGCATGAAGATGTAATAATCATGACTTTTCATTCCGAATAATCTCCCTGATCTTATATCAACACACCTGCTTAGATTTGAAGAATATCTATCAGGTACTCGTAGAGTCTTCACCCATTCACAAATTGCTCATTTTTTCTCTAAAGTTAATGTGAATGGAGCTTTTGGTTTGAGAAATTTTCCCGCTCCACCATCCTTCAATTCCAAAGTTTTCCTTCTACAAATCTCCTTTAAGTTCATCATTGCTTTTATATTATCTTTCGATTTCTCTTTGATGTCCATAACTGTATAGAAAATATTATCAAAAATATTTTTCTCTATATGCATAACATCTAAATTATGCCTAATCAAGTTTGTTCTCCAATATGGCAACGACCAAAATATACTTTTCTTGGTCCAATTATGATTGACACCATATTCTGGCAATCTGAACTCAGCTAATGTTGGAGATTCCATTATGGTGGGCAAGAAGTTTACTCTTTCAAAAATTTATTCACTACTGAATCTTGGAGGAGGATGAAACATCACCATTTTATTTTTAGTAAACGCTTCTTTATTTCGCCTGAAAGGATGACTTTGAGGCAAAAACATTCGATGATAATCGAACCAAGTGTTCTTCCTACCATACTTTAAAGTGAATGATTTTGTATTTTCCATACAATATGGACAAGCTAACTTCTCTGAAGTGTTCCAACCTGAGAGCATACCATATGCAGGAAAATCACCAATTGTCCAAAGTAATGCTGCTTTTAGTGTAAAATTCTGTTTGGTAGAGATATCATATGTACTTACTCCCTCTTCCCACAATAAACTTAAATCATCAATCAAAGGTTGTAAGAATACGTCAATCTTCAATTTTGGATTATGTGGCCCTGGAATTATAAGTGACAGAAACATATAAGGAGAAGTCATACATAACTCTAGAGGCAGATTGTAAGGAGTGAGTATCACAGGCCAACATGAGTACGGTGTAGCCGACTGACTGAATGGAGTAAAACCATATGCGCATAAACCTAATCTGACATTTCTTGGTTCTTCTCCGAATATGGGATGTGTACGATCAAAATGTCTCCAAGCCTCTGCTTCTGATGGATGTGTGATAACACCTTCTTGTGGAATGTGATTATTATGCCATCTCATATGTGCAGCAGATCTCATGGATACATATAGACGTTGTAGTCTCGGAATTATTGGAAAGTAGAACATCCTACTAACAGGCACATCCTTCTGCTTCTTTCTATTTTTAGATTTTGATTTAAATCTTGGTGCATTGCAATGACGACATGCAATTTCATAGATATCTTCTTTAAAGTATAACATGCATCCATTCACACAACAATCTTTCTTTGTGTATGTCAAACCGAGTTTAGAAACTAACTTCTTTGTCTGATATAGATCTGTAGGAATTAAATTATCTGTCGGATTGGTTTCCTTAAGCAGCCTAATGAATTGATTAAAACATTCACGAGCAACATTATATTCAGCCTTGATGCTTAACATCTTCACAGCAACAGATAATTCTGAGTGAGTCGTGCACCCTTTCCAAATTGGTTGCTGGGCAGCATGCAATAAATCATAAAAATTTTGTGCCTCCGTATTCGGTAACTCTTCTGTATTTTGTTCAATTTGTATTCCAGTTGCATCATGAACTAATTCTTCAAAATTTGGTCGGATATTTTCAGCCTCAACTATATTAGTACTTGTAGAAGGACCGCATTGATAATCAAATTGTGGCTCATACTCACCATGACACGTCCAATATCAATACCGTGGCATGAATCCTCTGGATTTTCCGGCGGATATAACGCCGGAGATTTTTTCGGCACAACATGCGCCGGTTTTGCTTCGTTGAGTTTAAATAACCCGGCGCAATATCTGCCGGTAATTGCACAGGTAAATTTTCGCCGTAAAGTGCGACGGAAATAATGAGATGTTCCTTTATTCCGACGAATAGACCGGCGCAAACGACGCCGGAAACTTTCCGACGACATTTGCGCCGGAAATTTTGCTGTAGAGTTTTCGGCGCAAAAATATCCGCCAAAAATCCGACGGTAATCGCATGTTTTCCCGTAGTGAAAGTAAGATGAGAATTAAACTAAGTTTCTTTATGTATAAAAATATAAATCCATTTTACCATATCCCCTCACCCTTTAGCTTTCCAAAGAAGAAAGAAGAGAAGGAGAGGAGGAGGAGAGAAAAAAAAAGAGGGAAAATTTGGAGGCTGTGAATCTAGATTTATCAGTCGATACCATTCAGAAAATTGTTATGCTCAAAGGTAGGTCCAATAACCCTATTTCTATTTTAAATTTTGATTTTTTTCCAAATAGTTATATAATAAGATGTGATTAAGTTTCAGAAACCTTCCAACATGAGATATTATAAAAAGTTATATTATGAATATTTTGAGAGTAAGAAATTAACATTTTACTAATCAATTTTCTTCGTATTATGCTTTATGTTAAAAATTGTATTTCTAGCATTTCCTATAGTTCATTAAAATCTTAAAATGATGTTATGTATTCATATTCATGTCCAATGTTAAATACAACATATTAAATCTTCCAATATACATATATATATATGCATTCATATTCATATGATCAAGGTTTTGATGTGGGAGATATTAAAGTGCACTACTAGCTTTGTTATATGGGGTTGAATTTTCATTTTGTTCTATTTATATTTCTTACCTCATCTACGTGATGCATGTGTGGGAGTTTATTTTTGGCCTCATTTACTTTTAGTAGGTGTTGGACATTCAAGGGAGTTATAATTAGAAGTGGAACTATAAGGAGAATGGGGTTAGATCTCCTTCTCCTAGTGAGGGTTAATATTGGCAAGCATAAGTGAAAATAAAGTTATAAGTATACAGCAATATATGTGCTATAATCTAGAATCCTAAATTTATGTTTTGATGATTAAAGATATTAGATGATGATTTATGTTAAATAATGTAGGATTCGATCATTGGTACCAATAAGTGTCATATTAACTATTCTGGATGATTCATTATTGTCGATTGCAATGTACAAAATATCCATCATACTATATGATACCTTTTATTCAACATTCATATCAACAACTTATTAGGATGATAAGTTTTTCCTAATTATAATGGATGATCCTTGATTGTATTGTACAATTTGACCGTTAATTATATGTTCTTGATGAGATATTTTAGATCGACTACATTATACTATACAAACCACATAGTACTATACAATTGAGTTAAACTATAAAAGGGAGGCAAATGCATGCATTTTCTTCATAATTCCATACTTAAACTCATCTCCTTCTCTAGTTTTAATCTTCCACTCAGTCTCTATGGCCCGAAAGTGTAGCCATGTGGATCTCCACTGAAAGATGGATGATAAGTTTTAGTCTGAGGAGTATGAAGATGCTTATGCTCGCTATAAAGAAACCTCCATCGTACACTCAACGATTCTAAGTCAGGCCAATCTTTCATTCCATGTACTTGAACTTTTTGCCCATTTCTCTCTCCAAATCATAATTTTCCCAACCTATCATTGCCACACCAAACTTGTTCTAAAAATTTTTGCCAACCTACTCATCACCTTAGATTAGACTACATTACAATCTTGGGTATGCCAGTGATAAGTAACTATCACTTTGATGATCTACATGAATACCTCCACATCTTAAATGTCGGTCCATCTCCCCACTTTATTTCAGGTTCCTTAGACTATAATTGGACCACAGTAAACATAGTCATTATGAACTCCCCCTCACCTCAAAAAAAACCCTTATTGACTTCTTTATCCCTTAATGCGTGTATTATTTAGTGCATTCTTCAAAATAAAGTCATACCTAAAGCTTGTGACCAAATTAATATCATTCCCTTATTATCTGTTGTCATCTACTAGTGCATGGCTAGTACATAATTCAATGCTTGAGACATATTATTTGGTACATTTAAAATATCACTTTTATTAGGAATTCATGAGCCTAAAAAAAGCAAAACTTATCCCTAGGATACCTTATTATCTATATCCTAGAAAATAAATACAACTTGATCTTTCATGTACAATATACCCACCTTCCTATGTTCTTCACTGACCATTCCATCCACATCATATATAGTGAGCGTTGTCAGGCCCCAATAGAAGTATCTAAGTATAAGGAATAAGCTAAGGCAGGGGAAGCACCAGCACAGCGTGCCCCTCACCATGAGTATGATTACCCATAGGATCATTGGATGGAGAACTTCACTCTACTTAATTTAAAGGTTGATTCACATATGGAGCAGTCTAGTCAGTGCTAGAAGTAATTCTAGTGGCAGTACAAGGCAGACCATGAGTCATTCAATGATTAATTTACCACCACCCATCGTTAATTCCAACACCACCACCACATGATTAGACCCTCCAATGAGTAGTGTCTTTTTTTACTTTGTAGTTATTTTCCTTATCATGTGTTTGTATTTTCTAGCTTTATAGTATTATTTTGTATTGGTATAAATTAGTAAATCACCATTTTGGTGATGTTAAAAGGGGGAGTAGGAAGTTATTGGAAATATTATTTTTCTTTTTAGTGTTGTTTATTTTATTTATTATCTTTGTGTGTTTGTTATGCTTTTTATTTCATGTTATTTGAAAAAATGATAAATAAATTAAAAAAACATAAACAAAAATAAAAATGATAGAAAATAATAAAATAAAATAAAATTATAGATTTCTCCATATTTTTTAAAGAAATCACATAATAAGGGGGAGAGCTTATGAGGAAATTAAAATTAACTTATAATTTCAACTAATGATGTTTGCTACCATAAAAAAGGGAGAGATTATTACAATCAAGGAGCTCAACCTTGTATTTTATGATTACAAATATTATTGAATGATTATCTACTTATTCTCACATATTATTTTGGATATTTATTTTGTGCGCTACTAACCTTTCATGTAACACCATACATGAAGAATGACTAAAGATTCAGGCTCAATACTATGTTTTGTTAATGTGCGAGTTAATTTATGTATTAAAAATTCTATACTTTTATGTTTTCTCGAGTCAATGTATGTAAAAAAGTAATGTTGACTTATCAACCATGCACACACATATAAGCAGAGTGATAAATAAGTATCTTTATTTTTTTTGTTAATTATATTGTACAATCTTAATCATAATGTATGATCCATTAAAATTGAAATTAATTAAAATATATAATTTAAATAAAGAAATTGAATTTAAATATAACTTATCATACAACATGAACATCACATCATACTAGACGATCGCTTATAACTGAACCCCACCATCAAATCTAACTTGTCTAGAATAGGCAAATTTGAATATAGAAATTTAAACTATTGTATTATATTAAACCTTTTATACTATACAATATTTTAAATTATTTCTTAAATTAGATTAGTTAATTAATGAATCAAATTAAATTTGAATTGATTATAGATTGTATTTTACGATGATGGATCATATTATACAAATCACCCAAGGAGTCTCTAGATAAGGTTTGGTTCATCCAGTACGATCATAAGATTGTATTGCACAAATCAGTAGAGAACTCTCTAGATGATATTATGTTTGTGTTGTACAATCTGATGTTTGATTTGAACTAATCATAAGGTACTACTATTCATTCATCTAGTACTATCAATAAAGAAATTAAACTAAACATACTATACTCCTATTCATTATACAGTCTACATTAGGATAATAGAACAAATCGTACAGTACAAATAAAGTTAGAAAATTAAAAAAATTAGAGTTTTTAGAAGCCCACTATATAAGCTTTCCAAAAAATTTTGTAAGAGTGTTTGGTAGTCTAAGAGCATGAGCCTTCTATAAGCAAGGGTTTTAAGAGATAATCTTGAGCAAGGGAGAGAGAGATAAAGTTGTGAGAGAGGAGAAGATCTTTGTGGTTCCAAGGGAGTGTGAGAGAGAGTTTTAACATAGTTTCACTAATAAACATCTACCTTTGTTCATTCATTAGCCAAGGTTTATGTTGAGGGAAACTCTATGAAGAAGCTCTTGGTGTCAAAGGGTCATTGGACACTTTGTTGCACCAGAGAAGATGAAAGTGATTGGGCTACTCCATCTTACCGGACTGTGAAAAAGATTGGGTTACTATGCCTTATCAAGAGGATGAAAGGAATTCAACTACTCTGTTGCAACGGGTTGGTGAAAGGTATTGAGGTACTCCACCACACCATGTTGGTGAAAGACATTAAGCTACTATTACACTGCATCTGATTGGTGGAAGTAATTATGTAAGGTCATCTCCACCTTATCATAGGGGCTAAAGGAGAGTCGTTAATTATTTAGTATAATACTCGGAAATGGCTCTAGGGGGTAGATGTATGTCAAGTTGACTAAACTACCATTAAATTTTGGTTTGAATTTTATTTATTTTCAACATTTACATTCTATAGATTTATTTTCTTGCATATTTCATTTATATGATTGGTTTAGTTTGAAAATCATTGTGATTCATTGTGTTTGATTGATATTATATCTTATTGAAAAAGAAACAAAAAATATAACACTACAGGAAATTAGCTTATTTCCGGCGGAATTTCCGGCGGAACTAAATTCGTGCCAATTTCCGGCGGAGTTCTGACGGAATTTTTTTGGTAAATTTCCGGCATAAATTTTGATTGGTTTACCGACGGATTTTTTTTGGAGGAATTTCCGGCGGAATTTCCGACTAATTTTCGATGAAAATTAAAAAAAAAAATTAGTTATATTTTTATAACTTATTGTCAAATTAAATTATTTAAATTAAATATTTTTTATTTTAAAATATAACTTAAATTATTGAATTTAATAACATAAATTATAATAAATAAATTATAATTTAATTAGTTAATAAAAACATAAATGATTTAAATTTAAACTTAAATTATAATAAAATCTTAAAATTATTTATCTTTTAAAAAAAATTTTCTTTTAAAATAATTATTACTTTTAATATGATTAAGTAATAGGTTAAATACAAAAAATGTAAATAGTTTAACAGGTTTTGGTTTATAGGAAAGATGGTAAGCGTGGTCCTGTGGAGAGTTGGAGGAGGCGGGGTGGTCGGGGTTCGAAACTGGCCGAAAAATTCGGCGCGGGCGGGCTCCCGGCTAGGAGCTACCCCGGCGTGCTGTGCTAGGGCGCCTGGGCTGCGGAAGCCGGCAAGGCTGCTGGGTCGGCTGAGCTGTTGTGTCCAAGCGGGCGGTTGGGCAAATGTGAATTTTTTTTTTTAATTTTTTTGAAATTCCGGCGCATTAAAAATCTGCCGGAAATATTTTTCCAGTGAAAAATTCGTCGGAAAAACATCGGAAAAGATTCCAGCGACTTATTTTGAGCCGGAAATCTTTTTCCGACGCGCGTAAAACCGGCGAAAATATTTCCGCCAGAAATGCAATTTTTTGACAGATTTTTGGTCATTTTCCGACGAAAACGTCCGCCGAAAAATGACGTTTTCCTGTAGTGTAAAAAATAAAAAAGCAACAAATGTGTTTATTTGTTTAGAAAAGTAAAAAAAATTGACGTTATTTTTAGTATTAGTTTGGCCTCTGCATATTGACATTTGTAATTGGTTGTTTAAGTTTTCAAAAGGAATTTTTGAAAAAAAATTAAAACACCAATTCACCCCCCCTGGTGTACCATTTCGTAGTTCAAATGATTTCAAAACCATCCATTGAATTGTCGATATCTGCATATCATGATTCATATATTGCATATTATGCTAAATGAAATAAATTCAAGTACAATTATATTATATTAACAAATATACTATGATGCTTCTATGGAATTACAAGTGATGATTTATTACAAGGTCGCTCTGACACCCATGTGAAAATATAAGTGAATTTACATTTTAATGTTCATAATGTTCAAGTTCAAGTAATAAAATTTGAAAAATTATCTTTGATGCGTCGTCAAGGATAAAGCATACTTATGTTGTTCTTCTGATAATGCAAACCAACAAGTATAACAACTATTTATATTTATGTTTCTTATGATTAATGTCATTTTCTATTATTTTTTAAATATTATTTAAATTTTTTATTTGTATACTACAAGTTTGAGCATTAATGACTTCTATAATAGGATTTTAGAATAAGCCTATTGAACATATGAATGCGCTCCATGTGTAATATGAAAATTTTAAGAAAGGAGAAAGATCTAGTCGAGTAGAGGCTGTAAGGTAATTAGCTAGCTCAACATAGGTATTTTGTTAGTCCAGTCTTTATGCTTTAAGGTTTAGAGCAATTTATGTTGGATTAAATGAAAAAGTTTCTTTTTTATATGAAATATCAATCACTAACTATATTATTTAATCATTTTAAATTATTTAAATGGCTCTTGTATGTTTTATATTATGGAATAAATAGTTAAGTTCATAATTTAATTCTTCTATTAGGTTCCAGGGCATGATAATTTGACCCTACAAAAGACAAAATATACTTTCTCATACTCAATGTGTGGGCAATGATGATGATACCCTTTATTTTGACCTTAAAACACATTAGTAAAGAACTCAATTTAGTTTTTAACAAGAATCACCGAAATTTTGATTTAAAATTCAAAAATTTTTGACATGCTTCTTATGTTGAAACTAAATGGCTCATTATCATGAATTTTTTAAGGGTGCTTTTTTATATTGTATAAGAAGACAACATTGATACACTACAGTAAATTTAGCTATTACCGGTGGCTACGACCGGCGGTCAAGTCGCCACCGGTAATACCGATGACTTTAGCGGCGGTCTGATCGCCGATATTAACCGACGGTCTTTAATAAACCGTCGCCAAAATTAGCAGCAGTTTAATAACCGTGAGGTGTGGTGTCGGTTTAATTTAATACCGGTGGCTTAGACCGTTAAGATTAAGTTATTAATTTCTGGCAATCTAAACCGTCGGTAAAAGCCCTAAATCTACCCAGCCCGAGCCTTCCTCCCAACTTCTTCGCACTTCTCTCTCGCTGCTGCAGATGGCTTGCCCCCTTCTTGCGATCACACATCCGAGTGCCTCACAGGAATTTGATGATGATAAGCTCCCTCCGGCCAAAGATCTCGCCCCCAAGTTGAACCCCTCTCCTATGTGGTCTCCTTGAGTCGCACGCCCCGATATTCTTCTCCAACCATCAGACTCGACCACCTCCTCTTACCTAGTCGCCAGCTCTCCTCTTTGTTGTAGGTAAATTCTCTAAAAAAGTGCTCGATAATCTCCTATTATTAATGCTTTGATGTTCATCCAATCACACTTTGAAAGATTGATGTATTCTTCTTATTGGTAAGGCTAGAGAGGGGCTTGATGCTAAAAATGAATTATGGAGGACAGCCTTAGATTCTACCAAATAGCCCCTAAGGTTGACCTCCATAATTCATGTTTAGCTTGAAGTCCCTGTCTAGCTAGCCTTACCAACAAGAAGAATATATCAATCTTTCTAAGTGTGTTTGGATGAGCATCAAAGCATTAATAATAGGAGATTATCAAGCACTTTTTTTGAGAATTTACCTACAACAAAGAGGAGAGCCAGCGACTAGAGTAGAGGAGGTGGACGAGTCTGACGACTAGAGAAGAATATTAGGGCATGCGGCTCAAGGAGACTAGAGAGGAGAGGGGTTCGGCTTGGGGGCGAGATCTTCGGCCAGAGGGAGCTTGTCGGCGCCAGATTCCTGCGAGGTACTTTGAGGCACAATCGTAAGAAGGGGGCGAGCCGTCTGTAGCAGCGAGAGAGAAGTGCGAAGAAGTGATGAGGAAGGCTCGGGCTGGGTAGATTTAGGGCTTTTATCGATGGTTTAGACTGTCAGGATTTAATAACTTAATACCGGCGGTCTAAGCCACCAGTTCAGGCGCTAGTATTAAATTAAACTGGTGCCACACCCCGTGGTTATTAAATCGCTGGTAATTTCGATGGAGGTTTATTAAAGACCGGCGATTAAACCTCCGGTTAATACTGACGGTCAAATCACAGCCGAAACCGCCGGTATTACTGGCGGCTACATGACCGCCGATCGTAGCCATTGGTAATAGCTGAATTTCTTGTAGTGCTAGAAACTTTTCAAATCCACTGGAAAATTAATAATTTTTTGCCAAAAAAAATTATGGTATTGGGTGATTTTCCTATAGTGCTAGTTGACTTTCTTGCATTGGTCCTACCAAGAAGGGTGGTTTAGGTTGTGAATCTATTTTTGAGATGGTTAAAGTTTTCTTCTATAAACTTTGGTGAAAGTTTAAGATTAGTGGGCTAAGTTTATCAATCACTAATATTATAATAATATTTTTCCTACTCTTAGTTTCTTTAAAAATGGCCAATCTTCAGGTTAGACTAGGTTATACAAAATTAAATGTCTTGTTGAGTCTTGAAGGATAATTAGACTGGTTTTGGGTCTTTGGACTTTTACTTTAATACTCATTCTTCCTCCTCATTGAAGGTGCCTGACTTTAATAGGGATGGAAAGTGGTGTAAAGATCTCTTACTAAGTCGATCAGGTGCCTCAAAATATTATTGACATTATTTGTGAAATACTCATTAATCCTTCTGCTTCTCTTAAAGATATTCTTAGATGTAAGTTTTCTAAGAATGGAGAATTTTGTTTTAAAAAGTGTGAAATTTATTTATATTTAAAAAGGATAGTAGTATTATTTTTTGGCAAAGTGTAGAATTCTTCCAATTCTTTATCTACTTCTGACTTTTCTTGGAAAATGCTAAAGGGATTTGTATCTATTGCTAATAGATTTCATTTACCTACAAATGTTTTACTGGAGAATTTTTTCTGTCAGAAATCTGTAAGAAAATTTTAAATCTGTCAAAAAGCCTCAAATTTTACTGGAAAAAGCAGTCGAAAATGAGTGATTTTTTTGTAGTGTCTTAAATGTTATTTTTGTTCTCAAATTGAAATAATTAAGCATGTCTCTTTAGATAGTCTTGTTCCTACCAAGGTGTAGTATAAATTGGAGAACGGATTAGGTCTTAAATTATAGTATAATAATAATAACATCTATTTATTCTTGGCTAATTGGTTTCTCATAATACCTAAGGGTCACATTTATACTATTGTATCTCTAGTTATTTTCTGTCTTCTATGGTTGGAAAAGAATAATTTTAAGCATAACAATATTAAAATGATCTTTGAAAGTGTTATCACGATGAGTTTTTATATGGTTTTGCTTCTAGAACTTTCATTGGAAATGTGTTGTATGATGAATTAATTGCTCTTTTAACGAGGCTTTTATTATGCATTAAGAAGAAAATTTTAAATATTGTATTGAATCAAGTCCCAAATTTCTTGTTACTTTAGTTATTGTCCATAAATGCCTTAATTCTCATATGTTTTATTTGTTTCACAAAACATTAATTCTACTTGATAATGTTAACTACAAAATCTCACATATTTGGAGAAAAGACTATGTTTATGTTGATTGGTCAGCTAAGGAAGGGGTTAAGATCCCTAATATGATATATTTTAGTAAAGTTTCCAGCCTAGGTCTAGTTAAAGGAATGATCATGCATGATAAATTTGGTATTCCTTACACGATAAAGTATTTTTTAAGTTGAATACTGGTGGTGGTGTTGTATAACTCATTTAGTGGGGTCCTTCTTTCATTGGTCAGATGTTGCTTGGCACGGTGTGGCTTGGGTGTTCTTCGGTGGTATGTTGTTGTTTTGGTTTTTTAGGGGTTCTAATGATTTTATTTTTTTAGTTAGATCGGTATGATTTGTGCAATGCCTTTTTCTCCTGTGGTTGAGTTGTTTTTATTCTTTTTTCTAGTGTTGGTTGCACCTTGACCAATCTTTCTTGGTAGTTGTGATTCTTTTCTCAGTTTTGTCATGGTTCATTTTAGATTATTTTTTTCTTACCTTTATATGGGATTTGTTTGTTTGCTGGCTAATGCTTCATTCCTAGTTATTTATTTCCATGTCTTAATGGCTTTGATGGGTGTTGATAATCATTGTGTTTGGAGTTTGTGCCCTATTTATGTTGCTTGATGTGGATTTGTTTTTGTGGTTTCTTCTACTGCAGAACATGAATGTCATCCATTCTTTTGGCTTCTATATTAGGTTTGTGTAGACTTTCTAATTTGCAAGTTGCAATATATATTTTGATGTCTTCCACGATGTAGTTTTGACTCTTCTTGATATTGGACAATTCATATCTATTCTTGTTGCTGCTCCTATGGAGTTTTTGGGTTTGGCGGGTCTTCCTTTTTTATATTTATTTCTTGCTTGTAACTAGATAGGGATCGACTACTCCTTAGGTTTTTCTTTATCCTTTTGGTGTAGATTTTCAAGCATTTCACGGATTATTGATCCCTCTTGGAACTGTGTAACTTTTTTGGCAATGAAATAAAATTTGTTAATTTTCAAAAATAAAATAAAATAAAATAAAAGCTTATGTTGTTGACAGAATCCTTTTTATATTTTGTTCCTTTTTTAGGGGATGTTTTACCCCAATCTTCTAAGGTTAATCTTCATCTCTTTGGTGATTCAAGACTCGATATTTTCCTAATCATGAATAATTATCCTGATATATTTGCCATTTTGGATCCTTATTCTATTAGATTCCATTTATAACCATAAGACCTAAGTGGAGTTTGATTCCCTGGGAGCCATATTAAAAAGGCATCACTATTAAGCTTTTTTGGCAAATCCGCTGGCCTGCAACAATATCTTATAATACTCAACTCATTATTGCTATTTTTTTATAAGAAATGTTACGTTCCTTTTATATAAATCATGTCACAAAAGTTTCCATCATATGCTATAGTTATCAGAAATATTATTACTCGGAAAAATCACCATAAAATAATAGTTTTCTCAAGATCAATGCAATTTATCTATGGACCATATAAATCTGTTAGTCATAAAAATTCTACAAGCTGATTCCTTTATTAAAGGACCCCACTTTCTCAGTCAAATCTGTCCAGAACTAAAATTTTATAATAATAAATATATGGCATGTATTTCACGTAGTGATTATTGGAATCTAAAGTATTAGAGAACTACAGCAGCAAGGCATTGGACACAAAATAACCAATATCTCTTAGAAATCCATGGCGATCTGGAATCCAGCAAGGCACTAATTTCTTTAGAGAAACACTATATAAGGGGCCATGGGCATCTGTCACTTTCATTAATGTCACTTGGAATCTTATTCTCTCTCTTTTTCATTCTTCCGAAAGTCTCCTAGCTTCTGACAAGGGAAGAAAGATGGGGAGCAACCAACATGGAGAGTTTGGGCTTGGCAGTGGAAGATCATCTAGTTCTTCAAGGAGAGGAAAGAAGACCAGTTCAGAGAAGCCAAAGAAACCTCAGAGAGGACTTGGTGTGGCTCAATTGGAGAAGATCAGAATTCAGAGTCAACTGATGGATAATTATAACATGCAAACACTTCATCCATCCTTTCATAATAATCTCATCATGGTTTGTATACTCCTATTATGAATTTTCTACTGCTTTATTGATCAGTATACTATGGTTGATAATGTTAGTTTACTTGTACATTTATTTTCTTATATGTATTTTTAACTGCTAAAAACAGGAGGAAAACATGCGACAAACTTTGAACTTTCCATCATCTCCCCCTTCATCTTCGTTTAGTAGTTCATCCTCATCAGCTTTTGGTATTCATCCCAATTTATCGGTGGGTGATTTGCTTTCTATTTACAATAGCAAGCGTAGTTACAATTAATTATGAAAATTTCTTTCGTCTCTGCTAATGATTATCAGAAAGGTTATATTTATTATAAATAAGTAAATTTTAACATGTTTTCAGGTTTTATATGAAGAGACAGGAAGTGCAGACTATAGATTTGGAGACCCTTACTCTTGTACATCAGCAAGGTATAATAACAATCTTATATTAGGGTTTATGATATACATCATATATGCTACCCAACTTGTTTTTGTTAATTTTTTTTTCTGAAATAACATACGGTTTATATCTATTTTGGTAGGTTTTTACCGCCAGATAGCATCAGTAGTCATTCATATCCCAATCATCTTAGATCTGTGGCTTTGCCACTTTTCGAGGTAATTAAAGTTTATGTTAGTACTTTTTAATATTTAATAGAAATAAATTTGTGTAAGGAACTCAATGTATTTTTCTTTTAAAAGTGTTAAACAAATAATTATCAAAATTACAGACATTTAATAGAAACTGCAAGACAATTATTTTGAATCACAAAGGATCACTAAAACTTATTTCTTGCCCTAATACTAAGGTTTTGTTTGGGACAGCTTTTTTACTGCTTCATAAAGCAGTTTTTTAGCACAAAAAAAAAAAACTTTTGGTACAAACAAATTGTTTTAAGAACCAATAAAAAAGCCGTCCCAAACAAAGCAATGCCTCTTGTGTCAACTATAATATATATATATATATATATATATATATATATATATATATATATATATATATATATATATATATATATATATATATATATATATATATATATATATATATATATATATACAGAGAGAGAGAGAGATTGCTATGAACAATTGTTTTGAACTGTCGACATGACAATGCACAAGGAGCTCCTAGAATTATTTTTCTCCTACTACATACATAGTATAAAAAATTATCAGTTAAGAGTTATTCATTCTATAATGAGAGAAAAAGAGAAAAAACATTAAATGAAAGGAGAGTGATAGTGAAAAACTAGAAATTTTTACCCACTTCTGTTTCTCTCCATAATATTTGTCACAAGTAACAGACTGTGTGATGCCTTCTCATTAATCTTTACTCCTAAATTTTTGCAGAAGAAAACTCTTTTTGCTTCATGTGAGAACAAAATTAGTATATTTTTAACACACGTGCTCATGCAACACTATATTTATAAGAGAAGCTTAATATGTAAGGAAGCCATCACCAAAATTCAGATATTTTCATAGAACCTTAAAATTTTTGTTTAAATGCGTTGACTTGAGTGTAAAAGAAATTCAAGTTTTTAAATTTATATGAAGGCTTCTTTACCCATGAAATGAAGGAGTTATAGTATTTCTTTGACAGGATTCAGTGGAGAAAAGAATTCGGCAAAATAACTGTTATTCTGCAGCATCATATAGCCATATCTCAGATTCTAGCGATTCACAAGAGCTAGACCTGGAGCTCAGGCTATCACTTAAATGATTATGCAGGAAAGCGTCATTAATTTGGATAACTAATCAGATTATGCATCTATCAGATGGTTAAAATGATTAAATGTATATATAGAAGGAATTTCTTTGGTTTTCCATATTCATTAAATGTATGGTATTGCAAACTCATATATATAAGCTTTGTTTGTATTATTTTGATGGAGAAAATGAATTGAAATGCTTCAATGTTTAGACAGATGAGAGAACATCTCAAACTAATCACACTTCCACCATATATAGTATTAGAAATTTTAGCTGAAAATACCCTCCTCAAATTTTTTTTGTCATGAACATAAGGCTTATTAGCTTCCCAAGTTCAAGACAGTGCTTGTTGTTTTGCTAAATATATATATATATATAATTATTATTATTATTATTCTGGAAGAAAGATATCATTGTAGTTGTTTAGACAAGTATGTATGAACGACTATCATATAATTTGACAGGACTTGAATTTTGAACTCCTTATAAACTAGTTGTTTTACTTCTATTTTAGGGTTTAGGGTTGTGACTTTTAGAGAACGTTTGATTCGAAATTAGTTCGGTTCAGCCTTCTCATGCTTTCTTTATTACGCTATCTTGAAGCGAGTTAAAAAGAAGTGAATATTATTCCTACAAGTATCGTAATCAAATGTAATAATTTGCTGTTTTTACTATTCATGTATGTCATAAATAAGTTGCCAGCTTAGTTTTTTGTTTTTTTGTTTTTCTTTGCTTGCTGATTGCTTTTACTTAGTGAATTTTTAGCTAAACTCTCAAAGAAGAAGGGTGACTAACTCAAAGCACTTTATTGTGAAGAATAAGGCCTCATTTGGAACAGTTTAGCCTAATGTTTTTTTGCCTGCTTTCAGTAGCTTTTTATACTAATAAGTAGCTTTATAAGAAAGCCTTCCCAAACGGAGCCCAAAAATATCACCGAGAAGCATATTTAAACATGATTTGGCTTTTACGGCTCGTTGGAATAATCTAAATTTCATGTACTCAATAATAAATCCAAAATTCATGTATGTATGCTTAGGTGGTACATTACATTTTTTTTTTTTTTGGATAAAACCCACCCACGGGCCTACGTGTTAATATAGGAAAAAATTACACAGTCTTTAAAGGGACCTCAAGCTCACTACTGCTCAAACGAGCTACAGAGAAGATCAAAAAGAAACCTAAGAGCCGGAGTTCCCTACTAAGCAAAATTGCAAAAAAATCTAGTAACATTTTAAGAAGCAAAAAACAAAGGAAAAAAAAATAAGCACTATCAGCAAATCCCTACGAACATCACACGTACCCTGCACAAAACGAGCGCGGAGCTCCAAAAACCTGCAAAACAAGCCTGCAAGGATACTAGAAGAAAAAAAATAAACAAGCAGCAAAAAATATAATGCAAACTAAAGGCCAAAAAATAGAAAATACTTCAGGGAGTACATTACATTTACGATATCATTTGGTTAAGTATATTTAGAAGATATATTTTAAGAAATGATGATTTATTAGACTATGCTATTTGATTGAATATTGTCGTTAGAGATTAATATGCATTTTTGGTTCTATAAACACCTTTAAAATAACTTGAAAATGATTTTTTTAATTAAAACCCACAAAGCGGCCTACGTGTTAATACCAAAAAAGCGGTTACAAGGTCCTTAAAAAGAACCTCCAGCTCTTTAATACTCATAAGAGCTACAACAAAAAACAAAATAAAACCTGCGAGCCGGTGGTTCCTTGTGCTAAGAGTTACAAAAAATCCTAAGAACATTCTAGGTCTGCAAGAAAACAGAACCCAAAAAGGAAGAAAAATATACCTATGATCAATACGGTCTTCCTGCAAAAATTGTAATTCACCTTCCTAAAGTTCCAAAAAGAGATGGGGAGACTCCCTCTGCAATCATTGTAGAAGCACATATTAAGGCGGAATATCTACACAAAAAGAAACCTCCAAGAAGAATAAATTTTATGACAGATATACTGAGATAAAGATGCAAAAACTTGCAAAAAGTATATAATAAGGGATAGAGAGGCAGAATAACTTCCCTGATGCCAGAAGTAAACGCCTCATTGAAATTAGTTAAGGATTCATAGCACCAAGACAGAGAAAGCATCCGAGAATTGCCCATGGCTGAAATTAAAGAACAAGTCCAAAAACAATGCAGAGTAACCAGAATCTATAACACCAAACTCAAGGCATATAACATGAGGGAGTGAAACACTCTCCACAAAAGATTAGCATTGATAACACAACACGCCCGGTTCAAAATATCCCTAATGAAGAAGGAAAAAATCCACACCAAACGATAATGACAAGCCTTCGAGTAAGGAGTACCCAGGATAACAAAAACCAAAAACTTAATAGGAACAATCCCAAAATCCAAGCGCGGCAAAATTAAAGGAGAATTACCTAAAAAGCTACTCACCCAAAACCTGTAATACCAATCCTTAATGCTAAGAAACCCAGCAAGAAGACAGCCACCAAACAGGGAGATAATCCATAAAACAGCAATGAAGCAATAGCAAAACAGTACCAGAAACCTCCAGATGTGGTAAACCACAAGCACATCAAAACAAAAACCTTAGTAGTAATCCAGAAACAGTTAACACCAATAAAACAAAGATTAGCAGCCATAATGAGCCAATTCACAACAGCATGAATAAGACCTACAAGGCCCAGAAGGCCATACCCGTAGCAGAAAACAGGAGGAACAGCAAGAAAGCAATTTATCAAGAAATTCCAAGACAAAAATAGCCTCCAGAGATGGTAACCAACAAATACTTCAAAGCATAATATCTTAATAATACTCCATAAGCATTAAACAGGATAGCCAAACCCAAAACAGGAATCAAGAGGTACAGTAAGAAGGCAGACCATGGAGGGATAACAACAAAAAAGTAAACCAATGTTAATGCAATGAATATAAAGAAAGTTCAACCGATCTAATCTAGCAAGCCCTTGAGCTTCAGTAGGAAGATTGTGTTCATCATACTCCTCAAAATTAACGAAAATACAACCCCTTTTAGCAAGAAAATCGGCCACCGCATTCCCTTCTCTTAAAATATGAGAAATTTTAAAAGAGGTCAGAGACAGGCAATGTTTAATATCTCTAAGCTTATAGAAGTTGTCCGAATTGGCAGAAGATTGACCTTTAATGTAATGAATAATGAGCATCGCATCCACTTCTACCCAGAGGTTATTAATCCCAAGAGACTTACAGAGCTTAATCCCATACAAAAGACTTTCCAATTCAGCCTGTATAGCGTTAATAGCATTAGAGGGACCCACATAAGCTTTAATGACAACACCCTTAGTATCCCTAATAATGCCACCGCACCCAGCTCCATTAGGATTTCTAGCACCATCTGTATTGAGTTTGAAAACACCCTGCCATAGGTTTAATCCAGTAAATAATTCTATTATTAGAGACAGCAATAGTAGCAGGGAAGTTAAAACCAAATTCATCAAAAAGATGATGGTAACCTTTGAAAGACTCAATCTTTAAAAGCTTAGCAACAAACAATTGGTAAGTTTTATGCTTAATTTTGAAAATAATAGTGTTCGCATCCATTTTGACATTCTCATGTTTAGAAGCATTCCTACTATCCCAAATATACCAACAAATCAAAATAGGAATGATGTTGCGAATATGGCCTTTGAGCTTAATAAGCCATTCACTAAGAACCTCAGTTATAGAAGTAAATTGAAAGGTAGAGAAAACTTTGAACAAGTTGTCAAAATAAATCCAAACCTTCATTGCAATAGGGCCTTGATAAAAGACATGGAGTAAACTTTCAGTATGATAGCAGCATTGACATTTAGATACAATATAGATCCCTTTCTTAATAAGCATCGAGTCCACAGGAACATAACTGTGCAAAATCCTCCAAATCAAAAAAGAGTAAGTAGGGGGAATACTAGCATGCCAAAAAGCAACATTAATGAAACTAGTTGGCAGAGAATGTTTAGTTAATTTCCAAACTTGTTTAGTGCTAAAATTTTCTTCATTGGAGCAACTGGACAAGATGCAATCATCCATCTTCGAATGAATAGTAATATTTAAAATTAAGTTGATAATAAAATCCAGCACCATAGTGTAAAGTAAATCCAGGCTCCAACTGTCATTAATAAAAAAATCCTTAACTTTGCAGTGGGAAATAGAGCGAGTATATAAAAGATTATCAATAGAAAAGTTACCCAACCATTTATCTTGCCAAAAATAAATATTACCAAAACTTAATCCCCATTGAATTAATTCCTCAGCTTCCCATTTGATGTTGCATAATCTTTTCCAATTAGGAGAATCGCCCATTTTGAAAGAGCAATTTAAAGGATGCTTCATCCCATAATATTTAGTAACCATAAACTTAGCCCAAAGACTCTTTTTGGCTCTAAAATTAAACCGCAATTTATGATTAAAAGTTTGAGCCATATCTTTTATGTTTTAAACCCAAGTTTTCCCTCTTCCATAGTACCAGAACAATTCTTCCAAGAACCCCACATAATATCATTAGATCCTTCCTTGGATCCCAAAGAAATTTGTTGAAAAAAACCTCCAACCTTCTCGAAACATTAATAGTCGGGGCCACAGTATGATGCAAATAAATAGGAATAGAACAAAGAACATGTTTAATGAAAACAAGTCTACCACCATAAGATAAATAATAGAAAGCCCACGAAGTAAATTTCTTCTGAATGGTAGATAAATATCATCAAATAAGAAAGAGAGTTTCCTAACTTTAAACAGAGGAGTACCCAAATATTTCATAGGACCAGAGTTTTTGATTAAGCCAGTTTTCCTTTCAATACTATGAATGCAAGAAGCATAAATCGATTTAGCACTAAAGAAGGAGCTTTTAGTTTTGTTAAAAGTTAAACCACTAGTGTTTTGAAATTTTTCAAGAAACTTGAAAAGCTTTTGAACCATTCTAATATAACCATTGGAAAAGATAATGAAATCATCCGCAAAACTCAAATGGGTTAAAGGCAGAACACCCCCTATTTGAAAAAATAATTAAGGATCCATTCTGAAAAATTGGTTGAGACCACGAGATAAAAATTCCATAACAATAATGAAAAGAGCAGGAGATAAGGGATCACCCTGTCTAAGCCCATGAGAAAACGAAAAAAGCAATGAGTTTTACCATTAATAATAACATAAAAGTAACAAAATTCAATGTTATTTTTAATCAATCTAATAAATTGAGAGTTAAATCCAAAAGAGCTTAAGATGACATAAAGAAAATCCCAATTAAGGTTGTCATAAGCTTTAGTTATGTCCATTTTAAAGACAATATTTCCACCAACAACCTTCTTCTCCAAATCATGAATAAGTTCCTGCGCAAGTAAAATATTATCAAATATAGATCTGCCTTTAACAAAACCAGATTGTTCCAAAGAGATGATTTTGGGAAGAATTAAAGCAAGTATTCCCATTAAAATTTTAGAGATCAGTTTATTGAAAAAGGAACACAAGCTAATAAGTCTATAGTCATTCCAAAAATTAGTGTTTTGAGCTTTAGGAATAAGAGCAATATAAGTGGTGGTGAAAAACTTCGAGTACTTAGAGCTACCAAAGAAATCAATCACAACATTAAGAAGATCCTCCTTAATAATTTCCCAAGATTTTTGGAAAAATTTATTAGTAAAACCATCGGGTCTAGCAACAGAATCAGCGTTTATGCTATTTAAATTATCCCAAATCTCCTCAATAGAAGGAGTCTTAGTGAGCAAACTATTCTCCTCCTCAGAAACAAGAGCATGAATGAAAGAAAAATCAGTATCAAGCTTGGGGGGAAAATTAGAATTAAAGAGTTTAAAGAAGAATTCAGTTCCCGAAGAAGCAATCACATTGGGATCCTCAATAACATCTCCCTCCGACAAAGTGATCTTATGGATATGCCTTCTGATTTTGTTGTGATTAGCAATATTATGAAAAAAGGAAGTATTACGATCACCTTCAACAAGGAATTTCAAAGAGGCCTTTTGCCTCCAATAAACTTCTTCCTTTTCCTTCAACTTGTATAAAATAATTTTAGCATCGTTAAGAAGAGTCAAGTTAGTGAAAATATCAACTCAGCTTTGTTCACATCATCTTCTGCGTTCAAAGTGTTAGTGAAAATATTTTTGAAGATACATTTATTCCACCAAGCAAGCTTTTGCTTGAGTCTCTTAAGTTTAAACCAAAATCTAACCATCCCATGCATATTATCCGAAGGAGCAAGAGGCACCTCCCAATTATCTTTCACAATCTGTAAGAAGGAATCATTAAGAAGCCACGTGTTTTGAAATCTAAAGGGAGAAAAAGTGTTAATATTGGCGTTGCAAAAGCTCAAAAGTAGAGGAGAGTGGTCGGATAATGTACGGGTAAGGTGAGTAACATAAGAGTTGGAAAAATTGTTGATCCAAAGATAACTGAAAAGAATACGATCAAGTCTTTGCCACATAACGCCTTTGTTCCAAGTAAAAATGTTACCAGAAAAACCAATGTCATGAGGTTACAATTCCTTATCATATCATTAAAATCCTCCATATTATTAAAATTGGGGGGCTTACCTCCCATCCGCTCATTAGGATTGGAGATACAATTAAAATCACCCCCAACAAGCCAAGGGGCATTCACCGAGGAAGTAAAATCATTGAGTTGACCCCAAAGAGTCTTCCTCCCAATTCTAGAACAAGTAGCATAAATAAAGGATGCAAAGCAAGAACTTTGATTAAAGTAAAAATTAATATGAACAACTTGTGGTAAATCTACTATAACACTTAAAGAGACCGAATGATTCCAAAAAAGCCAAATTTTATTAGTATAGTTAACAAAGAAGAAATCAAAACCCAAGTAACGCTTAACAGAATCAATCTTAGTAGTAGCAATCAAAGGTTCAGTTAAAACAAGTATTTGAATGTCGTGAATCCTACACAAATTCTTAACTCTATCCTTGGATAGAGAACCACCCACACCCCTAATATTCCATAAGAGAGATTTAACCATTAGTGGATTGGGTAGAAGATCTAGTGATTCTCGGAGTACTATTAGAAATACCAATAGTATTATTGCCTTTCATTTTAGAATAGGAATTATTCCCAACTTCAATGAATTTATTCTTCTCCTTGGACGGTGACATAGATTTGGTCGGATCCTTAAATTCTTCCATAGGAATCCAAATTTCAATGTTACCCACTTCACCTTCCTCCAACTCTTCATTACTACACCTATTGCCATGCATCTGTTTAGAAGAAGTGCTTTCACTCCCACTAACATAGTTACCCTTCTTATGTTGAATATTGTCTTCCTCAATTTCCAAGCTTTCCACATCAATTTCCCCATTATTGATAATAGCCCTTTCTTGGTTCACAACCATGTTCAAAGTGTCTAAAACTTCCTCCATTTTGTTCCACTCAAGGATTTGTAAGTCCTATGTGTTAATAATAAAAAAGTGGTTACAAGACCATTGATCTCGATTTTCCACTACATGAAAGTAAGTTTTTTGCAACAAAAAGATCTGCTTAAAACAAGCCGATTTATCACAAATTACGGTTTGTGGCAAATTAAATTTCAACTGTAAAAGTTGTGTCACAAAAGTATTTACGATGGAAGAAATTCTTTGCAAATATGTTGCAAAAGATTTACGGTGAATTTATGACATAATAAAATTGAAGAAAATGATGTCTGCATTTTTTCAAAATGCCGTCACAAATTATGACGGATTTGTGGCGGAAAAACTGTAGTAAATTGTGGCAAAAATTTCGCCACAAATCCACCGCAATTTGTGACAGATTGTTTCGTCACAAAACATGATACTCGTTCGTCGTTTTAATGTTTGTGGCAGAATTTTCGACACAAATCCACCAGTAACTGTAAAAAAATGCTCATACAATGAGTTATTAAACTTTTCAACAACAATGATAAATAAACATATGAAACACACTTTTGTACAATAATATTTCAACTACTCAAATAGATAATCACATTCCATAGGATTCTATAATTACTACAAAAGTATCAAATGTTCTGATGCATAAAAAACCTCTCTATCTGGTCTCTATTGTTCGCACACCTCTAGCGATGAAGCCCGCCTCCCCTCCCTGCTCTCTCTCATTTGCACGCTCAAAAGAGAGAGGCTGAAGGCCTCCTCCTCCTCTCACCTCTCTGGTTTAAATAGGACAGAGCAGACCCACCCCTCTTCTCCCATTCTCTTTCTTCTTTGACACCAGGAACTGCACGAAAGGCACAGACCGTGCCCGATCTACCGTCGCCAACTTCTTACCCTAGCAGAGCCTGACGCCAGCTACGAAAGTCCCTCACGTCGACCTTCTCTCACCCGTACATGTAATTTCCTTCCCTCCCTTCCTCTTTTATCTTCTCCTTCTTCTTCTTACTATATATTTTCTTCTCCTTCTTCTACATTTTCTTCTCCACAATCCATATTTTCATATCCTTCTTCTTCTACATCTTCTTCTTCTTCTTCTACACTTTCTCCTTCTCCTTTCTCCATATCATTTTTACCTTCCCCTTTCTCTACCTCCCCAATTCTCCTTCTCTTCCTCTAATTTCTTCTTCTCCCCTTTCCTATCTTCTCACATATTTACTTCTAATAAAAAAGATGAAAATTCGTGATAGATGTTAAACCTTAAGAAACTAGTCTGAGGCTCGCCTAAAGGGGCGGGGGGCGAATTATTAATTTTAAAAATTTTCCAACTTCAAAATAATAATGATAATATTTTTAAAACAATTTTAGAAATTGAAATATCAAATTTTGATTAATTGTGCAAGTGAACGTGTTTATCAAAAATATTAATTTAACTACGATGATATCTTTATTTATAAAACTAATCAATAATAACTAATTTTCCTAAGAAATTATAACAAAAACAAAATCCAAAAAAAATAAAAAGTGCAAAAAGGAAAAAACACACCAAAGATTTTTATAGTGATTCAATCAACCTTTAGCTACGTCCACTTCCTGAAGTCCTCCGCTCCGAGAATATCACTAACACTAAGTGGCTCTTCTTTTTCTCCCACAGCAAAGTGAAGAAACCCTTACAGATTCACTTTAACCAAACTTGATGAGCAGATGTTATGTCACCCTCCCAGTGACAGTAGTGGACCTTGACTCATTTTTCTCCCTCCTAGAAATGGAAAAGAACCTCAGCTCCTTTTTTCTCCCTCCTCGAGAAGGCATAGTACCTCAGTTCCTTTTTCTCTGGATTCCTGAAGAAGAAAGAGTACCTTAAGAACTTGACCTAGAAGCCTCTCTCCCTAGCTAGAGAGCTTCCAAAGGCTCACCAAGGCCATAGGAAGAGCAAGGGTGTAGCTAGCCTGGATCAACCATATAATCTCCTCACACTCCTGCTCCCTCATGCTCAACCTCACCTTCTCCTTCCTCTCAAACCCTAGATTTCTCAAAAGTTTCTATCACATAGTACCTTAAGTAGTCACACAATCCTCTCACCATTATAAAGAAAGTTTCTAAAACTTGCTTAAGTATTGGGCTTCAAGATATCCTAAAAATTCAAGTTAGCTATCATTATTCGTACAATACGATTTGAGTTTGTACGGTACAATCAGTTAAAAATTAGTCTCATCTAGTACGATGTAATCAATCATTCAAATGAATTCTTCAATTTATTTAAACAAAATGTATAGTACTATCCATAGATTTTCCAATACAATCTATTAGATTTCCACTATTAATATAGGATGATTCTTGGGATGACTAAAAATTGTCTCTACAAATTATCTTGTAATGCTCTCATCATATAATACGGTTAGTTGATTTCAAGTAGGTCATCAAGTATGATATAGTACGATTAGTTTAAAAATCATGGTTTTATTTGGTAGGATCTTTGGAATGATCAAATTTCATTGTTAACGATCATTTGGTATGATCAACATTATATAGTATGAGAGAGAGAGAGAGACTCCAATTTTCTAGAGAGAGAAAAAATTCAAATTCTGTTCGTTAGTTGATTTGGCGGCTATTTTGGGGATGCCGGCTAGTCGTCTAGCCATCTTCTCCGGCGATGGAGCTGCTGAGGGCTTCATCAATTATAATTCACGACCACTTTTGGTTCATGAATCTACCCCTAAGAATGGTGCATTAGTGATCAAAGAGCCAACCTTTTTTAACCCTATTTCCCCTTTTCCTATACCAGGCAAAGGAAAGGAGATTGAAGCTTTGGTGGAAATGGGTATGCCTCGTCCTGGCATTACTATCATTTCTAATGGAGGTGAAGCTTCTTCATCATCTAGTATGAAGATTTTTGTCAATCTATTTGGTAATGTCAATAAAGAGAATTTCAGTTCAGAGGGAGGTCCTTCAATTCAAATTTATAGAGATGATCCATCAGCTATTTGTGAAAATGTCCAAATCAATTCTTTGATGGCTAAAGATCAAGGAGTTATAGCATGCGTGAATGGAAATATGGAAACAAACCCATGGAATATACGATGTTACATTAAGGTCGATATTACTAAGGAGGAACATTTTTTAACAGAGGACGGGAAGGCTGTGAAATTATTTGAGCCTAATGTGAAACGTAATTCTGATTATCAACAATTCTCTATTGTTGTAAAGGTGTTTGGAGAAAGTGTCCCAGTTCAAATGATTGCTACGTAATTACGTCGTTAATGGAGTTAATTTGGCAAATTTCATTTGACTGCTACTGGATTAGGATGGGTGATGTGTTCCTTTTTTTTCAAAGGAGAGAATGGAGAACGTATTATCTGGAGGACCTTGGTTCGTAAATGGCCATATAATTGGTATGGATAAATGGAGTTTGGATTTCTCTCCTTTATCATTAAAAGGTTTAAGTTCTCTGGTTTGGTTAAGATGCCTAATCTTCATCTTTTCTATTAGGATGAAGTCAATGTTGCAAGAATTGCTTCTTTAATTGGTACTACCCTTCTAATTGATGGTAACATGTTTCAATAGAGTAAGAGGGAATTTGCTAGAGTTTGCATGAGGGTGGAGCTAGATAAGCAACTCCCTTTGGGAATTTGGGTTGAAGATCCAAATGGAAGATTCTTTCAAAGAGTTGAGTACGATAAAATTTCCTCTTTCTGTTATATGTGTGGTAAGATTGGGCACTTAATCAATTCTTGTGAAAGGAATAAGTTGGAAGGAAGAAATGAACCGACTGTGGTACAGGAAAATAATGAAGGTAATGGTGGAGATTCTGAGCCTAAGGGTCCTTCTTATGGGCCTTGGGTACATGTCAACAATAAAAAGAAGAAATGGATTTCTGCAGTGAAAAGGAATAAGGCTACTATTCCTAAATATGTTCCTATAAATAATAAGCTGAAATCAAAGGAGAATGAAATCCTAAAAGCTGGGAATGAAGATGGAATTCTAATTTCTGAAGATGCTCTATATACGGAGAAGGAGATCATAGCTGAATCAGAAGTTCCAAATCAAGGATTCTCTGTTTCGGGAGGTGTAGAATCTGTAATCAGTTCTCTTACTGATTTTTCTCTTCCTAGAGAAAATAAATTTGAAATGCTAGGTGAGCTAGAGGAAGAAAATGGAGAGAAGGTTTCTGTTGATAAAGGTCAAAATGTTGAACCTGAAATTGAAGAAGGAGAAATTTTTAATTCAGCAAAGGCTTTGAGTATGTTGTTGAGGTTGTTATGGGCTCATGTGAGAAGGATAGTAATGATGTTGTCTCAGTAATTGATAATAAAAAAATAGATAATGTGGGGAAGGTTAAGCCTAAACTTCAAAAAGAACTCAGATTTCTGGGGCCATTAAATCAATCTTCAAGGCTTAAGAAGCTAGATGGGATGAAAAAAAAAGGTGGGGGACCTTCCCCCTTGGAGGCCAAATGAGTTCACTTGCTTTTTGGAATTGTAGAGGGGCCAATAAGAGGGAAGCCTCTGAAGGAGGTGGTTAGAGATTGGGATTTTTTTTGTTGGTATAGTAGAGACAAAAATTGCTTCTATGGATAAATGGGAGTTTGGTAAATGTATGGGTAAAGATTGGGACTTTTTTTTATATCCTTTTGATGAAATGTCAGGAGGAATAGTGGTGATGTGAAGAACTGATTTTGCAAATTATTCTTTGATAAAAGTAACTGAGCAATGTGTGATTGGAAAGCTTAGTATTGCGAACAAAGGTTCCTGGATTGTTTCTACCATTTATGGAAGTAGAGACGTATACAGTAGAAGAAATCTTTGGGAATGTTTGGGATTTCATTCCTCATTGGATATGCCATCTGGGATTGGCGGTGACTTTAACTGTATTTTATCTCATGAAGAAAAAAGAGGAGGGAAAAAGTTTAAATTCTCTCTTACTCCTCAAGAGATGAATTCTTTATGAATGTTTTTTATTATCATGATGTGGGAATCATAGGTCCTAAATATTCATGGTGTAACAACAAATGTGGGATGCTCGAATCTGGGAAAGACTTGACAGATGTTTACTCAACTCTAAAGCTTTGGAATTGGTTCCTCAAGCAACTAATAGACATTTGGCTCGGGTGGCTTCCGACCACTATCCTGTTGTATTCTAGAATTTTAATAAAGAATTCTAGAAATCCAAATTGCTGAGATTTGAAGATTTATGGTTGTCATACCCCGCTTCTTTTAATGTGATGAAGAAAGCTTGGAGTAAGCTAGTTGAAGGTGATCCTATGGAGGTATTGAATAAAAAATTTCATAGGGTGTTAAGGGCTCTATTTTTTTGGAGTAGAGCTAAACATCAAAATCTCTTGGAGTTAAAGGAGAAGCTTAAGAAAGAGGTGGCTGATTTGCAAAATGTGGAAATGAATGGTGAAGGAAATGTAGATGACATCCATTTTCTACTCAAAATTAAGGTACATGATATAAATGTCACTCTTGCTCGGTTAAATATGTGGTGGAGACAAAGAGTGAAGGTAAAATGGTTGGACGAAGGTGACATCAACTCTAAATTTTTTCACGCCTTTGCTAATGATAGAAGAAATGGGAATTTAATTAAGCAAGTGAAAAATGAAGTTGGGGAGACGGTGACAGATCAAGATTCTATAGAAGATACCTTTCTCAATTTTTTTCTCAAAAGTGGAAGGAGAGGGGATGTTTGATATCTGGATGGCCGAAGACTATATGTTCCTTAAGTATGGATGATATTAATTTTTTGAAAGCTGATTACTCCTTTGAGGAAGTTGAAAAAAGTCATTATGAGCCTTGGGAAGACTATTTTGCCTGGCGTAGATGGTATTCCATATTCCTTCTATCAAAGCATATTGGAAACTAATCGGTCAAGACGTCTGGAAGGCTTTTTCTTATTTCATTTCTTCGGGTACTATGAATGCTAAGTGGAAAGAAACACTTGTCGTGTTTATTCCTAAGGTCCAAAATCCAGTAGAACCTTCTCATTTTTGTTCTATTAGCTTATGTTTGTCTATTTATAAAATTGTTGCAAAAGTTTTATTAAATAGACTAGCTATGGTGATCAACAATTTGATATCGAAAACTCAAGCTTTTTTTTAAAGGAAGATCTTTGTCTAAACATGTCCTTTTGGTTCAAGAATTATTTCATAAATTTAGATTTTCTAAATCTAAGAAAGGGATGGTGGTGGTGAAAATAGATATGGAACAAGCATATGATTGTATGTCTTGGACTTCTTTGAAGCATGTTTTGAATTATTTTGGTTTTCCATTGGGTTTCTCGAATATTTTGATGGAATGTGTGATAGATCCAAAATTTTCTATACTTTTAAATGGCACTAAATCAAAGTGGATAGAAGCAAAAAGTGGATTTAGACAAGGATGTCCACTATCTCCTTATTTATTTATTTTGTGCTCCCAACTTTTATCAAATAATTTTTATCACAATGGCAAGGATTTGGGAGTCAAGTTAGCAGCCTCAGCTCCTAAGATTTCCCAGCTATTATTGTGGATAACGTGTTGTTGTTCTCTGAAGCAAAATCTATATATTTGAAAAAGTTAAGGAGGATCAATTCAGAATATTGCAGTTGGACTGGTTTGTCAGTTAATTTAAAAAAATCTTCTATTATTTTTGGGAAATCAGTTAATCAAGCCAAAAGAAAGATCTTTTCAAAATTATTCAAGTATAAGGAAGTGCATGAATTGAAATACTTGGGTATTAAATTATTTATGAGAAGGTTTGTTTCATCGGACTATCTTTTTATCTTTGAAATAGCTGCAAGTAAAATAAATGGCTGGGGTAATAAGTTCTTCTCTTTACTTGGGAGGCTAGTTCTGGTAAAATCAGTGATGCTTACTTTTCCAATTTTTCATGTTTCTCATTCACTGGTTCCTCTTAACATATTGAAAAAGTTGGAGATAATGTGTAAAGATTTTATTTGGAAACAATCTGATAATGCTTGAGGTATGCACTATATAGCTTGGGAAGTTCTTTGCAAGCCTTGGGATGAGGAGGAAGGGGAATTCACTCAACTGTATCTATGGCCAGACCACTAAGAGCTAAGTTTTCTTGAGAATTCATCAATGGATCTAATTCTTTGCTTTATAGAACATTAAAAGAAAATTATGGGAATAGTATTTGGAATGATAATTGGAAAAGAAACTCCTCGTCCACTTGGAAAATTTTGTTGAAAGGAGTTTAATCACTTCAGCCTTTGGTTAAATGGAAAGTTTCTACAGGTTCTTCTATTGATACTCCATGAGATGTGTGGCTTCTTAACAGGAGCTTTTCTAAGTGGACGACATTTATTAATGTTATGGAGGAGGACTTTCCAAATCTGGAGTTTTTCAATAAAGAAAGAGAATGGGATCAAGGTGAACTTATTAAGTTTTTTAGAATTGATTTGCTAGAGATGATTTTACAAGTGCAACTTGAAAAAGAGGAGGAAGTTGATACCATGGAACTCGCGTTTAGATTTTCTGGTAAATCATTCACTTCTCTAGCGAGGATGGCAAATGTCCCTGCTTCTGCTGATAAACTTAATTGGAAGTGGCTTAAGTTAATCAAATTATCTCCATGAGTTGAATGTTTCTGGTGGAGGCTGTTAAATAATGCTATTCCTACATGTGATTTTCTGATGTATAGAAGAATTATGCAGGTTAACAGCTGTCCGAGGAGTTGTTCTATAGCTGAGTCTATTAAGCATGTTGTGGTTTGCTGTGAAAAGATTATTCAATTGATAGAATGTTTAAGCAAGTGGGGATTCAAATTGCAAATATATACTTCTTTCACGGATTGTATAAGGCATCTGAAGCTTCTTACAAATTCAAATCCTTTTATGGCTAATCTTTATTGTACAATTGTTTATTTTTCTTAGTAAAGTAGAAATAATGTCATACAGGGTTGTAAAGAGCTTGGTGTGGAATATATGGCTTCAAGAGATGTTGATATAGCTCTATCTTCATCAAGTTTCAACTTCTTCTCGAACCACAGGGGTGTTAATCAGCTTTCTAAGCTGTCTATTTCTTCTTGGCACCCTTCTCCACCTGATTGAATTAAAGGCAAATTTCATGCGGCTCTTTTAAATTTAAATGAAGCTGGAATTGCTGGAGTTTTTAGAGATCATAAGGGCAAGTTTCATTTTGCCTTTGGGTTCAAATGCATTCATTGGGACATTGGTTTTTTGGAACTTTTGGCAATCCGAGCATTGAAATATGTTCTTCAAGATTGGAATTTTGAGGCTAAAGGGATTATTATTAAAGGAGATAACTATAATGTCATCAAGTACCTTAAAAATTCTTTAGATAAAGCTTCTAATAAATGGGACATGGAATCGGTCGAAGACTTGTCCATCTTGAAGGATGTTGGGAATTTTCTATTTCATTTTGTTCATAGCTAATGTAAAAAATTTGCCAATTTTTGTGCTAATTTTACTTTATTAGGAGATTTATTTTGGGATGATCTCAATTGTAATAAGATTCCTCTTAGCTTTTTTGTTTTTCTTAGGGAGGAGTGTTATAGACTTTCTATCACAAACTAGTTTGTAATAGTTTTTTTTTATTTAATGTTATTGGCGGTTTCAAAAAAAAAAACATAATATAGTATGACCGGCTATCATTAATTAAACCACGATTTGATTGACTAATCACAGGGTTAATTTGAGCAAGAATTCAAATATTTGTACCATATGATTAGCATCATATAGTACAATTAGTTCAAAAATCAAATTTCAAAATCTTACTTAAAGTAATTTGGCGGCTAGGGTTTTTAGATCATAACAAATCTTATAGTACGATCCAAATTGTATAGTATGATTAGTTCACATAAAATAATTTTTAATTAGCCTTTAAGACCTATTCTTTCTATACTAATTATACAGTATAATTGTAAGACATATAGTACGATTAGTACAAAAAATTTAACTTTTAAATTTTATCTCACTCCCCTTGTATGTGTGTGCATGGTCACTCAATTACATACAGTTTTATATAGTCAAACTCAAGAAATAGAAAATAAAGAAAAGTAAAATTATAAACTTTATTTACTTAACATTCCTAATCTACCCATTCTTGAGCTTTCAGTAGCCTTAAGCGGTGTATGTCTTACCTGCAATGTTAGTGCTCATATATAGAAGAAATATCTAAAATATTTAATGAGAAAAGTAACAATTCAATCAATAATATTTGTCATCATCAAAATCACAGACTATAATTCCTGGGTTGCAACAAAAGAAAATTATTAACAATGTATTTCTAATTACGTTTGGAATTGAAGCAAATTCCTCATAGAATAGTTTTATTTTAACTAGATGTGTAACCCAAAGCATTGTGTATTATATCAGTTAGTATTGTAATCTATTCTTGATCAATATGCATGATAGTTGTGGATTGTGTCGAGGGAGAGGTTACTTGTCAAAATGAGTTATGTTGTACTTCTTAAGCGTGATTCAGTTCATAATCACAAGTAATGATGATGTTTCATTCATATTCATGTGTTCAATTCTAGATATTTTGAAGATATCAATAATGTTAAAAGAGCTTTTATATTCATACATGTATTGGATCCATCATTATATAATGGAATATATTCCTCTTTGTCTTTCTTGAGAATATGAGAAGAGGGATGGATATCTCTGTTGAGGTTGAGTATTATTTAGTTTATTTTCTTATTGTACTTTATGAAAAAACATATGCAATCAATATACTCTCCAATATTAATACCCATGGACAATTCTATTTGTTCCTACAAAGATTATTTAGTTGAGCTATTTACATGCTTGTATGATTCATGGTTGATTAGATGTATGTTTAGTTATAAAATAAGTCAACCATGTCATAATAATGCATTCACACATTCATGAATATTAACATTACATAGGTGTTTGATATTATGCAATAAAGAATGTGATGTTTATGTTATACAATTTCATTTACTTCATGCTTCGATCATGAACGTGTATAGATCTAGGGTAAATGCATGTGTTGAAAGATTTCATGAATTCTTGAAAGTTCTTAATATGAAGCTTGTTAAGATTCATGTTAGATTTGATTGTGAGATAAATGATGTTATTTGTTTTCTATGAGTAACATTTTACTTCATGAATCATAATTGAACTAAGATGTTTGCTATGTATGCCTATGTCTTTCCTGTATATGATGTTCCAATTATCTCCATGAAGAACATTTAGTGCAGTATTCATATAGTTTTATAATTCATGCATGGGAAATTGAAGGCAAGCTTAGTTTCAATAATAAAAAAATCATGCCATAGTAATATGTTAATATAAATTTATGAATCTTAACAATGTAAATCTTAGCAATAATGTTTGATAACTTCACCTATTTCATGTTTCAACTATGAGCATTCATAGATATAATGTAATGGAGTTTATTTATATTGGAAAAGGACATGTATTCTTGGAAACAAATGTTCTTATATTTGTTAACTTCTCATATGTTTTCCTTGAATATCTTTATAAAGTTTAAAACAATAAGGAGAAAATGATGTTAGTTGATACCCTCTTTGTTAACAAGTTGCTTATAGTTGATAATCAAATTTCATATGAAACCTAGGCTTTTGTGCATGGGATATTTAGAATTCATTATGCATATCTATATTTTGAGCATGAGAATACGAAGTAAGATAGCTAGAATGGCATATTTGGATTCATGCCTAGTATGGAAGGATGCATTGCATGTTAGTCAAATTTTTTTCATGAGTTCTTATTGTAATTAAATGAGATATTGAATTTACAAATACTTAATTATTATGATATTTATGAAGTATACATTGAATGTATTTCTCATTGCCAAAGGTATATATAAAGTTCTTGCATCTGGAGAGCCCATTGATAGATGGCAAGTTTGTTATGAATAATTGTGCTCCAATAATATGTATATGTATGCAAGAAAACTTTGATTATATTAGAAAATCTCATAAACACTTTTATGTTTGGATGTTGTATATGGATGCAATCAACTGGCCTACTCAATTTAATGATTTATAGCTTTATTAAACTTACATATGTACATTACTCTATTCTTTCAAATCATGTCAATTCATTCAATAGAGAATGTAAGTGCCCTGATACCACTTGTAAGTGCTCTAATACCAGTTGAAAGTCCAAGGAGGTTGTTAGAGCTCAATGAACTATCGCTAAGGCTCACTAATACGTAAGTAATACTATCACTTGATACAAAAGCTAATATACTTATCAAAAGTTACAAAGATAGTGATACTTATCTAATAAATACCATTTAATATCAATCACAGAATTTTAACCAAGCAAATATAATAGAAATTAAAATTCAGAAAAATAAACTACATAAATAAAGATTAGAAAGAACATACTAGATTTATAGTAGTTCAGTTAAACCATGATCTACGTCCACTCTCCGGAGTCACCCACTCTGGATATTACACTATCATTATAGTGGCTCTCCGTAGTCTCCACAACTAGGCAGAGAAACCCTTACAAACTCTCTTCTACCAACTCAGTGTGGCAAAGGATCGTACTTCTTTCACAGGTAGAGAACCTTGACTCCTTTTCACCCTCCTTGTGAGGCAAAGAACCTGGACTCCTTTTTACCCTCTTAGTGAGACAAAGAACCTAGAATCACTTTTACATTCCCTAGTGTGGCAGAGAAGTTGCGTCCTTTAACACCAAAGATATCTTCTTCTTCCCAAAATTTTTCTCAAGAAAATCTTAAATCTGTTGGTACTAAGATGCAAGCTTTATAGAGCAACCGTGTGAAACCCCCTCCACATTCCCATAAACCCCATAAGGATCTTCTCTCTCTCAAACTCCTCCCTTTTGTCTCTCTCTGTCAAGGCTCTCTCTTAAAGTTTTCTCTAGAAGGATGAAGACTCAATGTGTGAAAACCCTTTTTCTTTCATGTTCTGGTTTGTTTTGGATTTTTCCTTCCAGGTTCATCCGTACAAAGTTGGGTTCGTCTATGACAAACAGTTCAAAGCTTTTAGACAGAGAGCTTCATCCAGGGACGAAATTGATCATCATTCGTACGATGGCAACACGAGGAGAAAATTTTGTTTCTACGAATTTTATTTATAAACAAACCGAGGAGATAATCCCGGTATGAAGTGTGAATATCATCCGGACGATCAGGGAAAATATCTCAACCATTAAATATCTATTTCATGTTTTTTTGAAGAGAGAGAAAGTTGAGAGAGAGAAAGGGAAGAGGAAGAGGAGGAAAAGTTGGATTTTGGGTGACTTCGGTTCATTTTCGTCTGTCGCCGCAGTTGGGAAAGTCAATTGACTCGAGATAAGGCACATTATACCTTTCTCAATTTTCAAAAATGTGATTTTTGACATGGTTGGTACAAATTTCTGATATGAATCTGATTTCTCTGAATTTGATATGATTTGATGTTTGATATGATTTGAATGATATCAGAAGGGAGTTATAAGGGGCCAGAATCCTTTTAAGATTCTATCTGTGTCAGGGAAGGGAGGCATAAGGGGCAAGAATCCTTTAAGATTCTATCTGTGTCAGGGATTATGAAAATAAATTCTGATCTGATAATTCTGTATATATGATATATTCTTGTGTTATAAGCACAAAGGGGAGGCATAAGGGATCAGAATCTTTTGAGATTCTATTTGTGTCAGGGAAGGGAGGCATAAGGGGCCAGAATCCTTTGAGATTATATCTGGGTCAGGGATATGTGATCTGATATGTGATTTGAAAACTTTAATTTGTGATTTATACGATTCTATGATACGAATTTGATTCAGTTCTTCTGTATATGTTATTTGATTTCCATCTGATTATCTGTTCTGTGAGAATATCTGAAGTCTGTTTGTTTATCTGTTCTGTACGAATATCTGTAGTCTATCTGATTATATAATTTCTATATGATTATCTGAATTCTATACAGCTATATGAATAAACTATTTTTAAAGCTTTTTATGAGTATTTTGATATGTGAGAATCTAGAAATTTAGATCAACTAGTATAGTCTTGCTGAGCTGTTAGCTCACTGTGGTTATCTTTGTGGTTTTCAAGTTTTGGGAAAGGGAAGGAGGTTTTAAACTAGTTGTTCTGTATCTGATCTGAGATTAGAAATTTTGTACTTTTGATTTTTGCACAGTTATGGCTTTTTCTATTCTTTTCTATTCTTCTTGTTTATAGCCATATACTGCAATGTATATAATTATTTTAAAGAATGATAGAAGAAGGAAATTATGGATGAGTTTTCTGTGTAATTTAGAAGTTCGTAGTAGTTCTGTGTTTCTATTTTCTTTTATGTATTGGAAGAAAGTTTGAAAATAAATTCCAAAGCTAGATCCTGGATTCATCCATCCCGACTCAATGCGATGGGATTCATTCAGGTCGGGTTGGGTTGTGATAAACTAAAGTGGTATCAGAGCAGTAGTTTTGGAATTTAGATTATAAAATAGAGCTATAGGAATTGATCTGTAAGTTTGGTGGGATAGTTTCAATCTGTCTAGGTTTTTATTATTTTATTTATGTGTATGTGCATATTTACGAATTATATGTGATTATGGATCTGCCAGACCCAGATATGACTCATGGGCAGAGTGCTTGTCAAGCAGCTCCTGTGAATAGTTCGGCCCCAGTAGTTGGTTCAGATACAGTTTCACAGTTTGCTATGTTGGTTGCCAGATGATGAGTTAGATGCAGAATAGAGTTTTTGCTATTAGATATGAAGATGTAGATAGACATCTATAAATGTTTCTGAGATTGAAGCCTCTGAGATTTGAGGGCACTGTTAAGCCCAGAGCAGTAGAGGATTGGTTGAGGAGGTTGTAAAAGACATTTGATGGTATGCAATATCCTCCTGATAGAAAGGTACCATTAGCAGTTTTTTTGTTGGATGGTGAAGCAGAGGGCTGGTGGATGGGACAGCAGAAAGAGAAATTCCAAGGTAAACTGAACTCTCTGATTACATGGGAAGAATTTTCTAAGGTATTCAGATCTTTGTTTGTATCCCCTTCTGCAAGACAGAAAATGCAAGAGACTTTTATGAGATTGGTTTAGGGGAGCAAGATAGTTATGCAGTACGAGGCAGAGTTTACTGCTTTAGCAAGATATGCTCCTCAGTTGGTAAATACTTCTGCAAAAAAAAAGTTATAGATTTCTGAGGGGACTACGAGATAGTTTGAGGCAACCCCTGGTACCATTTCATATTTCTGATTTCTCTGAGCTTGTGGAGAGAGCACGACTGATAGAGAATGATCTGATGGATACTCAACAGCGATGGACTGCTAGTAGAAAGAGATTCAGTGGAGATGCATCTAGCAGTAATTTTTTTAGAAAGAAGAATAGATTTTTATCTGGAGATTCTAAGAGGAGTGGACAGTTAGTATCTGGTACAGTTTCTGGTAGTGGCAGTATGGCCAGTTCTGGTTCAATCAGTGGGGCACCTGTGTGCTAGAATTATGGACGGCGACATTTTGGCCAGTGTTACAGGATGACTGGTCAGTGTTTCAGATGTGGTTAGCCAGGACATAAGATAGCAGAGTGTCCACAAGCCGGATTTAATCGATGATCTGAGTCCAGATCAAAGAGCTTTGTCAGGCCAGCAGGAAGGCCGAGGGCAGTTCCTCTCCACACTATTTATGAAGGATCATCTGGTAGAGCTGGTGGTTTGGGTTCTGTCGTAAGGAGGCCACCTAGTGGTAATCAGAGAGAGCTTAGTAGTTCTGTAGCTCCAGCTCCAGTTCAGCCACGTGTGTATATTTTGAATCAGCAAGAGGCTCCAAATGCTCCAGATGTTGTGATAGGTACGATTTATATTTTTTAACTTTCCTATTGTGTTTTGTTTGATTCTGGAGCTAGTCATTTGTTTATTTCTGAGCGCTATTTTGATGCTTTATAATTGGCTTCCATTACGTTACCTATTTCTCTTTCTATTATTTTGTCGTATGAAAATAATTTGATAGCGAGGAAGTTTTGTTTATGTGAGATTGAAATTTGTGGTAAGAAGTGGAAATCTTGTTTAATTTATTGCTGATTTCTTTATATGATATTATTTTGGGTATGAATTGGCTGAGTCTGTATGAAGCTCAGATTAATTGCTTGAAGAAGCAAGTTACATTATTTAGGGATGATGAAAGATGTGTATTCTAATGATTAAGAGGTGTTTTATCCTGTTTGATTTCTGTATTGGAAGTAAGAAGATTATGGAAGAAGGGTTGTATGGTATTCCTATCATCAGTGCGGGATATGAATATAGATGCGGGTCTATTTCTGATGTCCCAGTAGTACGAGACTTTTCAGATGTATTTCCTGAGGAGTTGGTTGGTTTACCTCCGGACAGAGATGTTGAGTTTTGTATTGATGTATTTTTGGGTACAGCTCCAATATCTAAAGCTCCATATAAAATGGCACCGAAGGAACTTGCAGAGTTGAAAGTCCAGCTCCAAGAGTTAGTTGATAGAGGATTTGTACATCCGAGTGTTTCTCCTTGAGGAGCACCTATTTTGTTTGTGAAGAAAAAGGATGGTACAATGCGTATGTGTGTTGACTACCGATATTTGAATAAAGTCACAATCAAGAATAAGTATCCATTGCCACGGATTGATGATCTGTTTGATCAGCTTGCTGGATCTTCTGTATTCTTGAAGATTGATTTGAGATCTAGTAACTATCAAGTGAAGGTGAGAGAAGCTGATGTGATAAAAATAGCTTTTAGTACTCGGTACAAACACTATGAGTTTTTGGTCATGCCTTTTGGGGTGACTAATGCACCAGCTATTTTTATGGATCTGATGAACATAGTATTCAAAGATTATGTAGATTAGTTTGTGATCGTTTTTATAGATTATATTATGGTGTATTCTACTTTTGAGGAAGAACATGCCAGACATTTGAGAAGAGTGCTGGAGACTCTGAGGCAACATCAATTGTATGCGAATTTCTCCAAGTGTGAATTCAGGCTAAAGAGCATTTCTTTTCTGGGATACGTAGTGAGCGAAGAAGCTATTTCTATTGATCCCCAGAAAGTTCAAGCTATTACTAATTGGCCAAGGCCTACTATGGTGCTTAAGATTTATAGTTTCTTGGGTATGGCTGGGTATTATAGAAAGTTTGTGAAGAGATTTTCTTAGATTTCTGCACCTTTGACGAGACTGACTCAGAAGTCAGTAGCTTTTGTTTGGACATCGGAGTGTGAAGCTAATTTTTAGAGATTGAAAGATTGTTTGACTTCTGCTCGAGTGTTAGCACTTCCATCTGGTACAAAAGGATTTTAGGTATTCAGTAACGCTTCACTTAAAGGTTTGGGATGTGTTCTGATGTAGTATGGTCGGGTAATAGTTTATGCCTCAAGATAATTGAAACCACATGAAAAGAATTATCTGACACATGATTTGGAATTGGTTGTTGTTGTATTTACTCTAAAGATTTAGCGTCATTACTTGTATGGCGTCAGGTGTGAGATCTTCATATATCATAAGAGTTTGAAGTATATATTCACTTTGAAGGATCTGAATTTGAGGCAAAGAAGATGGTTTGAGTTGATAAAGGACTATGATTTGACTATTCAGTATCAGCCTGCTAAGGCTAATATGGTAGCATATGCTCTGAGCAAAAAATCTTCTGGATTATCATGTTTACAGCTCACTTCTGATGAGTATCTAATACGGGATATGGAAAGATTACAATTGGAGGTAATATCTCCTAGTGATTCTGGTATAGTGACTCAGATGATTATTCAGTCCTCTTTGGAAGAAAAGATTCATGAGGCTCAAAGATCAGATGCAGAATATTTGAAGTTGATTGGTCAGATCAAGTCTGGTAAGAAATCTGAACTACGAATTTCTGATTCTGGTATTATTTTCTGTAAGAATAGGCTGTGGATTCCTATGTATGGAGATATGAGGAAAGAGATTCTACACGAATCTCATTATTCAGGCTATACTATTCATCCAAGAAGTGGTAAGATGTATGGAGATATGAAAAGCTTATTTTGATGGCCTGGAATGAAAAAGGACATAGCTGAATTCGTTTCGAAATACGAAGCCTATCAGTTAGTGAAGGCAGAATATCAGCGACCGGGATGTCTTTTGTAGTCGTTGCCTATCCTTGAGTGGAAGTGGGAAGAGGTGACCATGGATTTGCTATCGGATTACCCATATCATGGCAAGGACATGATGCGATTTGGGTTATTATTGATCGATTGACGAAGTCTGCACATTTTCTTCCGATTAGACAGACGGATCCGGTGGATAAGTTAGCTCAGATTTATGTTAAAGAAATTATCAAATTATATAGTATACCGAAAGTGATTGTATCTGATCGGGATGGCCAGTTTACTTCCAGACTTTGGAGAGGTATTCAACAAGGAATGGGTACAAAGTTGTATTTCGATCAGTACAGTTTTTCATCTGTAGACTGATGGACAGACTAAGAGGACTATTCAGTACTTGAAGATCTTATGAGATTATATATTCTGGATTTTGGGGGCAGTTAGAAAGATCATATCCCACTGATAGAATTTGCATATAATAATTGTTATCAGTCAAGTATTGGTATGGCACCGTACGAAGCTCTGTATGGGAAAAATTGTAGAACTCGTTTAACTTTAACAGAAGTGGGAGATAGATAAGTGATGGGTTCAGCTTTTGTAAATGATACTGTAATGAAGATCAATCTGATTAAAGAAAGGTTGAAATCTGCACAAGATACATAGCTGAAGTATTATAATCAGAAGCACAGACTAGTTGAATTTCAGATTGGTGACTTTGTGTATGTCAAAGTCAGTCTGATGAAAGGTGTTAGCAGATTTGGAAGGGTAAGCAAGCTTAGTCCGAGGTATGTCGGACATTTTGAGATCATTGAAAGGGTTGGTAATTCTGCTTACAGGTTGTTATTGCCTGATCAGATGTCTGATGTACATAATGTGTTTCACGTATCCTCTTTGAGAAAGTAGATATCTAATTCTGGAAAGAAATTTTTTGCTGATGATGTTGAATTTCAAGCAAATTTGTAGTATAGAGAAGAGCCTGAAAAGATTTTGGCTTATGATGTGCGAAAGCTGAGAAGTAAACAGATTCCTATGATTAAGCTTCAGTGGAAGTTCAGAATGGCCAGAGAGGCTACTTGGGAGAAGGAATTGGATATGAGACAGTTGTATCCAAGTTTGTTTTGATTCAATTTTTCTTTGGGAATGTCGAGGATGACATTTTCTTAAGGTTGGTAGATTGTGAAAACCATTTTTCTTTCATGTTCTAATTTGTTTTGGATTTTTCCTTCCAGGTTCATCCGTACGAACATGGGTTCGTCCGGGACAAACAGTTGAAAGCTTGTAGACAGAGAGCTTCATCTAGGGATGAAATTGATCATCGTTCGTACGATGGCAACCTGAGGAGATCGTCCCTGTACGAAGAGAAAATTTTGTTTGTACGAATTTTTTTTATGAACAAATCGAGGAGATTGTCCCGCGACGAAGTACGAATATCATCCGGACGATCAGGGAAAATATCTCAGCCATTAAATATCTATTTCATGTTTTTTTAAGAGAGAGAAAGCTGAGGAGAGAGAAAGGGAAGAGGAAGAGGAGGAAAAGTTGGATTTTGTGCAACTTCGGTCCGTTTTCATCCGTCGCCGCAGTTGGGAAAGTTGATTGACTCGAGGTAAGGCACATTATGCCTTTCTCAATTTTTAGAAATGTGATTTTTGACGGATTTACTATTTAAAATTTTGTTTTCGTTAATGAAAAATGGGTATATCTTCGCACTAGTAAAACTTTTACTACATAACTTTTGGTATGTTTTAGAGATTATGATTTTATACATTTTGAGTATTTTCTGGAGAATTTTCATCGGATATTTTGAATTCTGTGGAGTTTTTATCGAATAGTAAATTATCTGGTTGTTGATAAATATTGCTTCAGTACAATGGAAGTTTTGAAATGATGTTTTACACGATCTTTTGTAATTTGGTAATATTCTGAAACTGTGAATTTTTTATCTGTTGTCTGTCATTATACTCTCTGACGATTTTCAGATACGAATCTGTTTCTCTGAATCTGATATGATTTGATGTTTGATGTGATTTGAATGATATCATAAGGAAGTTATAAGGGGCCGAAATCCTTTGAGATTCTGTCTGTGTCACGAAAGGAAGTCATAAGGGGCAAAAATCCTTTAAGATTCAGTTTGTGTCAGGGAATATGAAAATGAAGTCTGATCTGATAATTCTATATATCTGATATATTCTGGTGCTGTAAGCACAAACTGAGGCATAAGGGGCCAAAATCCTTTGAGATTCTATTTGTGTTAAGGAAGGGAGGCATAAGGGGCTAGAATCCTTTGAGATTATATCTGGGTCAGGGATATGTGATTTGATATGTAATTTGATATGTGATTTGTGATTTATAGGATTCTGTGATACAAATTTGATTCAGTTCTTCTATATATGTTATTTGATTTCCACCTAATTATCTGTTTTGTGGGAATATCTAAAGTCTGTTTGTTTATCTGTTCTATACGAATATCTGCATTCTATCTGATTATATGATTTCTATACAATTATCTGAATTCTATACGGCTATTTGAATAAACTATTTTTAAAGCTTTTGTGAGTATTTTGATATATGAGAATCTGGAAATTTAGATCGGCCAGTGTAGTCTTGCTGAGTTGTTAGCTCACTGTGGTTATTTTCGTGGTCTTTAGGTTCTGGGAAAGGGAAGGAGGTTTTAGACTAGCTGTTCTGTATCTGATCTGAGATTAGGTATTTTATACTTTTTGATTTTTTCACAGTCATGGCTTTTTTTGTTCTATTCTATTCTTCTTTTTTATAGCCATGTACTTTAATGTATATGATTATTTTGAAGAATGATAGAAGAAGAAAATTATGGATGAGTTTTTTGTGCAATTTGGAAGTTCATAGTAGCTCTGTCTTCTATTTTCTTCTGTGTATTAGAAGAAAGTCTGAAAACAAATTCCAAAGCTAGATCCTGGATTCATCTATCGTGACTCAACGTGATGAGATTCGTTCCGGTCGGGTTGGGTCGTGACACAATGCATGCCAAAGACTCTTACAAAGTCTTTGGAGAAAGCTTAAATAGAGGGCTTAAAAAACCCTAAAAAATCAATTCAACCATCAAAAATCATACAGTACGATCTAAGGATTATCTAGTATGATGTACAAAATTTGACATGTTTTTATTATACAATGACCAGTTAGTACAGTATGAACAGTTCAATTTGCCTATTCGTAATGTGTGATCTTTAGTACGAATAGATCAATTTACATATTAGTCCTATACAATCATCAGTATGAATAACTGATCGTATAGAAAGATTAGCTCAACTAAAATGTAGTTCATCCAAGATGAATCATGGGACGATCAAAATCGTCTCTATTGATCATATGATATGATCCAATTCATATAGTACGATTAAAAATATCAAAATTAAGCAAATTCGATTGATTAATCACATCATTAAATTAGATAATTTTCAAACATCGTACAATATGATTAGATTTATATAGTATGATTAGAATAACTTTTCAAATTCAAATTTTTATCTAATTTAATAGATGACAGGCTTTCTAATTATAACATATCATCCAGTACGATGTGGTGTTTATACTATACAATTAGTTATATTTAAAAAATATTTTTCCAAGAAAAAATAAAATATTTTTCCAAGAAAAAATGAAATATTTTAATTAATTTCTATAATACTAGATAATACAATATGATACATATCGTACAGTATGATGTACAGAAAAATTAAAATATTTAAAAATAATTATTCTCCCCTTGAGTGTGCGCATGGTCACTAGGCTAAAATACATCCTTACAGGACTAATCTCAAGAAAATAAAAATAATTAAATAAAAATTACATACTCATTTAACATAACCTATTCTATCCAATCTTGAGCCCTGAATCTTCAAAGAACGGTGCATGGTGTACCTGAAATATTAATCAACACACAAACAAATATGTTTTACAAATTCTAATAGAAATAAAGAGGTAATCAATAATATTTATCATCATCAAAATCATAAACTCGAAAGCCCGAGTTGCAATAAAGAATTTGTATGGTAATTAAGTTAGAAAACACCTCTATAAAAATATTTTGTAAATGACAATTATTTTATGTTTAACTAAATTATGTCATTGATTAGTATTCATTGTGTTAATGATTAGAAACCATTTGGTATGTGATTTTGGTTTATCAAAATAATACATGTAAAGTGTTGACACCTGTAAGATTGAACATAAATGTTATATGAATATTTGACATGAAATGATACTTGTAGGTGAATGAAAAGTTTCTCGTGTATGTTTGAGATTATGTTGTATAAGGATTGATACATATGTTAGTAAGTCTTTATGTACTTCATGTATATATAGGTTTATGTTCCATACTAAAACATTGTCATATGCTTCACATATACTCTTCATTACCATATTAACAAGATTTCATATACATCAATCTAAACACACATATGACTCTATATGCTATTATTACTTGTTTGCATCATTTACTTACACCTATTATCTTTATATTTTCTTATAAGGTACTTATTATATGCATGTATTATTAGTTGGTGGGCTGCGTTTGTTTGGGCCTTATGAGAAGGCTCTTATGTTTTTGTTGGGGTATGTATTCATCTCGGTGTGCCATGATAAGGTATAATATTTGCAACACTATAAAGACATCTCATTGTTGTCGAATGGCTACAATATAACACATATTATAGACTATTATTTTATTTACCCACTTAATGATATATAGGAGGACATATAAGTCAGTTGGGGATAAAGTAGTGCACTAACAAAGCCTTGGCCTTATTAACCAAGGTTTGCTCCCTCTATGAACCTTAGAGACCTTCATGGTCACCTAGGTCTGTAGTGTAGACTCTCCTATTGTGTCGCGCTTCATTATTTTTTCGCACGAAGAGGGCTTTGTTAGGGTGTTTTCTTTGGGGTTTAAAAAAGATACTTAAATAATTCTAAAAATTACATCTTTAATGATTTTAAGCTTTCAAATATTGTGTTCTTTAACATAATAAGGAATGTGAAAAAAGTTTAAAATAAGATTTGGCTTTAGTATGTTAGGATAATCTATGTTTTGGTTTGTATAGTGTGTCTCCTTATAGGTGATAGAGTTAGGTTTTGTTATTACAATGTATTATAGAACCTATGTTTAAAATTTGATTTTCTATTGGTGTCAATTAAAAAAAATAAATAGGTTATGAAACAAATAAAATTGATTAAACAACAAGGTAAATATTGGATAACCCGGGCCTATGAGGCTATTACGTTAATCCAAAGAAAAGTGAAATAGTTTCTCTTCAATCCCCAAGGAATATGAGATCTGCCAGAATTCAAGAGAGTGGGTGCCTGAATTCTAAATTTTTTGGTGTTCATGGTTGCTGGTGATCGTTGGCTACCACCGACAATCAGCCCACCTTAACGTGATGATTATAATCTTCAAAAATCTATTGGTAGAAGTGTTGGCAGAGGTTCTCCTTTGATCATCAAGGAGTTTTTAAAATATTTTAATCATTTAAGAATGATTAAGCAAGTTCCTTATGTTGGTAAGGGTAAGACTATTTTGAAGGATAGTATTGTCGAATTCTTATAAGAATGTCGTGTCTGAAAATTTTCATAATAATTATTTGCATTGTCAAAAGAATTTTAAGAAGTAAGAGGCTCATTCTTCAATTGGTCTAATTTTATAAGTTTAAAGGTTTTCTACTCCTATTTCTTCAATTTTTAATCAAGCATTTTGATCAGAATGAAGATAAAATTACCACATCTTCTAGAATGAACATTGCTTGAATAAGGAGGTGCCGAAAGTTACAGTTGGTAGTTTGCATTATCATTTTGAAGGTCTAAGAAATTCTATAAGCACTTATTCTTCTATAGTTTTGAATGATCAAAATAATGGTTGGTGGAAGCCCAATATTCAAATTATTAATCATGTCAAACCTATAGATATGCCAGATGATGGAATTGATATAAAGTTGGATAATGAATCTGAAAAAGCTAATATATACATGCTTAGGAATTCGTTGGTGATATAAGTTTTTGAGAATTCCATTCCCTATTCTATTATTAGTATTGAACTTAGAAAATAATGGAATAAATTGGGTTCATTTCATCTAACAAACTTAGGATTGGATAGGATGCTTTTTTCATTTCATTCGTCTGAAGTCAAGGATGTTGTCTTTAGCAGTGGACTGTGGTATGTAGTAAACCATATTATTGGTATGGAAGATTGAAATCCTAATTTTTCTCTACTTTTTATGAAGAACTTATGCTCCCTTGTCTGGATTCATTTCCCTCACCTCCCTTTATTTTGCTGGGATGAATCTAATATAGTTTGAATTGATTCAATGATCATCACGTCATTATTTTTAGATGGAAATATTGTTACAACATAGGAATCCAGCTTGAGAATGTATTTTTTGATGATAGAAAAATATTATTATTCTGTTATTTTATTATTTCTCCTAGCATGTACTTAACATTTTTTGTTTCTTATTTCTGTGTACTAAAATTTCAGGGATATCATACTCTAGATTACTAAAAAACTTTAAGACAGAGTTGACTTTCATGTAATGAAGTCTGTAAATTTTTTTTATTTTTCTTGAGTTTGAGAGAGTGTGATTGTAATTGGGTAACCGTGCACACACACACTGGAAGAGTGAGTCAAAACTTAAAATTTTAAGACTAATTATACTATATAATTTCCTATCATACTAGATGATTTGTCATGTTCTTTCCTCCCAAAAAAAAGTTAATCAAATCATGTCTTATATTTTTTGAACTATTCATATTATATGAAGTCTGTTTGTGTAGACGACTCATAAAGTATGAAATGGGTGTGTACTAGTTCATCCCAAACAAACTCAATTATTTTTCTACTATTTGTACTGTATGATGTAAGTTTGTATAAAAGACTAACAGGGTACAAAATCAAGTGTGTACCAGTTCATCCCAAACAAATTAATTTATTTTTATACTGTTCATATTATTTAATGTCGGTTTATACAGATGTTTGGTAGAGTATGAAATGGGGTTATCCACATTCATACCAAACAAAGTATGATTTGAGGTAACTATTCATACTATATTATTTCAGTTTATACATATGATTGATAGTATATGAAATATGGTTCGTGCAGGCATTTACCAGATGAATAGGTTTAATTTTGAAATGTTCATACAGTACGATGTTAGTTAAGTCAGTTGACTTGTAACTTTTTATTTTCTAGATAATTTTTCTTGTGTTTCATAGATAATAGTGCTAAAAATTGACGCTCATACCCTTTGTTACAATTTTCTCTTAAGAGTGGCCATTAAGTATAAGTGTTTGGTAGAGATTGTGAGAGTGTGAAGTGTTAGAGATCAAGTGATGGGGAGTTGTGAGGGATTCACAAGGTTGCCCAAAGCAAGGATCTCTTTTTCTTCTTCATATTTCTGCTCATCTCCTCTGGAGGCTTTTGAGAGAAGATCTTCAACATTATGTCACGGTACTTTGCTATCACCAAGAGGGTGAGAAAGGACATCGATACTCTACCGTCACCAGGAGGGTAAGAAAGGATAAAGGTTCTCTACCGTCAACGGGAGGGTGAGAAAGGATGTTAATACTCTATCGCACTGGGTTGGTGGAAGAAAATTTATAAGGGCATCTCTGCCTTGCTACAGGGGCAAAATGAGAGTCACTTTGAATTAATGTAATACCTAAAGAAGGAGTCTCCAGGGAGTGGACGTAGGTCTAGTTTGGAATGAACCCCTGTCAATTTCAAGGTCTTCTGTTCACTTTACTTTTTTCTATATTTTTATTTTTCTTCGCTTTAAATTTTTGTGGTTGAAAAAATTTATTGTGATAATTAGTTTATTCCACAAGTGCATATTTCTGGATTATTGTTTAAACTTTCTAAAAATGATTTTTAAAAATCAAAGAAATTTTAAATTACCAATTCACCCCTCCCCCCTCTTGGTTAGCCATGGGACAGTTCAATAAGGTCTAACAACCTGCTTAAACTTTTAAGTGGTATTAGAGCCTATTTTAAAAATTAAAGTTTATATTACTTTTTGAAAAATGATCATAGCTACTTTTGGAAACTGAAATACTCTGAAAGGATGCTCTATCACTAAACCACCTTTATTTGATAACATCTCTTTTGATTTTTAGAAAACTCGCTTGTATACTTTTCTACAATCAATTAACTATCATACGTATATATTGGTACAAGAAGGTTATACTAAACCCACTAGACCTGTTGATGGAATTAGTGTTGAAACACCATTCACTGATTGGACACTAAAAGAAAAAGACTTAGCATAGCTAAATGCAAAATATTTAAATAGTTTTTTTATGCACTAAAATCAAAAGATTATATATGGGTTTCTACCTATAATTGGAAAAGAAATTTGTGATAGACTTTACATAACATATGAAGGGACTAATGAGATTAAATAATCTAGATTGAATATTTTATTACATGGCTATAAACTAATTTGCTTGAAATCAAATGAATCAATTTATTATATGTATACATATTTTACTCAGATTGTTACATCATTGCATGCTTTAGGTAGAGAACTAACTAATTTAGAAAAGATTAATAAAATCCTATGTTATTTACCTACTACTTATGATGTAAAGATAACTGTCATAATAGAGTCAAAAGATCTGAATGTATATTCAATTGTTAATTTGCTTAGATCACTAATTCCTTATGAGCAAGGAGTGAATCAAAGATAGATTAATGCAGGTGACAACTAGAAAGAGAAGAATATTGCTTTAAAAGTGGATGATTCAGAAAGTGATCAATTAAAGCCTAAGGATAAAGAAGATATTGCACTCATGACTAGGAAGTTCAAAATTTTCCTTAGAAGAAAGCTAGCAACGGAGACGTCAGCATTGAAATAAAGGTAAGTTCAATAAGAATACAAATGTTTCTAATAAAGTAATTTTTTATGAATACAGGAAGCCTAGACATATAAAAATATATTGCCCAAATCTCAAAGCTAACTGTAGCAAGGAGAAAGTTGAGGAGAAAATTAATGTTAGGAAGGGCAAGAGAAGAATGCAAAGAGCTTTATGGGATGACTTAGCTTCAGACACCTCAAAAATAGAAGTAGAAGAGGATGTCACAAACTTGTGCTTAATGGAAGATAAACTTGATAATTTAGATCAAGAGGAGGTATGTGACTTGTCCTACAATGAATTATTTGAAGTTTGTGAGAAAATTCATAATGCATATAGGAAGCTTAAAAAATTGCATGCAAATCTTAAACTCGAGCATTTGAATTTATTAAAAGAATATGAAAATCTTAGAAAAGATCATGTATCCATAGATAGCAATCACATGGCCTTGTTGGATGAATTTGATGATTTGAATAAGAAACATGATTTATTGAAAACATCACATATTGATCTTGAGAATGATTTTAAGGTATTTATAGATGAAGATGATAAAAGAGAACATGAGTTGAAAGTTAATAATTCAATTTTAGAAAGTGCAAACTCATATCTTAAAGAAAAATTGAAGGCTTATATAGAAAATAAGATTCCTCCCATACTTGAACAATTTTACAATCATGATTAAAAGCATACAATTTTAAAATCTAGGATAGACATTATAACTCACATAGATTGGTAAATCCTTTTCCTTATGTTAAGTGCTTTTCATGTGGAATGATAGGACATATTTCTCATACTTGCATAATTCATAGTAGAACACATCTAGTATTGAGACCTAAGATGCATAATTACAGTAAATGAAGCATGCATCAAGATTTTCATTGTTAAGAGGTGAACCCAAATTTATTTAGGATCCTAAGTCTAACGTTTGATAATTTTATAGAAATGCTCTCATACAAGCTCTCGTGAGAGCATTTGATACTTGAACAGCGGATGTTCGAAACATATGATTGGAGAGACAACTCAATTCGTATTTCTTGAGGCCAGGGCTGGAGGCAAAGTGACACTAGGAGATAATACAACTGGGATAGGGGTAGGTACATGTATGATTGGCAATAAGAATAACTTCTTTATTGAGAATATTTTATTTATTGAAGGCTTAAAACATAACTTATTAAGTATTAGTCAGCTTTATGATAGGAGTTTTAACATTAAAGTTTTACCTACAAGCTATATTATAAGCCTAAATGGAATTGATGTGTCACAGGAAAATAGGATAAATAATGTATACATGTTTGATTTAAATTATGTTAACTCTTCTAATGCTTTTTGTTTCAAAACTATCACTGATGAATCTTGATTATGGCATAGAAGACTTTGCATGCGAGCATAAAAAATCTTAGGAAGATTACCCAAAAAGAATTAATTAGATGTATACCTAAATTAGACTTCACTAAAGATCACTTGTGTGATGCATGTCAATTAGGAAAATAAGTCAAGTCCTCCTTTCATTCAATTAAAAATCTTAGAACTAGCAAACCACTAGAAGTCATACACATGGATCTTTTTAGACTGATTAGCACTATAAGTTTATGAGGTAAAGTTTTTGGGTATGTAATTATTGATGATTATTCAAGATTCACTTGGATTAGATTATTATCTCATAAAAGTGAATCATTTGAAGAGTTTAGAAATTTTTCATCATCATGCATCTGAAGTCACCATGCATCAAAACGGTTGCATAATATTGAAAATGTTGGAATGAATATTTTAAGAAATCCAAATTTTGCATTTATGTGTATGAGATAGAATCAATGCATAATTTCGTACATTTTGTATTTAATAATTAAAAAAAATATGCATCCATGCATATCATGCATTCATGAAATCATTGTCATGTAATGTATGCTTTGAAAAAAAAAGTAAATGGAGTGGTCTATTAATGATAATCTTTAAAGTAATTCCAAACTTGAATAAGAGAAGTTGGGTTTTGCTCACACACTTTAAGGTCATTTTTTTTTATACATATGTACCCTTAATCAACAAGTGTTCATGTCAAATATTAAGTTATAGATATAGATTGATCTTGTGTCACATCTATCATTATATAATGAATTTAATAATAAAATTTTGTGATTATGTTGTGATGTGAAGCTATCTGAGTTGTGATATTATCTTACTACTACTAACATATATTTTATTAAAGACTTAAGATAACAACCCCTAAGATGATTGGTAGTGTAAGGATTTAGGCTCTCTTTTATTTTTATTTTTTTTTTGCTATTTGATAGTATATTCTCCATTTTCATTTTTTAGGTCAAGGTAGGGGTTAAGGGTAGGTTGAGTAGTTGAGACTGATTTTTTTTAGTTTGGCTGGTTTATAAGTACCTTTTTCTTTCTTTCTTTTTTTTTTTTAAGATTTTTAAAGTCCGTTCATTTTTGTATTTCATATAGCATGGCTGTTTGTTGTTAGGGATTGTTATAGAAGGAATATGTACCATATACTTTTGTAGATTAATAGAAAGGAAGTAATTTTGTGGATAAGTAAATTTATGTACGTATAGTTGAAAAATTAAAAGCTCTGGTGTCTAACATCTAAAAATAAATTTGGCATTTCTCTAAATAAAAGAGCTTGGTATGTTATGTCACCATCCACCATGGTATAACCTATATTTGTTTGTCATATTGGGTTAGGTTGTGACAAACGCTTCCTAAATGGCACTTTGGTGCTAAGCTCTCTAGCATATTTTTCGTAAGCACTCTATTACAGTACTTTTTTGTGGCATTGTGGTGCTTGTCCATTTTTTTGCTATTTTCATGCACAAAACTTAAGGACTATAAGCACAAATAATATAATATTGGTAATTTGGAATGAACAATTTTTATCTTATTAAAATTCTCCAATCTTTAAGCTTTTACTTTTCTTCAAATAGTTAATATTATACTGGGATAAAAATAATTTATCTTTTACCTTAACTATGATTTTTGGAAAGAAATAAATTTAATATCTAAGAATTTATACAATACATAGTTTGGAAGAGTTTTTCAACAAATTGATTTACAATATCTTGATCCCTTAATTTAAATTAATGTTCCTTTAAACCAAACTCCTCTAGGTGAATAATTTTAACTAGCTTACTTATGTTTACTAGAATTTTTTGAATTAATGAAATATATTATTTAGCTAATCCATAAATCTGCCTATAAGTTTTGTTAAGTATTATGATTCATACAATTTCTTAAGAAGTATTTAGGTAGGGCTAGATATTGTAGGTACCAATATTTGATATATAGTTATTTAATAATTGAATATTTTAATTTATTTTTTTTTTCATTTAGCTTAGTTATAAAGATTTTGAATATATGTTTATCTTCTTCACTTATTATTTTTAACCAGGCCTAGACATCTTAGGTACCAATTTTTTATGATTAGGTATTTTTACCTTTTTTCCATTTTTTTCTTTTGTTTGCTAAAATAGCTTATTTAGATGTTGAATACATGTCCATTGCCTCCACTCTTTATACTAATCTGAGGTTTCATAATTCCCTACTTACTTGCTTTATAGGTTATTTAGGATTAATATGTATGTTAATTTACATTAATCCTAAAATTTAGTAGTCTTTTGTACGTTGTAAAAAGCTTATGAGGAAGTTAATTTTTCTTGAATTACTAATTTTAAATAAAAAGATTAGTTGCTATTTTTAATTTTATTAGGATATTTTATATATTCTATACTATTTAATACTTAAGGATCTTAATTATGAATTTTCTAAATTCATAACTAAAAAAAAAGTGTAATAGTAAGGCAAGTAATAAATTAAAATTTGGAGAAATTTTATTTCATTAATTTATTTCCCAAATTACACAAAAAAAATTAAGAAAACTTGCAATAATTTTTACAATTAAAAAGAATAAAGTATTTAACTTAAATAAAAGAAAATATATGAGAACTAAAATTAAATACTAAAAACTAAAAAAAATTAACAAAATAAATAAAAACTACAACAAAAACAAAACTAGGTCTCTCCCTACTCATCTTCATTTTCTTCTTCTTCTTCATCTTCTTTTTCATCATCAGATGCTACTATCGATGGTCATACTCTTGGATACATTGTAAAGAGGGGTAGGCTAGGGCAAATGTTTCTCTAACCACTAGAGTCCATTTCCCAACTCTTAAATATGACTATCAAAGTTGCATTATAGTAAGCCTAAAATTTATATTATTGTTGATGTTGGAGCATCATGTGGTTGTAGTGGGCATGCATCCCTTATTCTAACCAAGTTAACTATTTCCCAAAGTGATCAATAGAAATCATTATATGATTAGCTCTATCCCAAAGGCTCGCCACCTGATCTCTTACACCCATAAGATCTTTGCCCCGTAATTGGTTGGTTGGTCCGATAAATCAGATCCCTCATCATGCTTTGAAATAGTGATTTTGAATCATATTATCTTTGTTCAAGTTAGGATAGGAGTAGGCATGACCTACTCCTCCCCTGATTTCCCCCATTTGCTAACTCACATGATTTAGAAATTAATCTGGGATGCCCTAGCCTTACTTATATAGACCCCTAAGCATATATTAGATAGAGTGAAAAAATACTTTTACCAAAATTCACAGCCATATCATTTGAATATAAAAGTTTAAAATTTCTCGATCCTTAGTTACCGCACTAATATTTCTTCTAGGCATAAGCTTTGTAGAGATAAAGTAGTGTAAGGCTTTGGACTACTGGGTAAGGGTAAAAGTAGAAAAGTTTATTATTTTATCTTATTTCCTCTTCCATGGGCATTAGAAACCCTATAAATTAAGTACCTAATAATTTCCTTATAGTCAATAATAGTGGTACAAAAATTTAAATACTCGTCCCTATCCAACTGGAAATTAGGTGTTTATAAGACTTGGCTAATAGAAACAGGAGTGAAAGGGACCCACTTGCCATGCATAAAATAAACTCGTTCTGAGGCTCCTTCATATTACCAAAGAATTAATGGATGATCATGAAAATGTTAGGGTGAGGCTACATGGTAAGGAAATCCCCCTAAGGTTGTCAAATCCTCTTAGGATAATAGATTTCCAGCAAAATTATTACATTGGTCTTCATTAGCCACACTAATAAACCTATGGACTTCATAGGGTGTGAAGCCGCACCCCCCCCCCACCTCCTTTCTGCCAATAGCAAGTTTTAGGGCCATCTCTAAATAAGAAAAGCTAGATAGTGAACCTAAAACATGAATACACTGAAGCTCTAGAACTCAAAGGTACATGAATGTAAGTAAAAAATAAAAATAAACCTCTATCCTTATTTATAATTTAGCCAATAATGTGATCCTGGCTTGAGTTGTGTTATGATGCTCAATCAAATCTAATCAATATGGGTATAATCGATATGGCACTAGGTATAGGTAGCACTACCCATGGGAGATAGAATTGCAGGCTTTTTTTTTTATAATGAGAACACCATGATGTTCAACATGTTGGAGCACTATGGCTCTCAAAGTGACCACCACCATAGTTCTTCATCGACCATATTTATTATTTGACCAAGTGTTATAATGCTACATGGGTTGCACTATGACACTTAATATGGTAGAAAGATTGTAGTGCTCAATACAATGACACTACATGGATGATGTTATAGAGCTCTAGAGGATGATTTATCATGGCTACACTAGATTCGTCCAGCATTATGTAATGATTGAATTTAATCATATTTTTTATAATTGATAAAGCATTGTGGTGCTTCAAGGGAAAGTGCATGATGTTGGGATGAATTTTTAAGTTAATTCTTATACTCTAAATGAATTACAACATACACACACATATGGATTCATCTAAGCTCACTTTTAGCCACAAAATGTTCTAAACTAATAAAAATATGAATCACACAATTATTAATAATAAACACAAGGATCAATTATGTTTCCTCTCAAACCATGCCAAGTTTATAGTCTTTAGCCAAACTATACTAACTTACTATTCAATATGAGCCAACTCTGTAAAGCTCCTAAGATGATCAACATCTCCTTCAAGATAAGGTTTCAATCTCTTACCATTAACTTCGAAAATTTTGATAGTTATAAGGTTACAGATATCAACAACACCATAAAAATACACCTTTACAATAGTGAATGGTCCTAATCACATTGACTTCAATTTCTAAGAATATTTTCCAACTCAAGATATACAGAAATTTGTCTTGTTCAGGCTCAAATTACATTCTAATGATCTTATGATCATGCCACTTCTTAATTTTCTCCTTATATAATTTTGTATTCTCATAAGCCTCATGTCTAAACTCTTCTAACTTATTCAATAGTATTAATCTCTTTTCCTTGGCATTCTTAAGATTGTAATCAAATTCTTTTATGACCTAAAAGGCTTTATGCTCTAACTCTAGTGATAAATGACAAGCTTTTCTAAAGATTAATATATAGGAAGACATTCCTATATGTGCCTTAATTATTTCTATAAGCCCAAAGTGCATCATCTAACTTTAAAGCCCAATATTTCCTATTAGGACTTATAGTTTTTTTTTTTTAATTCTCTTAATCTCTCTATTAATAATTTCTTCTTGACCACTAATTTGAGGATGAAAAGCAGTTGCAACTCTAAGTTGAATGCCATATTTTAAAATCAAAGTCTCAACACTCTTACTGCAAAAATTACTTCTCCAATCTAATTTGAGCATTCATTTTATGGGTTGCTAGTCATTTGATCCACTTGGAGATATAATAAACTAATATTAGAATATATTAATTTCTATATAATTGCACAAATGGTCTCACAAAACCAATTCTCCAAATATTAAAATTCTCCACTTCTAACATACTGCTAAGAGGCATTTCATTTATTCTTATTATGTTACTTCCACTCTAACAACAATCATAATTTTTAACATATTCATTTATATCTTTAAATAGGGAATGCCAATAAATCTAGATTGAAGAATCTTAAAAATAGTTTTAAAACTTCCAAAATTACCATCATACTTCAAATTATGACATTTCCTAATTATGGGTTTAATTTTATTTTCAAAGGTATATTGTCTAATGATTTGTTCTTTATATTTCTCAGACAAGAGTGACTCATTCCAAAAATATAACATAGCACTATGCAAAAATTTACTCCTTTAGATATAAGAAATATCAGACAGAATAACCACATTGATGCTATAATTCACAATATCAGCATACCAAGGTATACCATATGAATACATAGTAAATAAATTATCGTTGGGAAATATTTCATTAATTTCACTCTCATAACATGCAGGTTCTTCTATCTCTATCCTAGATAAATGATCAGCCACCTAGTTCTCAATATGATTTCTATTAAGGATTTCTATATAAAATTCTTGCAACAAATGAATTCACTTCACCATCAAGGCTTGATATTTTTTTCATAAGAAATTTAATAACTTAATGATCAGTCTAAACGAGAGCATGGGTTCAAATCAAATAAAATATAAACTTATCAAAGGCAAAGATAATGGCTTATAGTTATTTTTCAGTAGTTGTGTAGTTAAATTGAGTTGAGTTCAAGGTTCTGTTATCATATTAAATAGCTTAAAATTTGTTATGTTTTCTTTTCCCTAACATAGCACCAACATCATAATCACTAGCATCACACATAATTTCAAAACGTATTATCCAATCAGGTGTAATAATGACAGATGCAGCGATCAAGTGTTATTTCAAAATGTTTAAAGCTTTTAGGCATTTTTCATTAAAGTCAAAAAAGATAATTTTTAATGGAAATGGTATATAAATTTTGAAATTTTAGAAAAATTCCTAATGAATCTTCTAAAAAAATTAGGATGTCTTAAAAAGCTTCTTATTCTTCTATCCGAAGTGGGTAATAGAATGCTTTTAATTACTAGAACTTTAGCTCTATCCACTTTTAAATCTCTCTTAAACATTTTATGGCCTATTACTATGCCTTGAATTACCATAAATTGACATTTCTTTTAATTCAACATTAAATTTATTTCAACACATCTTTTTAAAATTATAGTTAAATGTACCAAAAAAAGAATCAAAAGTGATACCAAAAATAGAGAAACCACCCATGAATATCTAAATTCCCTACTCAATTAAATTAGAAAAAATAGATGTTATACACCTCTTAAAAGTAGCATGGGTATTGCACAAATCAAAAGGCATCCTCCTAAAGGCAAATGTTCTATAAGGGCTAGTAAATATAGTCTTATCCTAATCTTTTGGTGCTATAGGAATTTGGTGTTATCCTAAATAACTATCTATGAAGAAATAAAATGGATGTCCTACTAACCTGTCTAATATCTTGTCAATAAAAATAGGGGATAATGGTCCTTCCATGTCACTTTTATTTAGCTTCCGATAGTTTATACAAATTCTCAATATAGTATCTGCCCTAGTGAAAATTAGTTCATTTTTTCATTGGCTATTATAGTTAGACTTCTTTTCATTCCTGTATCTAACCAGTTAAGTATCTTTTTTTTAATACTTTCTTCATAATAGGGTTCAGTCATCTTTGGGGATTAGATTTTGGGAAGAATTTTCCTCCATTAGATTCTTGTGTGTGTATAAGGATGGACTGGTTCCTTTGATATCTATTATGGTCCAATCTAAATCTATTTAATAATTACTAAGAACGTTAATCAACTTCCTCTTTTGTTCTTCTCCTAATTCAGTTGAAATGTTAATTGGTAAGGTTGACTTTTCTCCTAAAGAGGCATATTTTAAATGGGAAAGCAGGGCTTTTGATTCTAATGCAGGTGCCTCAATAATATATGGTTTTAAATCTCTACCTAAGGATGAGGTATCAAACACTTCAAACCAATCCCTAAAAATTCTAGGGGCTTAACTAATCATTTAAACAGAATATTTATCTCCCTCTCTAATATCACCCTCACATAAGAGAATCTCCAAAGAACTATCTAATAATAAATCCTCCATTCAATCATTGCCAAAACCATCAACTAAGATTACTATATGACAATCCTCATTGTGTTCACTGTGAAATCTTAATAACTTTTAGATATTGATGGTCACTTTTTGATCTTGCACTCTCATTATCAATTCACCCTTTTACACATCTTTCATGGCCCTACAAGTAGCTAAAAAAGGCCATCCTAAGATAATTGGTATCTCCCTATCTTCTTCTATATCGAAGAAAATAAAATCCAAAAGAAAGATAATTTTATCTACCTTAATTTGTACATCCTCTATTACCCCCTTTGAAAAAGTAAATGAATGGTCTACTAACTGAAGGGTAACAATGATAGATTGGACTTCTCTAAGATTTGAAAGTTCGTTAGGGATGTTAAGCCCTTATGAACTAGTCTCGAGGCTAATTAAGAGGGGGGTGAATTGGTATTTAACAATTTTTCTAAACAAAATTACAAACATAACCAAACAATCACCATAGAAAATAAAGTGCAGAAATTAAATGTGAAAGTATAATAAGAAGAACACACCTGATTTTATAGTGCTTTGGTCAACTTGACCTACGTCTACTCCCCGGAGCCTCTCCTCCAGGTATTGCACTAAACATAGTGACTCTCCTTTTGCCCCCACAACAAGACAGAGAAGCCCGTACAAAAACTACTTTTCCACTAACCCCAGAAAGGCAGAGAACCAAACTCTTTTTGCTTCCTCCTAAAGCAGGTAGAGAACCTAACTCCTTTTGCTTCCTCCTGAAGCAGGCAGAGAACCTTGATCAGTTGTTGAAGTAGATCTCTCTAGAACCCCCAAGAAACTAGGGAAGACGATCAGAGAAGACGATGTGGATCCTTGCTTGGAGCAACCTTTATGAAACCCCTTAAAAACTCCCCCTCATAATATCCTCTCTCTCTCTCTCCTTTGCTCTCCCTCTCCTCTTAGCTCTCTCGGGTTAGGACAGCAGCAAAAGATCTCCTCTTAAGAAAATAAGAGATCTTTTCAAATAAGAGCTTCAAATTTGCCCTAATTTGCAACTAATCATCAAATATCGTTCAGGACGATCGACTGATCATCCCATATGATCAGTTCAAATTTAGTTTAATCAGCCAAGACGATTTGGGAGAGTCTGGATGATTAGAAGATTTTTTTATTCATATCATCTAGGTTGATAGTATATTTTCATGTATGATTAGTTCAATTCATCGAATATCATCCAGACCATCGCCCTGGATGGATGTTTGGATTATGAAATAGAAATTGGATTAGCTAAGACAATCTCACAATCGTCCGGACCGATTAGTACAAATCATCAAATATCATCCAGACCATCGCCCTAGATGGATATCTAGATGATGAAAAAATAACTAGATCGTCCAGACCGATCTCATGATCGTTAGGGAAGATTAGTACAAAACATCACATATCATCCAAAATATCACTCTAGATAGAGCTTGGCCGATTATGATTCATCCAGGAAGAACTAAGATTTATTTAATTTATCATCCAGAATGATATGATCAAGCAATCAAACCTTAATTTCTTTCCATAATTACCAAACTAATTTAGGTATAATTGTAGTGCATCATCCAGAACGATGTCCAAAAATAAAACATGCCTAAAAGGCTATAGAGGCAGATTCTTTCTAAATTGATCATATCATCCCGGATAATGAAAATATCATCCAGGATGATTCGCTTAATTGCGACTGTCTTAATTAAGATGCCCTAATTAGAGTTTCTATTTTTAACTGATCGTCCAGGATAATTATTGGATCATCTTGAATGATGTGATTGAAATAGAAAACTCTAAAATAGTCAAAAAAAATTCCCCCAAGTGTGTGTGTGCAAGATTACTTAGCATTAAGACCCACATGGTTACAATGGACTCAAGAAAAGGTAAAAGGCATTTGACTTACATCACAAATTGACTCAGTCAAAATCTACCCAATCTTGAGCTGGTTTGAATTGCAATTTAATCTTGTGGACTTGAAACATTAGTAGGCAAGGCAGTCGTAGAAAAATAGAAGTAATAGAAAATGTTTGCTATTATCAAAATTATATTTTCTAAAATCAGATTCATAATAAGATTGAGTCTTTTTAATATGGATAAGGGCAAAATTTTGATGTTATCTCCTAAATCACATGGTTCTCTAATCCAAAATTTATCACTTATAGCCATATAAATGGTAAAACTTAAGGTCCTTAAGATTTTGAGAAAGTTATTTCTGCAAAATTGCACTACATTCCTCAATCAAAGCTATGGTTTCAAAAAAAAATTCCTAATCTTCTCTTCTTAGTAAGGATATATTTCATGAACATGGCATAGGTTGGCATCTGCTATAAGGCATCAAAAAATGGAATATTAATAGTTAACTTTTTACAAATTTTTAAAAACCTTAAGAACTACGTATCCAATTTTTGTTTTAACAATCTTTGGTGAAATAGTGGTGGTGGCCTTTCTACTACCTCTCTAACAAGTTTTTTTTTCTTTCTTTTTTTTTTTTCCTTTTTTCAAGTTGAGGGGGTTCCTTAGGTTGGTGGACCTCTATTGGTTCTTTTATAAGTGAGTCTACCTTAGATTGATCCTTATTTCTTTACACATTTTCTAACTCTTTCTCACTCTTCAATTGAATACCTTTGTATTATTCTTCACCCATTTCCTTAGGATTTATTTTAAAATTGTGAGGTAAAGTTCCTTGAAGACTATTAATTATTTAAAGATCAAGTTAGTTTTCCTAATTTATTTTTATTATTCCTAATGGAATCTGCATAACTTTATAATTATGTACCCAGTTTTAGAACTAATTCTTCTAAACAAGGCTTCTTATTATTAGGTTGGGTATTTGAGTTGAATCTAGAGGGATAATTAGGCCTTGAGTTAGCATATTAAATTTTGAAGAGAGTTGTTCCAGATCCCTACTTGATTTGGTTGGTTAGAGTTCCAATTATTGTTTTAATTTTGATTATTATTTAAACTAAAATTTGGATGATTTTTCTAGTCAGGATTATGAGTGTTAGAGTAGGTGTCATTAGCTCTATTATTTATTTCATTAATTAATTCTACTCCTAAAATATTAGGATCATCTAGAGGCTCCGTAGATATTTTCTTATAAGATCACATGTGAATTTTAAGGTAATCAATTACAAGGTTATCTAATTTTCTTGAAATGATAGCTACATAACAATTAAAATTGATAGGCATCATATCCATAAATACTAGCCATGTTTGTAGGATTAATTATTTTAGATGGCCATTAAGAACTATTGATAGCTATCTCCTCAATCTAAGCATAAGCCTCATCAAAGGGCTTTAACATCAGAGAACCATCAGTAACAACATCAATAATTTATTTAAGGGAACCTATAAGACCATTATAAAAAGTTTGGATATTAACCAATTAGGAACAACATGATGAGGAAATTTTCTGCCCTTCTTGGTGAGGCTAAAGGGGACCTTTGCAAACTCCAATGTTAGGAAGAAATCTTCTGGAAGCAAAAGGCCGCTATGAAACACTTGTCGGAGGGGGACAATAATACTAAGTATTTCCATGCCTTGGTTCAAAAGAGGCATGCTATCAATGGTATCCAGAAAATTGCTCGTCCTGATGGCTCTTTTACGGAGAACTGTGATGAAATTGCTAGTTTGGCTGTTAATTTTTTTCAACAACATTTGAATAAGGCTTTTACTCCTACTCAAGTGGATGAGATTTCTTTTATTCCTAGCATTATTTCTCAGGTGGATAATAGTGGGCTTTTGGTTTGCCCCCTTATGGAGGAGGTTAAGTCCATTTTATTTGATATGAATTTTGAGTCGGTTGCTGGGCCGGATGGTTACACTGTAAAGTTTTTTCAGCATGTTTGGCATATTATTTCTGATGATGTTTTTTCTGTGGTGGTTGATTTCTTTAATGGCAAGCCTATTCCTAAATTTTTTTCTTCTACGTCTATTGTTTTGATTCCCAAGAATAATGTGGTTAATAATTGGCATGATTTTAGACCCATTAGTTTGTGTTCTGTTTTTTATAAATTACTCTCCAAAATTTTGGCTAACCATCTGGCTCTTCTTCTCCCTAAAATTATCTCTCCTAATCAGATGGGGTTTGTGAAAGATCGATCTATTATGGATAATATCTTGTTGTCTCAAGAGTTCTGCCAGGATTTAGATGTGAAAACTAGAGGGGGTAATATGATTATGAAACTGGATATTGCCAAAGCTTATGACAATATTAATTGGAAGTTTATTTATAACATGCTTAGGCTCTTTGGTTTTGATAACAATGTTATTTCTCTTATCAGTAGGTGCATTGAAAGCCCCTTTTTTTCTAGTATTGTGAATGGTAAGTCTCATGGTTACTTTAGTGCTTCTCATGGTTTGAGACAAGGAGATCATATTTCTCCTGCCATATTTATTATTGCGGCTGAATATCTGTTTAGGAGGGCATACTAATCTATTTTGTAATTATCCTAGTCTGTATTTCAGAACTTTGGGTGGTATTAATATTTCCCATTTATGTTTTGCGGATGACTTCATTGTTTTCTCTAATTCTTTGAAGAATAAGGTTTCCAAAATCATGCAGTTTTTTTATCAGTTTGAGAAGGTGAGTGGCCTTGTTTTTAACAAAGATAAAAGTTGTTTTGTTATTTCTAAATATGCTGCTTCTAACAGAATTGTGGAACTTAATAATCTTACTGGTTATTCCCAAGCTTTCTTACATATCAAATATTTAGGCATTCCTTTGTTTAAAGGTAGAAAGAAGTCTTTTCTTTTTTACGGTCTTATTGCGTCGATTCAGAAGAGGCTGGCTACATGGGATTCCAAGTTTCTGAGTTATGGTGGTCGTTTGGTGCTGATTAAAAGTGTTCTGGCTTCTATCCCTGTTTACAACTTTCAAGCTATTATCCCACTAAAATGATTTGCTCTAGGATTGATAGAATTTTTAACAGATTTTTTTGGAGAGGTTCGGCTAGTAATTCTAAAATTCATTGGTCCTCTTGGGGTAAGTGTTGTGGTCCGTTGCAGGAAGGTGCTTTGGGGTGTAAGACTATGATTGATTTAGCTTCTGCTTTTTTTCTTTTAAATTAAGGGAAAAGGTGTCCCTTTGAGCTAATTTTATGATGACTAAGTATTGTGGGATTAATCATCCTACCGAGTGTTTTTTTTCTAAAGGTCAGTCTAAAGTTTGGCATCATCATTGTTTAGTTAAATGGCATGATGAGCCATTCATTTCTTGGGGGATTGGTGCTGGTAATGTATTTTTTTGGCAAGATAAGTGGATTAACGGTCATTCTTTGGAGAATTTACTTAACACTATTTCTATTGATTCTGTTAAGGTTAATTTCTTTTTTAATGCCAATGGTTGGGATATGGTTAAGCTTTCTAATGTTATTCCTGCTTCATTAATCAGTTTGGTTACTAACATTGCCCTGAACTGGGAGATGAAAGATGTCTTACTTTGTAGCTTTACTAAATATGGGCTCTTTGGAACTAAAGATGCTTGGAATGTGATTAGAATGAAGAAGGATTCTTCTAAAATGTTTAAAATGATCTGGCATAAGAGTATTCCTTCCATAGTTTCTGTTTTTAGTTGGCGGCTTCTCAATAACTTTATTTCCACGGATGACCTGCTTAGGAAAAGAGGGATGTTTATCACTTTGAAATGTCAATGTTGTTCGAAAGGTGAGACCTTGCATCATGTTTTTATTTCATCTCCTATTGCTGTTAAAGTTTGGACCTTTTCTGATAACATTTTTTGGTTTAGTATTTTTAATCCGCTTGTTAATGTGCACAATTTGTTTGAGGATTGGATGGTGAGATCTAAGGGTCACATTCGTAATGTGGTGCCTACTCTCATTGTTTGGTTCATTTGGTTGGCTAGAAATGAGTCTCGTTATAATGGTATCAAAATGGATCATCATTCTATTATTGTTAAAGTTTTGGTGAAGGTTAAAGCGCTTTTCTCTGCTAATCTTATTTCTGTTAAGAATTTTGAGAAGTTTTATTTTGTGTTGGATGGTTTTGGTATTCTGGATTTAGTACATCAGTCTTATGCTAACAGAGTTTTTATTTGGGTGAAACCTCAGCTTCCTTTTGTTAAACTGAACTTTGACTGTACTCTGGAGGGTCTTGATTGGTGTGTGCGTGGTATTATTAGAGACTTTAATGGTGAATTTGTTTGTGGTTTTGCTGGGATTTCCGGGGAGAAGGATAATATTGGGGGGCTGTTTATGGTTGTTTTACATGGGTTAACTACTTGCTTTCGGTTGGGTTTGAAGAACATTATTTTAGAAAGTAAACTCTATATTGATTTAAAGACTATCCTGGATTTGGATCTTAGTAATTGTTTCTTTTCTCTGTTTTATACTCGTAGAAAAATCAGAGAGCTTTTAGCTGGTATGAACTTCTCCTTTGCTTATGTTCCTTCAGCGTCGAATTCGTGTACCCAGGTTATGGCTAAGCTGGGTAGCAGGTTTTTCAATATTACTGATTTTGATTTTCAGTAGTTGCCTATTCCGATTCAAGGGATGATTAAACTGGATCAAATCGGTTTGCCTTGTGTCAATTGTCTAGAGCTTGTTGGACGATGCTAGTCTTTTTCTTTTCTGGGTGTTTGTGGTCTCTTCTGTGTTTTTGGTTTCTCCGGCTGCTTGGTAATTTTGTGATCGTTCCTGCTGGTGTTTGTTTCTGTGCTTTTTCTGGTTATTTCTGGTTGGGTGGCTGTGGTTGGTTATTCCTGCAGGTGTTAGCCGTGGTGTTCCTTCTTTCTGGGTTGTGGATTGGTTCTGCGGGCGGCTGGAATCTTATGAATCCTCATGGTACAAGCTGCAATGATCGCAAGGTAATCTCTGTTTGGTTTTCAAATATTTTTTTCTGTTATTTTCAGTTTTTTTGCAGGAAGATGGAGCTGAATGGTCATTTTATGCTCTTCCTATTTTGGGTGCTGTTGACTCTCATACCTAGGTCCTTAGGTTGTTCTTTTTGTAATTGTAGATAAAGGATCCTCCGGCTTATAGGTTTTTCTTTTCCTTTTCTTTTTGTAGCTCTTTTGAGCAGTAGTGAGCTGGAGGATCCTTCTAAGGATTTTTGTAACCGCTTTTTGAATATTAACATGTAGGCCCATGAGTGGGTTTTAACCAAAAAAAAATGATGAGGAAATTTTCTAAACAAGTTCCTTAAATATTTCTCATGAATCATAAATAGATTCAACACTAATGGGTAAAAGAAGTGATGTCATTTCTAAGTTTGGCATTTTTTTTATAGTGAAAAATGTTTAGCTAAGAATTTATGGGAAAAATCATTCTATGTTGTTAATGAGCTTGACAGAAATAAACTTAATCACATTTTAGCTTTATCCCTAAGTGAAAATACAAATAATATAAGTCTAGTGGCATCATTACTAACACCATTATATTTAAAAGTTGCATAAATATATAGGAAATTAGCTATATGTGGATTAGATCTTATAAAGGTGTTCCCCCAAACGAAGCATTTTGCACCATCTCTATGATGGTAGCTTTTAGTTTAAAATTATTAGCTTGTATGTTAGGTTTATTTTTAATTTGATAAATACCCCCAACCACAGGGTAGGAGTATTCCCCAAGTGGTCTAGGTTACTCAGTTTCAAGAAGTTGTTTAGCCATTATGAAATTTGTTTCAATTTTTCCTAATTTTTTTATTATTTATTTAATTTTAGTGTCTAACAATAAAGCTATTAGTTGTTTAATACTACACATGCAACAATAAGCAATACAATAGAAATGTAAAATATTGAACTATAAAAGCCAATCATATCTCAAAGTAACACTACGCAGGTAAAAATTTAAGAAAATTAAAATTAAAAAGAAAACTTGATTAAATTAATAGTTATTTTAGTAATATGAAATGTAAAACATGATAGCAATTTCACTGGTTATGTTTCCCGATAATAGCGCAAAAAACTTGATATGATACTACTACAACTATAATTTAACTTATTCAAATACAAAGTTTCATGTTTTAACGTACACTTACTACTCATTTTCTAATGGAAGTTTGATTTTTTCTATGGTGTAAGTCTTATTTTAATGCAAGTGCACGTATCATATCAAATATAATGATGAAAAGTGTGCCTAACCCACGAGGAAAAATATGGAAATATCCTAGATTCACTTTACTACTGACTACTAAACTTCCAAATTTATTGAGCTAATTTAAAAGGTGACACTGGTTAAAAGTAAAGTGCTTCAAATTTCAAAAAAGAATATTCACTAATTTTAAAGTTTTTGAATCTATGATTTTTCAAAAGACCTTGATTGCTTTAGAGAGGTTTGCTTCTTACTTTTGCTCTGCATCAAAGCTATTGTACTCCTCATCTCTATCAAGTTCATCGAAACATAAGCTAGGATCCTCACTAAACACAATTCTTCTATCTCCTTAGGATCTTATAATTCTAACCACAATATTTCTATATTATGCTTGGACCACATTTCAGGTTCTCTAATTATTCTTCTATTCCTCTATCGATGCTCTAGATCACACAAAGTTTTTATTTTATGTACAACCTATACATAAACCAATTGAAGCTCAAAGAAATTAAAAATAATATGGATACATTAAAGATTAAACCTACTCTAAGTAATGCATGCCTTTCAAATCATCATAGGTTTAAAAAAATGTTTATCTGCACATGGAGGCATTGTTATACATAACAAATATTTTATTTTATTGAATGATAAATAAGTTACAAAGTGGAAAAAACAAAACAAAATAAATAAATAAAATAAGGGTTAGAAATGACTTGGAATTAATATTACTAATCATTTGCACTTTTCACTTTGCTAAAGTACTCTAATATAAGACTCCATATACAAGAACACAAGCTACACTCTTCGCAAGATAACCCTAACACTCACACTCACTCACACAAAATAACTTCATAATGTGCCAAGCCCTTTACAAGAAGTTAAATGCTATTATTTATAGTTTTACAAATTAACTAAATGAGAGTTGTAGCGTTAGCTTTATAGCACTATAGAGCTGGTCTGATGGCTTTGTGATGCTATTGAATGGTGCATCGGTTCACCAATCATCGTATCAGTTCACTAGTTTAACTAACTCCAATAGCAGTGCTAGGTGATTTAGTGATGCATCAATTTGATGCAAGATTATGGTGCTCCTTGGATAACACTTCAGCGCTAAGCTCTCCAATAGATTTTTTTAGTAAGCTATCTGCTATGGTGGTGAAGGTGTGGCTCTACAACGTTAAAATGAGTTTTGATGCTACAGTGCTAGTCCAATTTTATGATTTTCTATTATTTTTCTATACAAAATATAAGGATTACAAGCATAAATAATATAATAAAGGTAATCTTGATTGAAAATTTTTTATTTTATCAGAATATTTTATCACCAAGTTTCAAGTAGAAGTAAAAAAAGCCCCAAAATATTGATATAAATGGTATATGTGAATAGTTTCATGATAAACAAGCATTTAATTGTATATGTAAGTTTACACCAAAATTCAGGCTACTCTTTAATAAATGTAAAATTTTATGAAATTATGTGATGTGTATAATTATGTTTATCTCTAATGAAAGTGTGATGGTTTTGTAATTGCATGGTTGATTATATCTGAAAAAATGATGGTAGTTATTATTGATTATATGTGTATCCGAGTGGATGTATAAGGGCCTAAATTTTACATGGAGAATTGGTGCTATGCAATAGAAATTATGAAGATTTGATACTGATATGCCAAGATCTGGAGTTATAAGGGCATATATCAGATATGATGTGCATAAGAAGTTCCAAGATCCTCATTCTATAAATACTCTATTATCTATGAATAATTGGGAGGTATAAGGACCCAGGACTGAAATAATCTAATGTAATTAGAACTAAATCTAATGTAATATGTTTTATTATAATATCTATGAATGTATGTTACTTCTATTACATAATAGAATTATTATCCTCAAATAATTATAAACCTTATATTACTCTATTAGGAGTTTCTATATGTGCAGTCTGCTTCTCCATTTCTATAATTTAAGTAGGTTTAGTGTAGCCTATTAAGTTGTAATTTTCTCATAACTATCATATCTTTATGTGTATATTTCTGGCTAAAGAAAGGGAAAGTGATTAGGTGTACTTCTATGTAGTGAATTCTTTTAGCAATCGTAGAGTGATTTTGATGATGATGTTCTATGATTTTGTAACATGATTATTGTATATACAAATATTTTATCTATAAAGGTTTTTGAAGTTGAATCAAAATATTTTTATGTTATTCTTTGTATTATTAATTTGATGTTTTAATGGCTATATATTCTATTATTCAATGAAAATTCCTTCAAAATAGATATTGAGAACAAAATTATTGTAAGTCGACATAATGTGACTCATTCGATATAACGATAATGTTTATTTGGGTTATAATAATTATTTTTTTTATATCAGAGTAATAGTTTTGAAGGAATTAATTATAATATATCCATAGGATTTATTTATAGAAGGTTAGTAGCCTCATGGTAATTTAAAGTGTTTATATCTTTTTCGATTTTTCATCTACATATGATCATTTTTAAGTGTGGATTTTGAGATTTAATTTGATGAATCCCTAAGAGCCTAAACTAACTGAAAAGTAGAGTTCTAGCTAGACTTTGATAGTACATAGTATAATATGTATCATAGTTTGTAGCATTGTTGATAGGAGTTGTATTTAATTTATGTTTACTTGGGTATAACCTAAATAAAAATGTAAGTGTATGTGCTAATCAAGTAATAAAATATATGAGAGATTAGAGATCTCAAGAGAAAATATTATACTACACAAATGTTCCAATAACGTCTTCTCAAACTACAGTAAATACCCTACAAAATATAATTAGGGGTAAACTCTCTCTCTCTCTCTCTAATGGGAAATACAAAAAAAAGTGAAGATACCATTAATTAAAGTGTTTCGGACTAATGATAGTGAATATCCTAAGTTTTTCTAAGTAGACTCCTCTACATTAGTTGCGAATCAGAGCTTATACATTCTTAGATCTCTATTGAGTTTGTAAGGATGTAAAGAAAGGTTTATGAGCTTCCTAAAATTATAAAATATCCATAAACCCTAGAATATTAAGCATCCTATATCTAAGCATACAAGCATTAATTCCATCTAAATTCTCCTAATTATTCCAACATTCTCTATCAAGATAATATATCACACTAGATGTTAATTTTATACATGCCACTATATAAATCAAATAAAGAGCTGGAGATAAAAAATAATCATTCATACTCTAAAATACAAGAGTCTACATTAATAATTATAAAGGTTTTTACATCATTAATAAAAAACTATTAGTTTATTTAGCCATTGAATAAAAATTTAGCAATACGAATTCCACACTACAGGAAAAACGCTGAAAACCGGCGGCTTTTTCCGGCGGTTAGTCTAGATTTACCGGCGGTTTTAAATGGTACCGGCGGTCTAACGGCAGTTTATAAACCGTCGGAAAAAATGGCGTAGGAAACCATTTCCAACGGCGTGTTACCGGCGGTTTATTTTTGCGGCGGTTTTCCGGCGGCCGATACCGCCGGTAACCACCGGATTTTTAACCGTCGGTTTGCGGGCGGTTAGGCCGCCGGTCATGTTACCGGCGGTTTTCTGGCGGTTTAAAACTGGCGGCGTCTGGTTCGTAGACCGCCAGACGACGCCGTTAGACCGCCGATAAATTACCGGCGGTGGACGGCGGTTATAGCCGTCGGTCGTACCGACGGTTTAAACCGTCGGGTGTCCATCGTAGAACCGCCGCCGGCTGTCGGTTAGCCGCCGGTAATTACCGGCGGTGTAATATTACAACCGACGGCTTATCTTCTCCGTCCGGTATCTTAGTTTATGGCGGCCAAACCGCCGGTTAGCCGCCGGAAACCTGTAGCACCTGAAAAAAAAAATTGACAGCATCCCCTCTATTTGAGGGAGGTTCACCCTAAAGTCTAAACCTGCAGAAAAAGTAATTTATGTTGGGCAACACGCTGCTATATTCATCACAACCAGAAAATACAAACAAAATCAAAAATGCATCATAACATTACAATCACAAATTCACAAGATAGTTCATGATAATGTTACAATCACAAGTTCAGAAGTTCACAAGTTCTAATTAATACATTCATCAAACATAATAAACATCTAATCATCATCGGTATCCTCACTGTCTGCAGATGGCTGCTCCTGTTGATCCTTCTTCCTTTGTTTTCCAGCTCTGTAGGATTGCAACTCTGCTTGCATTTCATTCTGAGCCTTCCTCATTTCTTCAATCTCTCTAGCTTGAACCATTTTCATCTCTTCAATCTCTCTAGTAAGTGCTGCAACCCTCTCACTTACAGATTCTTCAGCTCCACTTGGATCATGAAATACAAAGGTGTATGAACTGCCCTCAATAGCAAAAGCCTGTGAACCCATGCCATATACCCTCCCCCTCTGTCTTCCACCAACAACTTCTAACCATGTCTGATACTCAGAAATATGGGCCGATCCAGAAGATGATCCCTCGCCAGTGGACTGCCGACTTTCTCTAGCTCGTAAGAAATCATCCTGCGAGTTACAAATAGTTTTATTAAAATAAATTTTTATTCTAAAAATCCAAAAAATTTTACTCACATGAGCCTTCTTAGACTTCTCATCAACCCACTGCTGGTCAGCTTGATGTTGATGAGTTCTTGTATGCAGCTCCAATGGTGTTGGCTGCCGACCCAGGTGCTCTTTCTGAAAATTTGATGCTTAGTTATACTAACATAAATATATGTAATAAACCAATTCAAAACACTTACCAGTTGCCGCCTATGTTCTGTATGAGGTACAGATCCACCAGTATGAAGAGAGCTTCCTAAACCGCCGCAGTCAGAGGCTCTGTTCTGTTTATTCTGCTCTCTCATTTTTATAAACTCCGGGGTAGCCCAAGCACTACTCAAATCTGCCCAAACGCCCTCTCCAATCCAATTAGGCCTCTGCCCGGACTTTCTAATGTCCGTGAACATGTCTCTGAGACGGGTTGCTCCTCTGCTCTCAAAATTTGATCTGATCCTCGTGCTATACTCAGGCAACCACCTAAATTCTTTCTGTAAAAATTTAGACAATATCAAAAAGATTAGTACAAATTAAATCATATATTTGAAATCATACCAAAAAAACATACCTGAAATTCTCCAAACCATATATCTCTAACTGGCTTTGGGATCTTCTTCCAGGATAAGTAAAGAGCATCATACTTATTCTTTATTATATCCCGGATCATATGTATAGGTGGCCTTGAAGGATTGAAGCTGCAAGTGACTTTGTTTATCAATAACATATAATATATCAAAATAAAAACAACTTAATAACTTAAATTGAACTTACTTATCGCCGTTAGGCTCGATGTATTGACGCTTATCTGTTGCTGCTGCAGGATCGCTAGCGCCAACCTCTGGTGGTCGTGATGGTACACCCTGTTCATGCTGCACCGGATAGGGGTAGTAATATGGGTAAGGGTAAGGAGGATGAGGACCAGCTTGGATACTAATTTCTTTGTTCGGTACAAGTCTGAGGGAATTAAATTGTCAGTAGGATTAGTTTCCTTCATAAGACCAATAACGTCATTAAAACACTCACGGAGAATATTATACTCAGTTTTAATACTTAGCATCCTCACTGCAATGGATAATTCCGAATGCGTACTGCAACCTTCCCAAATTGGCTTTTGAGCTGAATATAATAACTCAAAGAATTTTTATGTCTCTGCATCTGGTGGCTCTTCCACATTAGACCTTAAATTATGACCTGCTACATCAAAAATAAGATCTTCATAGGGTCTACTCATTTGATATTCATCAAATGTTTCATAAGCTGTAGATGAACCGGCATGAGCATCTCTATGTGGCTCGTACTCGCCATGTGATGTCCAAATCCAATAGTTTGGAAGAAATCCCCTACGATATAAATCAAGCTTGACATCACCGGGCTTTAGGAATGCTAGATTTTTATGCTTCGAACACGGACATCTAAACATTTTATCAAACTGAAAGGAAGGCAGTTGAGATGCAACTTGAATGAAAGTTTCAACTCCCTCTATAAATTCAACTGTCAATCCTTTTCGATCCGGCAACAATCTGTTATACATCCAATATCTCTCTTCTTGGATAGTCATTTGCACGTTGAAGTAAACGTACCCTACATGTTGGAGGCATAAACAATCTGTTATACATCCAAATAGATTTTTATGCTTTGAAGAACTTAATCATGCTCTAAAAGAACAAAAGCTTATCCATATGTTGCATTTAAATAAAATAAACGCATAGATTTGATTTGGGGCCTAAAGGGGCAAGGTGGTCAACCCTGGTTGACTTGGTCAACCGGGTTGACCCAGGGTACAAGTCTAGGCCCAACAGACTCGACTCGACTCAATGAACACATTGGAGAGGGGTCTTGGGGTTCAACTTGGTCAATTAGACCAAGTCAACTCTTATTAATGTCTTGATCACCCAATGCCATAATCCCCTCACAAGGTCTATTACAACTAAAAGTACACATCATATATTCAGTTATAGATCTATTGAAGCGAAAACCTTATAAACTTTATAGTTGACCTCCATAATTCATGTTTTCCTTCAACTCCCTTTCTAGTCTTATCAACATGAAGAATATCATCAGTAAAAAGCATACACCAAGGTACATCCTCTCACAAATGTCTAGTGAGAACATCTATGAGTAAAGCAAAAAAGATATGGACTTCTTGCTGATCCTTGATATAATCCAACCGAAATAGGAAAATACTTGATCAAACCACCATGTATTTGAACACAAGTAATAGCTCCTACATACATATCAATAATGATTTAAATATAAGCATTATTAACTCCTTTCTTCTTAAGAACCCTCCATAGCATTTCTCTTGGAATATTAACATATGTTTTCTATAAATAGATAAATATCATATATAGATCCTCCTTATTCTCATTATATTTCTCCATCAAACCTCTCAAAAAATGTATGACTTCCATTATAAACCTACCAAGCATTAACCCAAATTGATTTTGAGAAACATTAGTATCACACCTAAACCTATGCTCCATAACTCTCTCCCACATTTTTAAAGTATGAAACATTAACTAAAAAGATAATATAACATGGAGTAGCACCAAATAATCAAAGAAAACCCATGAAAAATATCCTTAAAATAGAAATCGGATTGTTTGGGGTCGGAATCGGTCGGCGGTCGGGCGTCGGAGTAGACTCGTCGGCGGCTGTCGGACTGGGGTCGGCGGCGGTCGGACTGGGGTCGGCGGTGGTCGGACTGGGGTCGGCGGCCAGAGTTCCTTCGTCGGGGGCTGATCGGACGAGTGGAGGACACGCACAACGAGTGACCGAAAGAGAGAAGGAAAGAGCGAAAATGAAATGAGCGGAGCGAGGCGGCTCGTATTAGGGCTTTTACCGGCGGTTTTCCGGCGGTCTGGACCGCCGGAAAAAAATCACTTATCAACGGCGGTTTAAACCGCCGGTTCATATTGATATCCGGCGATTTACCGGCGGTTTATAGACCGTCGGTATTACCGGCGGTGTATCGTAGCTAAGCCGCCGATTCTCCCGTCGTTAGAGTCCGACGGCTAGACCGCCGGCGACGCCGCCGGTAATACCGACGGTCCATAAACCGCCGGTTCAAACCGCCGGTATTTGACATTTTTCCTGTAGTGCCATTACTTGCTCAAGAAAGAAAGTACAAGTATATAAGATAAAGAAAATATCATCCAGAATGAAAAATCTCAAATAGATCATACAGATGGACCAATGAATCTCCACTTATAACTTCTCTCTCCACACTTTTATCCTCTCTAATTGATTGTTTGTCACTATAATTTTGACCATCTACTCTAAATTTTTATTCCCATGTCTCTCTCAGATTTGCCTCTAGAATTCTCTAAAAAACTCCCATAGAAAAAGATAGAAACAATTTATACTTAATACAAAGATGACTCAAGCGCTACAAAGCTCGACAAGGTAGCACTGTGGTGTTTGAATATGAACTAACACCTGAGCGCTGCTTGAATTGCTCTATTGTAGCATTGGGTTAACCCAACACGGGTTTTGAATGAATAGGAGTGACTTTTGGATGAGTCAGCATGATTCTTTTCCTTAATTATTTCACTATGATGTTGCAAAAGTTAAGCATTCCAATGCTTCCCAGTGCTACAATATTTTATAGTTTGGGAGCTCTAGCATTGAATTATTTGCAATTTTTCTCAAGACTCTAACACTGCAATGTTCACTTTCAGCACTATGACATTATCCTTTGATTTTCTAGGGCACTTACTTTAGTGAAATTTTATCAAGACTCCAGCATTATAATGTTCAAAACTAACGTTGGGACATTGACGAGGATACAATGTTATTAGTTTTGGTGTTGCAGTGTTGGTTCTAAACTTATAAATTTTGCTCCATTTTCTGAGACATTCAAGCAAAACATCAACTAAAACACATTTCTTTATTAAAATCTAACAAAATAAAATTCAACATAATTTTCATTTAACAATTAGTAGCTCAGTTAATGGGTGAGGTATATAATAAAATGTCCCCTTTTAGAATTGAGGAGGTAGATAGGCATCTGCAAATTATTGTGAGAATAAATCCTCCTCAATTTGAAGGTGTTATAGAATCGCAGGAAATAAAGGATTGGTTGTTGAGGCTAGAAAAGACCATTGATGTGATGAAATGTCTAATGGACCGTAAGGTGACTTTGGCAATGTTTCTATTGAATAAAGAAGCAGAATACTAATGGTTTGGTCAATAGATAGAGAAATTTCAGGGGAGGTTAAATAATATGATCTCTTGGGAGGAGTTTACTGATAACTTCTACGAGTTGCTTGTGCCCCTTCTATAAGATAATAAATGCATGAATATTTTTTTAGACTAGTACAATAAGGTAGGATTGTAATACAATACGAGGTATAATTTACTGTATTAGTCAAGTATGCTCCTCAGCTTCTCATTACTTCTAAGAAAAAAAAGATATTGAATTATGTGGGGACTCAAAGACAGTCTGAGGTGACATTTAGTTCTATTCAAATTTCTAATTTCCCTAAATTGGTTGAGAGAACTGACTGATAAAGAATGTTCAAATAGTAACTCAGCAGCATTGTGCTACTAGCAAAAAAAAATGAAGGGCATATTAATTAATCTAAAAATATGCATTCCTAATTGAGAATTAGCAAGCCTCTAGAAAAGTATAAGTGATTGATTGGCTATATTGATCTTTCCTTAGAAAACTCAAAAGGTATTGATAATTCAATTTACACTTAGGCTTCGTTTGGGATCTTTTTTACTGCTTTCTAAAACGGAGTTTTAGTATAAAATTTTTTATTTTTGTATTAAAACTCTGTTTTAGAAAGCAATAAAAAAGTTGTTCCAAACGAAGCCTTAGAGGTGAAATAATAAATTTTTTGGTCTGATAACATCAATGCAAAGCTAAACTAATTTACGTGAAGTCACCTAACAAATAAGAGCAAAAATTTGCTATTCAATAATTTAAATTATTTGAATTGGGGTAACTCAATGAAATTATGATTTGGTTTCAAATTATATTAAAAAAAAAGTTGTATCACTATTTTAATTATGATGGATTAATCAATTTAACTTAATCAAAATAACTCTTTACTAATATCTAGTAGAAAGTACAATAATATTAATTTATAAAACTTAACAGTAAAGTTTTAAATTAAAAACTAAATAACTTTACCATGAAGAAATTTGGTCTAGCTGCAACATCAAGAGAAACACAACAACAACAACAGAAGTCAAGAGAACCTCAACACTACATTAGTACCACTAAAACTAACAATTCATCCAAACATTTTAAAAAATTTTCTAGCTCGGCCACTGTATACACTATAAAATCTGATCATAGAAAGTTTATATGCAATCTTCTCTGGTTTTTCTCGTTAAAGATACTGTTGAACAAAATACATGTCATCTACACATGATTTGAATATTATGAGTTGATTTTGAAGTAGATACAATAACAATAATAACAAGCCATTATTTATTATGTGGGGTAAGCTATATGAATTCTTTTCGTCTATTATCTCTGATTAAGAGTTATATTTTCATTTAAATCTAATAAGAAAGATTATTTCTAATACTTTCTAATCAAAGCAAGTATTTAATAAGTTGTTTTTGAATCATGAAAAAATAAAAGTGCATGAAGTTTCCCTCAACGTGATTTAAATTATCTTATTTTTTATTTTTCCAAAAATATTATTTTAATTAATCAAACTCATAACCTCCATACCATAATAAATAGGGCAACATCAACTCTAGTTGCTACTAATTTTTATTTAATAACTATTCGTACTAACAATTATATAAAAATGTTTAATATTAGATGGAGGGGGCTTAGGGTTGTACATGAGTCGAGTCAAGTCGAGTATCTACCTAATCGAGCTAAGCATGTTTAACTCTTATTGAGCTTGACATCTGCTCATTCAAAAATTATTAGGATCAAGCTTGGCTTGCTTACTAAAGCTCATTAAAAAAACTTGAGTACTGGTGTCAAAATGGGTTTTCGGATCAGGTTCGGGTCTAGCCCAAAATTGACTCGCCCTCAATTGATCCGACCCAAACCCGACATGATTACATAAATAAGTCAGCAATTAAAACCTCGACTGGACATGCCCTAAACTAGAGTCAACCCAACTCAACATGCTGACCCGATTGGGCAAAACGAGAGTGACTTGAGGTGGTCCATAGCGAGGCGAGGTGAGGCGAGCACAAGCACTAGGCGGAGTGAGGTGAGGCGATTCGAGTGGGTGCATCTGGTTCATGTGAGTGGGTGTGTCCCTACAAGCGCGTGCACAACAGAGTGCCATAATGGGCGATCGCAAGGCCAAAAGAGCATGATCTGCATTTAAGTTTATTTAGGGTTTTCTAGTTAACCCAAAGTTGGCTCAAAATTAAAAATGGGTCAAAATACAAAACCCGAACCTGACCCATTTTCCAAATGAGTTTACTCGGATCTAGAATTTGTGAGTCAGTTGGGCTGAATTTTTGTGTCCTGTTAAATATTGACACCCCTACTCGAGCTTGACTTGTGAAAAAATTTAAAATATTTGATATATATTTAATTATATTATTTTAAAATTGGATTTTTAATATATTTTAATTTAAATGAGTAGCTTGACAAGCAGACAAGCTGAGCCTAGCTGAGCTTGAGCTTGATTATAGGTTCAAGCTCGAACTCGTGGCTTGATATGATCAACTTGTGAGCTCATTAACGAGTCGAGTTCAAGCCGGCTCACAAGTTAGCTTGGCTCATTTACACCACTAGAGGGACTCATCTAAAATATATTTGTAGATTAATTTGTATAATAAGATATGCCAACATATTCATTTCTAACTATTTCAATGTACAAGGACGGGGGGGAGTCACCTTTAGAGATTTATCTCCTTTCTCATGGAATAGGCTTTAAGGTTTTCTCATTAGAATATTGCTTTTCATCTCTTATTTCTATTTTTAGAGAATAAAATAATAATGAACATAATTTCTTCAATTTATGACAGAGCTATACCAAATGAGGATTGAAGTTGAGCAAAAAAAATTTATAGTCAAATATTTTTTAATAAAAAAAATAAACTTATGAATGAAAGCAAATCATTAAGTATTTCTATACAACATTTTTTCGACTACCAGATATGAGATTAAACCCACCCAATAAGTTCATATGCTTAACACAAACATTATTGTTCATTATAACTTGTAATATAGTGCATCAGCCTGTGCTGAATGAGATAAGCACTCTAATAATAAGAATGATTAAGGATTCATTTTGGATGATCATAGAATTTTATAAAGATAGTTATAAAATTATTGTAAAAAAAATAAAATTTTTGACAGTTAAAGAAAGTAGCATCCTAGTACAAAAATTTATTGAAAATAGTATAAATCCAATGCCCAAATATAAATTATTGTTATGGTCTGAAAAATAATCCAATAAAAAAGTTATCCTTAACGAAGTCCAACTCTCTTAAATGCTTGACAGTTATTGATCTACGACTAGGTCGTGGCACAAAGAGTAAGCACAAACCATTCTATATATCTTAACTACTATAGAGAAACTAAAACTATCAATGAATAAAGTGTGGCTTTTCTTAATATTAGAGTGCTTTAGTTTGTTAGGATCATGTGGTGTTTATTTGTTCCGCTGTGTGTATGGCTGCTCCACTTGTCTAATATTATCATATTTAGGTTTTGCTCTAGCATGTAGTGTAGGTTGTGTAATTTTATGCCCCCGCAAGCTGATAGTTAAGGATGAAGTTTTAGTTTGAATATGAGAAATTAATATCGTAGTGTTGAAAGTGGTTGGGTTAGGATGTCGGCTATTTCATATGATGTGTTGATTAGCATCACACAAACTTCATTAGATTGAACATGATTGTGGATGAAGTGAACGTCGACTTCAATATATTTAGTTCGTGCATGAAAAATTGCAAACATGGGTTATTGGCAAGGGATATTGCAAACATGTTGTCACAGTGAATATCGGTTGGATCAATTTGAGGAAGATTGAATTCAGAAAGTAGACGACAAAGCTAAATATTGTCTGCAGTTACAGCAGCCAGCACAAAATAATCTGCTTCCATAGAAGAACAGGCAACAGTGGGCTATTTGTTTACTGTCCATGAGATGGGTGTAGTGCCAAGAAAGGAACAATAACCGGAAGTAGAGTATTGAGTCTCAATAAAGGAAAAATAATTGAAAGTAGAGTGGTGAGTTGAGATATCAGTTTCCAAATCAGCATCTAAAATTGTAGTAAGATGATGGGAGTTTTTTGGAGACTGGAAGGCCAATAGAAGAGGTACCTTTCATATATCTGAGTGGTCTTTTGAGCTTGAGAAAATGCTAAGGTAAAGGGTTGTGCATATGCTGGCATAGATTGTTTATAGCAAATGAGATGTCCGAGTGAGTTATGGAAAGGTATTGTAGTGATCCGATAATTTGATGGTAAATGCTTGGAATGGACATGTGGAGATTGGTGGTGATATTTGTAGGTAATTTGGTATAGGAAGGGAGTGATACCTTCTTATTGAATGATTGCTTAAGTGTATAAGGACTAAGAGAGATGAATGTGGTCACAATGGTGAGAAATTTGAAGGCCAAGAAAATTGGAGGGTGAACTGAGGTTCTTGATGGAGAAGTGTTTGCTTAGAGCTGAGATCATTTGAAGTAATGCGAGGGGTGATTTTTGGTGAGGAGGATATCATCCATATATATTAGTAGGTATGCTTGAGTGTTGTTTTGATGAAGTGTGAATAGGGATGAATATACATTACTATGTTGGAAGTTGTGGGATAGGAGAAATTTGGAGAGAGTATGAAATCATTAATGAGGGGCTTGCTTGAGGCCATAGAGAGATTTTTAAGAAGGTAGACATGAATTGGAAATTGGAAATCTTCAAAGCCACGGGGTTATTGCATATGGATTGTTTCATGAATGGAGCCATTTAGGAAGGCATTAATGACATCTAGCTAGTGAATAGGCTAGTTTTGATTAAGAGAAACTATGAAGAGTAAACAAATTGAAGGAAATTTGGTCACAGGGCTAAATGTTTATGTGTAGTTAAGGTTGTATTCTTGATGATGACCTTGAGCCACTAGATCGGCTTTATGTTTAGCAATGGAACCATTAGCACGATATTTTGTTTTATAAGTCTAGCAAGAGCTAAGGATGGCTTTATTTGGTGGAGAGGGAACAAGGGTCCATGTACCCTATTGTTGGAGGTTTAGAAACTCATAGGCCATTGTAGCTCTCTAATGAGAGTGTTTGGAGGCTTCATCATATGTAGTAGGATCAGATTGTATTGTAGTCGTTTGGTGGTGAAGATCAAGTATTTGGCATGATTTGAGTTAGGCCATTTGAAGTTGATTGACCAAGGGATGGGTTAAGCATATGGGTAGAGATATAGTTGTAAACGGTTATGGATATGGGGAGTTAACATTCTGGTGGGATGGAGAGGTAAGGTTGGAAGGTAGTTGTTGAGGTTATAAGTGTAGTGATGGTTTAATGGAGTGCAGTGGGGTAAGAAGAATAGAACTGGAAAGGAGAAGATTAGGATTGGGAGGGTGGTTAGTGGGCATAGCGGTGGGGGTGAGTGATGGAATGGAATATGGGAAGGTTAATTCATCAAAGGTGACATGCCTAGATATGGAGATATGTCTCAAGGTGGGATCAAGATATTTTTAGTCCTTGTAGTCGATGGCGTAGCCGATAAATACGGATGGTACAAATTTTATGGATGCGAGCATGAGGTGGAAGAAGGGGAAACCATGTGCATCCAAAGACCTTGAGGTTATTGTATGTGGGTTTGCTTTTGTAGAGAAGTTGGTATGGTGATTTGTAGGAGTTGTTAGATGGCATTCAATTGATGAGGTAGACAACAGTAAGTAGGTGTCATGTGGTTTCGATTATATGGTAATATTTTCTTTTGGCCAAGTTATTTTGTTGAAGGGTATAAGGACAATTTATTTGATGTGATATACCATGTGATTACAAGTAGTTTTGAATATTACGATTTAGTAATTTGGTGCGACCATCACTATGTAGATGTTTAAATTTGAGGGAGAATTGGTTATCAATTGTTGTATGAAATTTAATAAATGTATAATACACATCTGATTTATGCATTAGTGGAAAAAACCAAAAAAAAAAATAAGAAGCATCATCAACAAAAAGTATATAGTATTTGAAACATGAGTAGATGAAATTGAGGTCGAACCGCATATATCGGTGTGAATGAGTTATAGTGGTTTATAGTAATGATTAGTGGACCTAGAGAAGGGTAACTTATGGCCTTTTGAGGCCTTACATAATGAGCAGAGTATTGGAGAGAGGGGAATAGCTAAAGATCAATTTTGTTTTGATATAGTAGTCAGGACTTGTGATGTGGATATCCTAGGTGGTGATGCCTACAGACTGAGGTGAGATTGGATGTTAGTAATGCTTGGTGATGTGGACGTTGATGAGGAAGATTCAGGATCAAAAGATGCCATCATGGCATCGTCCCAAGAATAGAATCGTATTTTTCTTCTGATTCTTGATAAAGAAGCCAGAAGAGTCTAAAGAAATGGAAAGATTATTGTCATTATCCATAGTTGAAATAGAGAGAAGATTGTGTGATAATTGAGGTAGATGAAATATTTTTGGAATAAGAAGCTTATGAGTTGGAGTTGGAAGAAATCCATGACCGCAGTGAGCTAAGTGTAATAAATCAAATAATTGAAATAAATATATTTTAAAAATATAAATATTTTCAAGAGGAGCGCTTTGGTACTAATCTATTGAGCGCCATGGTGCTAGGACATGAATTATATATACTGACTCTCTCACTTGATTGCTTGGCAAGAATAAGTTGAAAGAGGGAAGAAGAGAGAGGAGAGAGAAATATCTTTCGATCATATTTTTTAATCATTCTTATTACCGATTTTGTTCAATTCATTGTAAGTGACTAATTTCTTACTTCAGTTTTTAATGAATTTGATTTTTATGAATTTTATCTATCATAAATCTACAAAAATTACATTATCTCGAGAATTCCTAAGCTTACATTGTGCAAGTTTGGATATATTATAGAGTTAATCATTCTAAACCATTTGATATGATTTTATTGCTGTTGACCTCGTTTTTCGCTCGAGCACTTTCGATCGAATTAATCGGGCATCGTCGAACCCAATTCGAGCCCGAATCAACCCGACTCGAGCCGGATCAGACTCGACTGTGTTCAATCAGACTCGATTAGTTTGATTTTGTCACGTTGTACATGATTTGGTCGCAATTGATCATTATTTTGAGCCCGTTTTCATACGATTAACTTTGTTGCACCGGCTCGAGCCCGAATTGGTTTGGATCGAGTCAAATTTAGACCCAAGCCTGACCCGACCTTAGCCGAATATGATTTGATTCAGCTCAATTTGATCCCTGTTTGAGCCATTAACTTTCTAAATATTTTGAATCTCTCTTCTAGATCAGGAAATCGTCTCGACGGCTTCGATCGAACGAAGTCTCCGTTTCAGCCGAAATCGCGCGCCTCAGCGATTTTCTGCGATTCAGGCAGACATGAGCAGCGCATAAGCTTCTTTCGGGGTGATTTTGAAGACCAAAGCAAGAGACAGTGAGAAGCTGGCTTCCTCCTTCGGCAATGGATTCAATTTACCCATGACGAAGGCCTTTCGTTTTTGGACACTCTCGCCCACGCCTTCGCGCTCTCTTGCTCTCACTCGCTCAGCCCGTTTCTCCCTCTCGTGCTCTCTGGTTCGTAGAAACAAAAGGAGCGGATGACTCCTTGCTGTCCATCTCACACCCAACTCTCGCCCACGCCTTTGCGCTCTCTTGCTCTCACTCGCTCAGCCCGTTTCTCCCTCTCGTGCTCTCTGGTTCGCAGAAACAAAAGGAGCGGACGACTCCTTGCTGTCGATCTCACGCCCAGCTCTCACGCCTTCTCCCTCTCTTCTCGAGCTCTCTCCCTCTCCTCTAGCTCTCGTTCTCTCTATCCCGAACCGGCGCAAAAAAAAAAAAACAGCCAAGGCCGAAGCCTTGCTCTGTCCGACGGCAGCTCCACCGAGACCAACCGCCACTCGACTCCCCCGGCTCCCGTCCGAACTCAACGCCGGATTCCCGTTCGCACGACCAGACCACGCCCGACGCCCCCTGGACGGGACCACGCCCGACGCCGCCTGGACCGAACCAAGCCCGACGTCTCCCTGTCTTGGCCGATTGACCTCCTCCAAGGCTACAAGGTATGCTTCTCCTCCTCCCTCTCCTTCTTCTTCTTCCTTCTTCTTTTCTTTCTTCTTTCTTCTTCTTCATTAGTGAATGAGAAGAAATTTGTGGCATTCCTTTGCAAAAATCTGAGAGCAATATTTCCTTTACTTTTTCCTTTTTGGTGTTCATACTTCCATGTCTCCTCATTGAAATGATTTGTCATGGGAACTATGAGATTTGTGGTGTAGATTACTTAGAGGATGCAAATCCACTAGGTGTGCAAATTGAATCGCTATGCTAGTTTCTTTTATGTGATTTCATGAACATTGCATATCAAGTGTTTGAAGAATTACCCCCAAGGAAAAGCCATGAGTATTTGCTTACATGAAGGATTTTGAGGTCTACTTTCAAAATTTGGTCTCTTTTCCTTGCTCTAAATGGCTACTTTTTTTTCTCTGTTTGTTTCTTTTTTAGAATCCTGTTAATAAGTGAGATGTTGGGTTGTTGTTATTCAAAGAGGAAACCTCTTTAATTAAATCAAATGAATTTCATTTGATTAAACTCAAGTGGACGGATAGTGTTGAGATCATTTAAGCAAAGTTTCTCTTCTTTCAGCCAAGTAGAAATGGCCCAAGGGAAATAGTTTATTTATATGATTCATGAAAGGAGAAAGTGGATTGCTAAGTCCAGGTCATGTTCACACCTTATTGTTCTCCATTGACTTGAATTATTTCATATTTATTATGATATTCTAGCACTTGTATAAAAAAAATTATGATATATTCTATATATCTGATGACTAGGATATATGGTTATATTTTCTGTTTGATTTGCTTCTAAATCTTTTTTTTTTTGTAAATCAATGGATAGAACTAAGCTTATACCTATACTTGAATACTTAAACTTTCAATATTGCATTAGCGGCATATTTCATGTATTTCGAGAATCCCATTTATGAGTATATACATGTTTCCTTCAAATATTGAGATGTGTTGATTCATGGTTTTAGGAACTTGTAAATGGTTTATACGCGAAGCTTATTTTTGACTAACTAAAAAAAAAAGAATGTGGATAGAATTCTCATGATTTATAGTAAGAACTTTTATTCTCAATATTGAGCTTTATGAAACTTTGCATAGATGACCTTGCCATCATGTGTTGATTTACGTCGTTCGAGAATGAATAATGGGTTTATAAAAAAAAAATCATACTTGAAGCATGTTATACAATTTGACAAAGCATGAAAAGCCATATTGTTTCCTTTCTAAAAAATGCGCATGCCAAGTGTTTGAAGAAATGTCTTTGAGAAGAAATCATTTTTTTTTTTGAGACGTTGGAATCATTTCTTTATATAACATGAAGATTTGGTTGGTTGTAGTCGTCGTAGTCTTATCTCTTATGGTATGTGTGCATGATAGACTTTATCAAAATATACATTTATATATACAAAAAGGTTTGAGCATGAGTTAGTATTTTCTTTAGCGATTACATGAATTAGTTGGCAACTAGTGATTTATCCCAAGCACCACCCGATTAGTAAAGTTTTATAAGTTTGATCGTGAAGTTGGTTTCCTACCCCTTTCTCTTCTCCAAGCATTAGATATGAATTTTCCTCCTGTTTGTTTTTTTTTTTTTTTCTTTCTTTCCTTTTCTTTTTTTTTTTTGTTATTATTTGATACTCGCAAGGATGTTTGGTAAATCTATGCTCTCGTTTTCACACATAAATTTACTCGTTTTCACATATATATACATTTGCATTTGATGTTAAAATTTGAGTAGATATTACACTGCCATTATTATGACTTGTTGAGTTCATTTGCTTAACTCTTTTATCACCAGAACATGATACCTTTGAACTTAGTCATGGTCAGTGATACTTGCTTGGTTATAACTTGGTGTTTGATGTTAGTAACATAGGCTAAGTTTGAATACCTTTGAAAAACATTCCTCATCATTGACCTGGAGAGGGTGGTATTAAATTGGAGGTCATCTAGTATCCTGAAGTTGTTTCACAGCACATTGCATAAAATCACTTAAATTTGCTTCATAGATAATTCTACAGTTAGCTCATTTCTTTGAGAACTGCTTTCAGCGTTTCTTGGTCGGACAATATTAAGTCTCTTATGGGTAGTTTGCATAAATTCTCATAAAATCTAAGAGATTTCCCTTTAATTAGTTTATTTAAACCTTGTCGATATTTTGATTTTCGCAATATATTTGGGAACGAATATTTTGAACTTTCGTGGCTTTGTTTGTATTAAAGATTTATATGAAAATTATGAGTCCATGTCTTTGTAGTTGTTCATCCACCGTTGTCAACTAATGACATTTGAATTTCTTTTGAAAAGTCATATAAGTTATTTTATATTTAGAGAGCTTTATGAAATGATTCTCCTTACTTTTATTGAAGTTTTCTCACGAGTCGACTTGTGTTGCAAATTGGGAGAGTCGTTTTTGATTGAAAGATGTCTCGTTTTGCTTTGGTTGGAATGATTTATTAGCGGTTTTGGATTTGTTTTATGCGACGAATTTTATAAATGCTTTACAACGAGGGGTTTCTATAAAATCTTCTCGTTGGAAAGCTTTGTTTTTTTTTTACCCCACTCCAAATGAGGAGAGAGGCACTTGATTTTGGATTGTTTCTTGTAGAACTTTGTGTCAAAGAAGGGATTTTCGTAAAAGGATTTTTGTAGAGCTTTTGTGTCAAAAAAAAATGAAAAGAAAAGTGATTTTGGGTAAATAGCTTTTGGGGAGCTTTGTGTAGTAGTTCATTTAGAAGTTCTCGCGAGTTATTTTGAGGTCTATAATTTTGTGGATTAAACTTGTGTTGTAGGATCCCTATAGTGTCATTTAGGAGTGACTAGTGCTTTCTTATTTGAATTGAGTTCTCTTAGTGATTATTTCTAAAAGAGTGAGTTTTGGAGGGTTGAAGCTTTGAGGGAGCTTTATGTTGGTAGGTGCTTAGTGTCTTTTTGGAAGCAAGATAGGATTGCCTCCCTTTTGTGTTAGCTTATAAAGATAAAGAGAATGTTGGATGGATTCAAAGCAAGGTGAATTTAGTTGTAAGTCTAGTTTTAGAGGTCTTTTTCCCTTAGTCGTTGTAGGGTTTGGTTTAGAGTGTTATGGGTAGATGTGTCAAACATATCAAGTGCCTCATTTGGATTGTGGGAACATTAAAGGGTATTGTTGATGTTGCTTTAGGATGCACTTGTCTTTAAAGAAGTGTGCCCAAAACAACAATGCCTACATCCCTTTTTCGTATGTGATTTTCGCTCTCTTTCTTTCTTTTGTATTTAGTCTCCTTTTGCTTTGCTTTTAGTGTTTCTTTGTTGTTTCTTTTGTGCCTCGATGCTACACACTTGCCAAATGAGGAGAACCCAAAGCACAAGTAGCTCAACAAATAACCAAAAGGTACGTTCTTTTTCTTTTCTTGCATTTTCACCCTTTCATAGTATTAATTACTTATAGAACTGCTCTAATCCCTCTTTATTCTATGACATGCGAGGTACCTTTTGGAAAGCAATGGATAAGGAGCACTTGGAGCTAGAGCTAGGACAACCGGATCCGAGCATCAGTCGCCCCTATTCATTTCGGTAAGGGCGCTACGGGCGGAACCACCGGGTCATAGCCCCCGGTGCTGTAAGTCTTTCTAAAAACTTAGAAAACCTTTAGGAGCCTAGTTGATTGTACGCATCCCACCCTTAGGACCTTGTAGAAACTTCATTTTATATTTAGGATTGCTTTCTTTTCTTTTATTAGATCCTTAAAACCCTGTGACATCCGTGTAGAAGTCTTAGGAATTAGAAGAACAAAACAACACTTTTAGCCCTACAACACTAGTGACATCTAAGGACAAAAATTAAGGACCGAGTCTTAGAAAACCTAGACTTAGGATGCATGCTCCCTGTAGGATAGAAACAATAAAACAGAAACCTAGTGACACGCTTTCCTAGATTTGGATTTTTGTTTTTCTTAATTCACTAATAATCAACCCACAAATCCTAATCTAATTCTAAAACCTATTAAAACACTTAATCCTTAATCAAATTATAATTAATATTTATAACTGTTAAATCATAAATCTAAAGCACGAATCCAAACTCAATGTAACTAATCTAATAACTAACCTATAACAATTCTAAGTCTAAAAATTGGTAGGTTTAATTAGGGGATCAAATCATAATATTAAAATTCATTAGGATAATACACTTCTAAATATCAAACCTTAGAATAACTTCTAAAAATTAATTAACCAATTTGATTAATTAAAATACTTAATCTACTTTTTTCTTTTCTTTTCATAACAAACTAAAATAATCCAACAAAGCTAATTACCACTGGGTAACCCAGGCCTACGAGGCTATTAAGTTAGCCCCAAGGAGGGTGAAATAAACCTCACGGCCTCGGTGTGAAACAAAGGTGGTGTTTAATCAAACACTAAAACAAAAGAATCCTAAAATCAATCCCAAAATATTAAGATTTGAATTTTAACCAAACTTCTTTAGCCTCTTTCAACAAATAATTCTAACTAAATTATCCTATATAGGACCTACCAAAACCACACAGCTGACACACACATAGATGAGTTTGCTAGGACACGACTATTAGCCTTAGCTTAGGTTGTTGTTCTGTTTTCTTTTCTTTATGTGCTTTATTTTGACGTTCTGCATGTGATCCGTGTGCTGGTTGTTATTTTTGCTACCTGTTGTAGCTTTTCTGCTGTGTTGTTTTTGTACTGCTTTTCCAGCTTTTCTTTCTGCACTGTTGCTATGAGCGTTAGAATACCCATAGGTTAGGCACGCTCTTTTATACTAATGTTGTCTTCCTACAGGTGGTCGTGCTCATATAGCGCTAAAGGGGGCTAAAAAATAATAAATCATATATAACTGCTTTAGGTACCTCCTTCAGCTACTTAGCCCCCAATAATCAGAGCACGACCAAGTGATTGATATGAGCATTTTAATTCATATATATAACTGCTTGGGTGAAATTTTATTATAACTGCTTAGGATAACCCCTGCAGGAGAGTCTAGATTTTTTAATTTTTATTAATATGATGTATTTGATAAATGTTGTGAAAATCATTAAAATGGGGCATTTTAAATGAGTAGGAGTCCAAAGGGAAAAGAAAACCCCTACAAGGGGGTTTCCTTTTTCATTTGGGCATCCTTTTGAAGCATTCACTACAAGGAGCCTGAACGACTGAAGATGATCCAAAGACGAATCAAGGAAGTGAAGAAGAAGACTGAAGATGTAAAATGTCTCATTTTAAAGATTTGTGTCATTTCCGGTTTCTTTTGTCGGTGGAGCCCAGCCACCTTTACTTTACTGTACTCTGTGATGTAATATTGTATGGCACTTGCCATGGACACTCTTTTTTCGTGGGATTTGTTTCTGTGTTGTGATTTACTTACTTTGTTTGCGCAGTAGAACCGGCATGCTTTTTATAGGTTTCTTTCTTGCATGTGCTTGTGTCTGACCGCTAGGCTCTTTAGGGATAAAAATTTTTATACTCGTAATTATTAAATAAAAATTTTAAGATTAATTCACATAGAAACCATAACGATTTTAGGGAATAGTCGGAATCGTCCAGGGGCGCATGCATGCATTCTCTCTTCTATTAGACAAACATCCCCGCCTGCGGGTAGAGTCCGGATAATTTGGCCTATGAGGATGAAGTGCCGGACCTGGGGAAGTTTAGTCATTCAAAAACTATTTTTTATAAGCCTTTTTAAAATTTCATACATCATTAATTTAGAGACTTTAACCAGCATAAATTGCATTAGTAACTAATTAAAATTAAGATTTAATTGCATTAATTTTAGGAGCATTATACCACTCATAAGTGTGGGATCACTTAGGAAATTTCTCTAGTTGTCGATCCCAAATTTCAGTGTCTAACTACCCTCCCATCTTTCATATGGACTGGACAGCATGGATTTTATACGATTAGGTGATTTAGCTGGCTTCCTTTGTCAGGCAAGGAATAAGTCCAGATTGCATTAGTTAGGTCGTAGATGCTAGCGTTGTAGGTACAACACTATATCTTTTTATAGATTTAGGGTCTAAAAGTGAGCGGTACGAGTGTACCCCTATACACATTATTGGTGGGTAAGTCTTCCTTTCTTTCGGAGGCTATAAATCCTGCCCATCCGCGTCACACAAATGACGCCACCTCCTTCCTTCTCTCGTGCATGTTTGAGTGCGTTGTCTCTTTCTTTTCTCCAGTTTCCACTTCTCCGAGCCGACCGGATGTTGACTGAACCATGTGTCATCGAACCTAATTGAGCCTATCTTCCCCTTTGATTAGAAAAGCCTAGAATTTGCCATTGCACTAAACCCATTAGAGAAGATAATCTAACATCCCTAATCGAGAGTTTTCTTAGACCGAGGTCTAAGATGTAATTAACTACGGGGGCTTGCGCCCGTAAGAAATCGATCCCTACAATCAAATAAACCCTATTCGATGCTGATGTATCGAATAGGGGAAATCTCGTGAACTTTTGGGTTATAGATATTATTATCTATCGAGGTTGGTAGGTGAAAGCCGCTATCCTCCATGGCTAATCGTATCTATAACTCCATCTGCTCTTCCATCGGTCTGCTTGTGTCGATTGTAAAGGCTTACGACCATTTTGTCCTACGGGATAGTGTGATCGTACTCTTTGCATTCGAACCACACGAGCAGAATCCTTTCGAAGACCCATAGATTTCTGGCGACCACGGTGGGACAGGTTTCTCTCTCCATCTTCGGATGTTAAATTATCTTCTCTTGTGTGCACTCCAGGTTTAGTGCTATTTAGTTAGGTTCCTCCTCTTCTGGCCTCTATAGGCTATTCCGTCCATTTCTCTCTCATTCCTTTCGGTGGTTTTGTTTTACGCTAATCGCTGCAGTTTGTGTTAGCAGACAGTGCAATGGCGTACTCCGGCCCTTCAGTCACTTTCTGTTTTGGCTCTGACTCGCGGGTGACACTCCCTGAGTCCCTGCTGTCGAGCCCACCTGTAGGGGGAATTACCTTCAGTTCTTTTACTGACTCGGCGTACGTCACTTTGGGCGGGCCAACCCCCTCCGAGGTTGCTGCATTCTCTCCCCCTCAGAGGAAAGGACGCACAGCCATGCGACCGTTTGGATGACCAGTTGCTCGGCAGCCTGCCCGGGCACCTACTCGTCCTATTGCTGTTCGTGCGCAGCTAGTGCGCCCGGTGGCTAGGCAGCCAGTGCCTAGGCCACTCCCTGTTCACCCTGTTCGTCCAGCGGTCAGGCGGCCAGCGCCTGTCGCTCCTGTTGTTCATGAAGTCCCGGCCCCTCAGCGCCGGCAGCTAGTAGCAGTTCCTTTACCTATCGTCCCGGTCGAGGCTGCTCGTGCTCGGGTCTCCCCTCCTCCTTCCTCTTCGAGGAAGAGGGTTGCTCAGATCGAGCTTCCTCTACCTCCTACTCGTCGGGTTTCTGTTTTCACCCGGTTGTCTCACCCTGAGATTTCCGAGGAGACCCCGACACCCCCCTAGTTAGTAGTTCCTGTTCCTCCAGTACAGTCTGTGGGTACTGATGTAGCTTCTTCCTCCACCTCCGGCCTTGGGAGAAGAGCTAGGAGGAATAGGAACAGGAGATTGCGCTTAGCGGCATCCTATGCAGCAGTTCAGCGGATGGCAGATTCTGTGGCTCAGCAGGAGCCGGTTCAGCAGAGGATGGTTCCCTTGCAGCGGGAGCCACGTAGACGAGTAGTTACCCCAGTCTCGGATGTTGTAGTTGCCCCTGAGATCGATGCAGTCCAGGGAGGACGCTTTTCCCCTCTAGTACATAGTGGTGATGAGGAGGATGCTGCCCGTATTGCAGCAGCCCCTCCTGTCCCCACTACTCTTCTTCGCGCTCGAGTCCCCAGGGATACTGTCACTCGGACCCTCACTCAGAGGATCCGAGGCATTATCCGTTCAGCGCGCGGTAGGGGTCATGTTAGTGAGGAGAGGTTACTCTACCAGATCTCTCAGGTGCACGCTCAGTTACAGCGGCAGTCAGTTAGACAGAATTACCGGTGGCAGAGAGGACAGCCACCACGACAGCAGACTAGAGTTGTTCCCACTGTTAGACCTCAGGCAGATGCCCTTGCTGTTGGACGACGCCCTCACCATCACGGACGTCGCCCACAGTCGGAGCCTATCCGACCCCAGCTTGGTTCAGTTGTCATTGCCCCCTCCACTCAGCTAGATGTTCCTACTGGGTCCCGTCGCAGTAAATGGGTTTGGAGGCGTCGATAGGTAGAGGAACCTGTTGAGACAAAGCAGACTGTCGGGACGATTCGTCGAGTTGACACAGCTCCTTCAGTGCCAGCAGCAGTTCAGATGGATGTTGATGCAGTAGATATTGATAGTAGTGCCCCGGCTCGAGTAAAGCCAGTTGTTGCTTCTAGTCCCCTTAGGATTTCTTTTCCTATGGGTCCGTACATAGATGCCCTCTGTCAGACCCTCTCCGATGATGACTTGCTTACAGAGGAGTCAGACGAAGACATTCCCGTTCACCGTGTTTATGTTGTCACGAGACGAGGTACGTCAGATAAGCAGCATGAGCAGTATGATGATTTAGAGGAGCAAGGGGAAGCTGATGGGTACCTTCCACCTCAGCACAGGGTGGACCTCCCCGTTCAGTAGATACGGATATCATAGTTTTGCAGTTGCAGACTCAGATGGCGGAGATGGCCAGAGCCATGGCGGCGATGACTGCCCAGTTGACGGCGTTGGGGGCTACACCCCATGTCATGGATGTAGGTACTCCTACTACATCCAGAGACGAGCCAGCAGCACCACAGTCGCCAGCCCCAGAGCCTGTTAGAGTCGATAGAGTTCAGAGGGCAGTTCCGATGTTTCCCCCAGCAATACCTTTGAGTGTGCCAGTCCAGAGTCAGTCAGTACAGTTGTCACCAGTTCAGATTCAGGACATGATTGCACAGAGGGTTGACCAGGCTATTGCTTCTAGAAAGTCTGGAGATTCTGTTAGTAGAGGTCATCCCTACCCGGTAGAGTACGAGCGGGAGCCTTACCCCGCTGGTTTTGTTCCTCCCCGATTTCGAGTTTTTGATAGGTTTGGGAACCCAAGACAACATGTGGCTCAGTATCGGGCCATATGTTGTAACATTGGAGGAAGTGATGCATTGATGCTGAGACTGATTGTTAGTAGCTTAGGGGGAGTGGCATTTGAGTGGTATGCCGACCTCCCTAATGATTCAGTTTGTACTTTTGCTGAGATGGAGCAGTTGTTTGTTCAGAGGTTCATTAGTACAGAGCATAGAGTGACTGTTGGTGAGTTGGTAGTGACTAGACAGCCCCCTCACGAGTCTCTACCTAACTATATTGTTAGGTGGAGAAACCTTAGTCTTCAGTGTGAACCTCAACTGCAAGAGCAGCACGCAGTTGAGATTCTGTTGAAGAACATTGATGGTCCTATTGCTCCTTATCTGAAAGGCTTCAGCATCCGAACCTTTCAGAAGTTGTTAACCAAAGTCACTAGCCTGTAGGACAGCATACCCAGTGCAGTCCCTCCTAAGGTTGAGAGTCAACCCCCGTGTAGACCTCAACATTTGGAGTTTTCCGAGGCACCACCTCCTAGGAAGGGAGAGGTGCATAGTACTTCTGATGCTCATGATAGGGGCAAGAGGCCCATTGTTAGTTCAGTACCACAGCGTCCACCACCACCACGACCTCAGTTTCAGCCCCGACCTCAGTTACCACCACCAGTACAGCCTCCTGGTCAGTTTCAGCCACGACCATAGAGTCAGCAGCCTAGGCCCTCTTATAAAACTCTAGAAAGCCAACAATACTTACAATAGAAGCTTAGCAAGGAGTATCCCTTTAAAAGGGAGAGTGTAAAGAAGATTTTCAAGTTTCTGATTAAGAAAAATATTTTCACATTTCCACCCAACAAAAGAGTAGAAGAGGAAGGGAAAACAGAGCATCCTTTGTATTGTCCATTTCATAAGCATATTGGTCATGTGATTAAAGATTGCTATGTGTTCAAGGATAGGGTGGAGAGTCTTATGGCTAGTGGTGAGATTCACTTGCAGGACAGTGATTTGGTACATTCTCGGGGCAAGGTTGCTCAAGTTGTTCAGATGATTACTAGCTCCAGTCAGTGTGACAGTCAGTGTGGTGTTCAGAGCAGTGACAGTAGAGCACCTCTTAGTTCTGGGGAGGAGTGGCACCTTGCACTCTCTCGCAAGATAAGGGGTATGATCAGACGGGCGGTTCGGAGTTCAGAGGCAGTTGAGAGGAGGCCCCCACAGCCCTGTTCCTTTGTCAGTTTCTTTTTCTTCTTCTATTGTAGTGCCTACTGAGCACATTTCTTCTACTTCTCCTTGTATTAGAAAGATGTATAAAAGAGAGAAATTTGTTATAACTTCTGAGGGGAAGACAGGATCTCTTCCAGCACTTACGCTGAAGGATTTTGTTCTCCCTTCAACTGATGATGAATTAATGGAAGAAAACGATTCTGGCTATTTTTGGTGTCTTGCTCCTTCTAGCTTTACTTTTCCTAGCACTTGTTCTTCTCATGTTTTAGTTATTTCTGAAAATAATGATGATGATCCTTCTTTTGGAGAAGAGTTTGAGTGTGAGGAAGAGCCTATGTTTGCTATTCCTGAAGGAGGTTGTTACATGAATTCGGAAGATAAATCCGAGAACACTTCCCAACCACTTTTTAATGAACCAACACAAGCCATGTCACCTGAACCAGATGAGTCCTCTATTGAATCTGATTCAATACGAGAGATACAATTGTGTTCAGGTAAGGTCCTACCACCTAAAATGGCTAAGAATAATAAAGAGAAAGATAGAAACATCATTACCCAACAGGATGGTCCTATCCCTCCTCCTCAAGCACCTGCTAAGGAGAAGGGAAAAGGCCCTCAGTTGGATGTTGATTACAATGTGTTGGCTCATTTGAGAAAGATCCCTTCCCTTCTTAGTGTGTATGATGCACTTATGATGTCCTCCGACTTGAGAGAAACTTTGGTGAAAGCTTTGCTTGAACCAGAGTCTTATCAAGCCTTCTTTGCCACTGAATTAGTTAAGAATGCATGTTATTTGAGAGAGATGCCATGCATTACCTTTTCAGACCAAGATCTTCTCTTAGGAACTTCTGATCACAACCGTTCCTTGTACGTCACCACTGAAGTAAACGGTTATGAGTTGAACAGGGTCCTCATTGACCAAGGAGCTTCAGTTAATATCCTTAATCATGCCACCCTGCAAAGCCTCTCTCTTGGACATCTGAAACTGACTTCAGATAAGATTATACTGAAGGGTTTTAATGATCAAGGTCAGCGAGCTCTAGGTTCCATTACTTTGCCTTTGTGTTTTGGATATCTTTTGACTGAGGTGAAGTTTCATGTTATTGAGGCAGATACCTCATACAAGGCTCTCTTAGTAAGGCCTTGGATACATGAATATGGAATGGTGCCCTCTACACTGCATCAGTGCATGAAGTATATGAGAAATGATGTAGAGTTTTCCATTCCTGGAGATACTCAACCATTTGTCGTGCACGAGGTCTCTGTCTACGATGACGCCGAGCATTACATGCCTCGAAAATCTCGTAGACCTCCCACTGCCCAGTCACCAGTGATACCCACTAGTGTTGTACAGGGTCCTATGCAGTCACTGGCACAGGGTCCTATACAACCACTTGCACAGGGTCCATCACAGGTTAGGATTGAGGCAGATGTTTCCACTGCAGACCTTGATGAATCTTTACAGTTAGTAGTCAGACGCAATGTTCCCCCTAGTAGAGGTAGGGGATTGCGTGGTAGAGGTCGAGGTACAGAGTCAGTTCGCCCTCCGAAGGAACTTTGACACTCGAATCCCTCCTCCCTCGCACTTGTACACTTCCCCTTTGATTGTTGAGTCTGACTCTGATGATGAGATGATTGATGTTCCTCATCACTTAATTCCTTCGCCTGCCTTTAGTGTCGATCACAATTCCTATCCCACATTCCATAGGAGTTTGATACCTCAGGGTCGTTTAGTTGTTGATAGTGATTCAGACGACGACGGAGATGTCGGACGTCAGACTACTAGCCAACAATCCCTTTCTCGCCAGATATACGGGATGAGAATTGAGGAATCTCCTCCTCAACCTTCCTCTATACCTTCTGCTAGTGTTCGTGGTGCACAACCCTTATATAGGCGCTCTGTACAAGAGCTGCACACTCTCTATGTGCCAGCACAATCTGCTTAGCATGCATCGTTGTTCCATAGTGTAGGTGTCCCACAGAGTACTGACATACAGGGTCCTGTGGAATCCACTGTGGATGATGAGATCATGCCAGTTCCCCAGTACTTTTCCCCTGCTGTGGATAACTTTGTTGAGCGAGGTCTTGTCCCTTCGACTTGGTCAGGTAGACAGGCCCAATAGCAAGCCCTTATTTGGCGAACTGATTTTCCTTGAACTGGGCAAGGTATAGGCTATTCTCAAGAGAATTAGTCCCCTTCCACCAATATTCGAGTTGTCTCTCATTCCTATCCGGTTGTTTCCATCTCCGATGATGAAGACCCGGAGGAGAATGAAGATAGGGTCCTTGAAGCTCCACGTGAATTTGAAGATGGCGTCAGTTCTTCCATGGACGAATTGTGTGAGATCAATTTGGGCACTGAATCGGATCCTTGGCTTATATTTCATAGTGCTTTGTTATCCGAATTAGAGGCTCAAGAATACGTGGCACTCATTTCTAAGTTTAAGGATTGCTTTGCCTGGAACTATACAGAGATGCCCGGTTTAGATCCAGAAGTAGCAGTTCACAAGTTAGCTATTAGTCCTGATGCAGTCCCTGTTAAGCAGTCACCTCGTCGAATGAGGTTAGAGATTGAACAACAGGTGATCGCCGAGACTAAGAAGCTTATAGAAGCTGGTTTTGTTCGTGAAGAGAAGTATCCCACTTGGCTTGCCAATGTTGTTCCAGTCCGAAAGAAGAATGGCCAGATCCGTGTTTGTATAGACTTCCGTGATTTAAATAAGGCATGTCCTAAAGATGATTTCCCTCTTCCTATCCCGGAACTTATGGTTGATATCGCTTCGTCCCATAGCATTTTCTCCTTCATGGATGGTTCATCTGGTTACAACCAGATAAAGATGGCCCCTGAAGATGAGAAATTCACTGCCTTTTGCACCCCCATCGGTGTGTTTTGTTACAAGGTGATGCCCTTTGGCCTCAAGAATGCTGGGGCCACCTATCAGCATGCCATGACAGTTATTTTTGATGAGCTGATTCATGAGCAAGTTGAATGCTATGTGGATGATTTAGTGGTCAAAAGCAAGGTCCGTAGTGATCACCTCCGAGACCTACGAATCATTTTTGAGCGCTTAAGAAAGCATGATTTGAAGATGAATCCCCTAAAGTGTGCATTTGGAGTTAGTGCGGGAAAGTTTCTTGGTTTTATTGTCCATTACCGTGGCATTGAGATTGACCCCTCCATGATCAAAGCCATAGTGGACTTGAAACCCCCTAGGAGTCTTACCTAGTTAAGGTCTTTTCAGGGTAAGCTTTCTTTCTTGCGGAGATTTATCTCCAATCTCGCCGGTAGATGTCATCCCTTTGCTGCTTTAGCAAAGAAGGATGTCCGTTTCCATTGGGATAGGAATTGCCAGGAGGACTTTGAGAGCATAAAGCGCTACTTGACAAATCCCCCAGTGTTAGCTACACCCATCCCTGGTAAACCATTGATTCTTTACACTACTGCCTTGGATGAGTCACTTGGTGCACTTTTAGCTCAAGAAAATGAGGAAGGCAAAGAGAATGTCTTGTACTACCTTAGCAGACGCTTGATTCCTGCAGAGCTAAAATACCCGGCAATGGAAAAGCAATGCTTGGCTCTGATCTTTGCTGTACAGAAGCTTAGACACTACATGCTCTCACACAACATCAGCTTAATTTCTCGAGTTAACCCTTTGCAATATCTGATGACCCGTCCAAATTTGTCAGGTCGTCTAGCACGTTGGTCCATGATTTTATTGCAGTTTGACATTACATATGTCCCTCAGCGGGCCGTCAAAGGACAGGCTCTAGCTGATTTTCTTGCCTCTCACCCGATCCCTGTAGATTCCCCACTTAATGACGATTTGCCCGACGAATTAGTCATGAGTGTGGAAGAGCAGAAGTCCCCTACTTAGGAGTTTTACTTTGATGGAGCTTCTTCCATCAAATCACTACGGCCTTACGAAACTCCTGTGGTTAGGGTAGGATTGGGGCTGGTTTTTGTGTCTCCTGAAGGCCACACCCTTCGTTACTCCTATAGTCTTTCTGAGCCTCGTACTAATAATGAAGCTGAGTATGAAGCCCTAATTGTATGACTTGAGTTGGCTATTCAGATGAGCATTGTGCGGGTAAAAATCTTTGGAGATTCCCAATTAATTATTAATCAAGTGGCTGGAATTTTCAAAGTTCTCAAACATGAGCTCTTGCCTTACCACGATAGAGCAATGGAGCTCTTATGTTTGATCCCTGAAGTAACTTTAGTTAGAGTCTCTCGATCTGAGAATGGTAGAGCGGATGCACTAGCTAAACTCGCTAAGGAGTTGGCCGACCCTACTGGAAATCCGGTGTCGATTGTTGTCCAGTACCGACAAGCCTTGTGTCCCGCGGACTTGTCTTCTCCCGATCAGACCCTCATGGTGTGCGCTGTTGAGGAAGAGTCAGATTGGAGAGTCCCCTTTGTTGAGTACCTTAAGCGGGGTAAGCTTCCGGATGACCGCTCTCTCGCCGCTCAGATTAGGAAGAGAGCTTTATCCTTCTCCTATGTGAAAGAAACCTTGTACCGACGCTCTTTTGACCAAATGTGGTTACGTTGTCTCAACAATGAGGAGGCTCGTAAGGTAATGGGCGAGGTACATGAAGGACTTTGTGGTGCTCATCAGTCCAGACCTAAGATGAATGTCAGAATTAAACGCCTTGGTTATTACTGGCCGACGATGATCCGTGATTGTATGGAGCACGCTAAGAGGTGCTACCAATGCTAGATTCATAATACAGTCATCCACCAACCTCCTAATCCGCTGCATCCCATTGTGTCTTCTTGGCCTTTTGAGAGTCGGGGCACGGATGTAGTGGGTCCTATTGACCCTCCTTCTTCTAAGGGTCATAGGTTTATTCTGGCTGCTACTGATTACTTCTCTAAGTGGGCAGAAGCTATCCCGCTTAAGGAAGTCAAATCAGAAGATGTGATGTGCTTCTTTCGCGATCATGTTGTCTACCGTTTTGGTGTTCCGCGCCGTATAATTTCGGATAACGGCCCGTCTTTTAGAAGCACCAAAATTGCTAGGTTTGCTCGCCGCCATAACATAAATTGGCGGTAATCCTCAATTTACTATTCTAGGGCTAATGGTTTGACTGAAGCATTCAATAAGACCTTAGTCCAGTTGATAAGAAAAATACTTGTGGCAAATAAAAGAGAATGGCACGACAAATTACCTGAAGCATTATGGGCCTATAGGACTACATACCGTACTCCTACTCAGTGTACACCATATGCTTTAGCTTTTGGGGTTGAAGCCGTCCTCCCACTTGAGGTCGAGCTCCCCTCGTTGCGTGTAGCAGTTAGCCACAATTTGTCTCACGAGGATAATGCCCGACTACGGTTGGAAGAACTTGATGGTTTAGAAGAGCTCCGTTTGCAAGCTCATCAGAACCTTAAGTTGTATCAGGCCCGGATGGCCCAGGCCCATGATTGCCTCGTCCGACCCTGCGCTTTTCAGGTCGGTGAGTTAGTCCTTGTCTTGCGTAGACCTATTATCTCGCGCTGTCGTCGAGGTGGTAAGTTTGAGCCCATTTGGGAAGGCCCATTTGTTGTAGAGCAAGTATACGAGGGTGGATCTTATTTGCTAGTTGATGCGAATGGTGTTCATCCCATGCCCGTCATTAATGGGCAGTACTTGAGAAAGTACTACGCTTGAAATTGCACATCGCAAGGGGCATCCTCCCGCCACTTGTAAATATCCCTCTGTATAGATATAACTTTGAAAGATTTCTTGTACTTTTCGGCAGTCCGTGGCCACGACGATTTGTCCTCTACCACGTGATGTTCGTCATGCAAAGTATGAGATTGTCTTTAAAGGTTGTATGTGAATACGCCGTAGGGATATTTTGTGCTTACGTTCACATTCACTAGTCACTTTGGTGTTGTTACACAAAACCACCTTTCCAACCCCTGTAAGGGTTGGCTTTCCCCAGTTTCACTTGTCACCTCCAAGTATGGTCTGGGATACCAAAACTACTAACTCGAATTTCTATGGAATGTGATACTTGGTCCATCCTTGATCTATATTTGTCAAATATAGTGATGTTGATTCATGATCACTTTGTGAATTTCCCTATAAATTGTTGTTGTAATTTTTCTCTCTCCCCAGTTTTACTCATGTGGCGAGTATGGCCTGGGATATCAAAGCCAGCAATTTTCCCCTCTTTATGGCTCCGGTGTACTTGATCTATATTTGTAAACATAATGTAAAAAATAAATAAATAAATAATAATAATAATAATAATAAAGAAAGAGGGAAGCTCTTAATTGAGTAGAATCGGTTGCCCTTGTCACAGGTGGAACCCGGTTCTACGCTCCAAGAGCCCAAAGTCCCTCCAAATTCTCCTCTGTCTCTCCTTGAAACATTTAAATGATTGCTTAGGAGATGACTGTGTGCTCATTTCTTCCATTATGATTGTTCACTTATAACGGAGATGTTTTCCCTCCCCTATGATGTGATACATCGCTTTAGATGTCAACATCATTCCTTAGTAGATTTTGATCTTCTAGTAGAAAGTCAATCCACTATTTCTTTTAGTGACATAATTTCTCATGGAGATTTTGTCCTTAGCTATAAGAGCAGTCTTTTTGGATACATAAGTGTTGCTTGTACTTCTCACAGGGTCCCATCAGTTAGCATGGGTGCTACCACTGTGATTTCTTCTAGTGATCATTGATCCTTAATATGATTACGATTTTTAGTGACAAGTATGTCCCCTTGTCACTTCTATGATATTATCCTTGTTACACGGTCGTATATATGTTCCTCTTTTTAGAGAGATGTATATCGATCGATTACCTCATGATGCGTGATTTTAATTTTACCTAAAAAAATCCTACTTATGTTTTGATTACTCATGGCCACGACGATTTGTCCTCTACCATGTGGTAACTAAAATATAAGTTTGGGATTTCTTAGATGATAGATTACTTACTTCTCTTTCCCTCACAGTACCACACACATGTGCATTTGGTGGTTGTAGAGGTGACTTTCACTCTTTGTCTCGCTGTTGCAAATGTGGTCAGGCAGACATTGAGTCATCCTCATTCACTGTTTCGATCTGGTCAGGTGAATGTTGGATTTTGTCTTTTGTCTTGCTGTTTCGATCTGGTCAGGCGGACATTAGACCTTTTGGGAAGCTCATTATTCGCTGTTGCGAATATGGTCAGGTGGATATTGAGCTGTTCTCATTTGCTATTACGAATATGGTCAGGCGAATGCTGAACTCCCTTTCTCTTTCCCCCTTTGTCTCGTTGTTTCGATCTGGTCAGGCGAACATTGGGTTGTCCTCATTCACTGTTTCGATCTGGTCAGGTGAATGTTGGACTTTTTCTTTTGTCCCACCGTTGCGAATATGGTCAGGTGGACATTAGACTTTCGGGAGGGCTCATTATTCGCTGTTGCGAATATGGTCAGGTGGATTTTGAGCCATTCCCATTCGCTGTTTCGATCTGGTCAGGTGAATGTTGACTCCACTTTCTGGTTGGGTGCCCGACAGAGTCCCTAGGAGGCATACTTCACCACCTCTTCATTCCCCCTATTTTATTTTCCTGTTTGGGGGTTGTTCAGTTTTCTGCTGATTCTTTGTTTCGCTGTTTCGATCTGATCAGGCGAATGTTGACTCCCCTTTCTGGTTGGGTGCCCGACAGAGTCCCTGGGAGGCATACTTCACCACCTCTTCATTCCCCCTGTTTTATTTTCCTGTTTGGGGGTTGTTGAGTTTTCTGCTGATTCTTTGTTTCGCTGTTTCGATCTGGTCAGGCGAACATTGAGTCGTCCTCATTCACTGTTTCGATCTGGTCAGGTGAATGTTAGATTTTATCTTTTGTCTTGCTGTTTCGATCTGGTCAGGCGGACGTTAGACCTTTTGGGAAGCTCATTATTCGCTGTTGCGAATATGGTCAGGTGGATATTGAGCTGTTCTCATTTGCTATTGCGAATATGGTCAAGCAGATGTAGAACTCCCTCCTTTTTCTACTCATGTTCACTGTTTCGATCTGGTCAGGTGAGCATTGAGTCTTTCCCCATTCACTATTTCGATCTGGTCAGGTGAATGTGGGGTTTTCCTTTTCCCTTCCGTTCTGCTGTTTCGATCTGGTCAGGCAGATGGTTGGTTCTTTCTCCGCTCGTGTTCACTGTTTCGAGCTGGTCAGGTGAGCATTGAGCCTTTCTCCATTCACTGTTTCGATCTGGTCAGGTGAATGTGGGATCTATCTTTTCCCTTCTGTTCTGCAGTTTCGATCTGATCAGGCAGACGGTTGGTTCTTCTCTTTTTCTACTCGTGTTCACTGTTTCGATCTGGTCAGGTGAGCACTGAGTTCTCTCCATTCACTGTTTCGATCTGGTCAGGTGGATGTGAGACCTTTCTTTCTTCTTCCTGTTCTGCCGTTTCGATCTGGTCAGGCAGACAGATGATTTCTCTGTATTTGAGTATTCTTCCTTATTACTTTTCTCTGATTATCTCTCTTTGATACTTCCTTTGATTTTCAAACTATTATTTGTTTCACTTCTCTTCGTATTATCTTAGATTTATGATCTAGATGATTGTTGGATTTCTTTTGGATTCTTTGTAATCTTGTTTCAACCCTACTCGTGTGAGCATGATGTCTCTTTCCCTATCTCCTATCCTACTGTTTGGGTTGGGCAGATGGTAGACCTGTTTTCTCTCTTTATTGATTTAATTCTCATCAGTTGATTGTCGGCTTATCGCATTCTATTAGTGGTTTCGTTAGTCGACCCTGGGGTTGTATCTTCCTAGAGTTAGGAAGGTCAACGCCAATATATACGGTTCACTTGTTGTTCGCCGCATATGTTGGGGGTCCGTTTTGTTGACCTCGTTTTTCGCTCGAGCACTTTCGATCGATTTAATTGGGCATCGCCGAACCCAATTCGAGCCTGAATCAACCCGACTCGAGCCGGATCAGACTCGACTGTGTTCAATCAGACTCGATTAGTTTGATTTCGTCACGTCGTACATGATTTGGTCTAAATTGATCATTATTTTGAGCCCATTTTCATACGATTAACTTTGTTGCGCCGGCTCGAGCCCAAATTGGTTTGGATCGAGTCAAATTCAGACCCAAGCCTGACCCGACCTTAGCCGAATATGATTTGATTCAGCTCAATTTGATCCCTATTTGAGCCATTTAACTTTCTAAATATTTTGAATCTCTCTTCTAGATCAGGAAATCGTCTCGACGGCTTCGATCGAACGAAGTCTCCGTTTCAGCCGAAATCGCGCACCTCAGCAATTTTCTGCGATTCAGACAGACATGAGCAGCGCAGAAGCTTCTTTCGGAGTGATTTCGAAGACCAAAGCAAGAGACAGTGAGAAGCGGGCTTCCTCCTTCGGCAATGGATTCAATTTACCCACAACGAAGGCCTTCAGTTTTTGGACACTCTCGCCCACGCCTTCGCGCTCTCTTGCTCTCACTCGCTCAGCCCGTTTCTCCCTCTCGTGCTCTCTGGTTCGCAGAAACAAAAGGAGCGGACAACTCCTTGCTGTCGATCTCACGCCAAACCCTTGCCCACGCCTTCGCGCTCTCTTGCTCTCACTCTCTCAGCCCGTTTCTCCCTCTCGTGCTCTCTGGTTCGCAGAAACAAAAGGAGCGGACGACTCCTTGCTGTCGATCTCACGCCTTCTCCCTCTCTTCTCAGCTCTCTCCCTCTCCTCTAGCTCTCGTGCTCTCTATCCCGAACCGGCGCAAAAAAAAAAAATAGCCAAGGCCGAAGCCTTGCTCTGTCCGACGGCAGCTCCACCGAGACCAACCACCACTCGACTCCCCCGACTCCCGTCCGAACTCAACGTCGAACTCCCGTTCGCACGACCGGACCACGCCCGACGCCCCCTGGACGGGACCACGCCCGACGCCGCCTGGACCGAACCAAGCCCGACGTCTCCCTGTCTTGGCCGATTGACCTCCTCCAAGGCTACAAGGTATGCTTCTCCTCCTCCCTCTCCTTCTTCTTCTTCCTTCTTCTTTTCTTTCTTCTTTCTTCTTCTTCATTAGCGAATGAGAAGAAATTTGTGACATTCCTTTGCAAAAATCTGAGAGCAATATTTCCTTTACTTTTCCTTTTTGGTGTTCATACTTCCATGTCTCCTCATTGAAATGATTTGTCATGGGAACTATGAGATTTGTGGTGTAGATTACTTAGAGGATGCAAATCCACTAGGTGTGCAAATTGAATCTCTATGCTAGTTTCTTTTATGTGATTTCATGAACATTGCATATCAAGTGTTTGAAGAATTACCCCCAAGGAAAAGCCATGAGTATTTGCTTACATGAAGGATTTTGAGGTCTACTTTCAAGATTTGGTCTCTTTCCTTGCTCTAAATGGCTACTTTTTTTTCTCTGTTTGTTTCTTTTCTAGAATCCTGTTAATAAGTGAAATGTTGGGTTGTTGTTATTCAAAGAGGAAACCTCTTTAATTAAATCAAATGAATTTCATTTGATTAAACTCAAGTGGACGGATAGTGTTGAGATCATTTAAGCAAAGTTTCTCTTCTTTCAGCCAAGTAGAAATGGCCCAAGGGAAATAGTTTATTTATATGATTCATGAAAGGAGAAAGTGGATTGCTAAGTCCAGGTCATGTTCACGCCTTATTGTTCTCCATTGACTTGATTTATTTCATATTTATTATGATATTCTTGAACTTGTATAAAAAAATTATGATATATTCTATATATCCGATGACTAGGATATATGGTAATATTTTCTGTTTGATTTGCTTCTAAATCTTTTTTTTTTTTTTGTAAATTAATGGATAGAACTAAGCTTATACCTATACTTGAATACTTAAACTTTCAATATTGCATTAGCGGCATATTTCATGTATTTCGAGAATCCCATTTATGAGTATATACAAAAAAAGAATGTGGATAGAATTCTCATGATTTATAGTAAGAACTTTTATTCTCAATATTGAGCTTTATGAAACTTTGCATAGATGACCTTGCCATCATGTGTTGATTTACGTCGTTCGAGAATGAATAATGGGTTTATAAAAAAAATCATACTTGAAGCATGTTATACAATTTGACAAAGCATGAAAAGCCATATTGTTTCCTTTCTAAAAAATGTGCATGCCAAGTGTTTGAAGAAATGTCTTTGAGAAGAAATCATTTTTTTTTTGAGACATTGGAATCATTTCTTTATATAACATGAAGATTTGGTTGGTTGTAGTCGTCGTAATCTTATCTCTTATGGTATGTGTGCATGATAGACTTTATCAAAATATACATTTATATATACAAAAAGGTTTGAGCATGAGTTAGTATTTTCTTTAGCGATTACATGAATTAGTTGGCAACTAGTGATTTATCCCAAGCACCACCCGATTAGTAAAGTTTTATAAGTTTGATCGTGAAGTTGGTTTCCTACCCCTTTCTCTTCTCCAAGCATTAGATATGAATTTTCCTCCTGTTTGTTTTTTTTTTTTTTTCTTTCCTTTTCTTTTTTTTTGTTATTATTTGATACTCGCAAGGATGTTTGGTAAATCTATGCTCTCGTTTTCACACATAAATTTACTCGTTTTCACATATATATACATTTGCATTTGATGTTAAAATTTGAGTAGATATTACACTGCCATTATTATGACTTGTTGAGTTCATTTGCTTAACTCTTTTATCACCTGAACATGATACCTTTGAACTTAGTCATGGCCAGTGATACTTGCTTGGTTATAACTTGGTGTTTGATGTTAGTAACATAGGCTAAGTTTGAATACCTTTGAAAAACATTCCTCATCATTGACCTGGAGAGGGTGGTATTAAATTGGAGGTCATCTAGTATTCTGAAGTTGTTTCACAGCACATTGCATAAAATAACTTAAATTTGCTTCATAGATAATTCTACAGTTAGCTCATTTTTTTGAGAACTGCTTTCAGCGTTTCTTGGTCGGACAATATTAAGTCTCTTATGGGTAGTTTGCATAAATTCTCATAAAATCTAAGAGATTTCCCTTTAATTAGTTTATTTAAACCTTGTCGATATTTTGATTTTCGCAATATATTTGGGAACGAATATTTTGAACTTTCGTGGCTTTGTTTGTATTAAAGATTTATATGAAAATTATGAGTCCATGTCTTTGTAGTTGTTCATCCACAATTGTCAACTAATGACATTTGAATTTCTTTTGAAAAGTCATATAAGTTATTTTATATTTAGAGAGCTTTATGAAATGATTCTCCTTACTTTTATTGAAGTTTTCTCACGAGTCGACTTGTGTTGCAAATTGGGAGAGTCATTTTTGATTGAAAGATGTCTCGTTTTGCTTTGGTTGGAATGATTTATTAGCGGTTTTGGATTTGTTTTATGCGACGAATTTTATAAATGCTTTACAACGAGGGGTTTCTATAAAATCTTCTCGTTGGAAAGCTTTGTTTTTTTTTTTACCCCACTCCAAATGAGGAGAGAGGCACTTGATTTTGGATTGTTTCTTGTAGAACTTTGTGTCAAAGAAGGGAATTTGATAAAAGGATTTTTGTAGAGCTTTTGTGTCAAAAAAAATGAAAAGAAAAGTGATTTTGGGTAAATAGCTTTTGGGGAGCTTTGTGTAGTAGTTCATTTAGAAGTTCTCGCGAGTTATTTTGAGGTCTATAATTTTGTGGATTAAACTTGTGTAGTAGGATCCCTATAGTGTCATTTAGGAGTGACTAGTGCTTTCTTATTTGAATTGAGTTCTCTTAGTGATTATTTCTAAAGAGTGAGTTTTGGAGGGTTGAAGCTTTGAGGGAGCTTTATGTTGGTAGGTGCTTAGTGTCTTTTTGGAAGCAAGATAGGATTGCCTCCCCTTTGTGTTAGCTTATAAGGATAAAGAGAATGTTGGATAGATTCAAAGCAAGGTGAATTTAGTTGTAATTCTAGTTTTAGAGGTCTTTTTCCCTTAGTCGTTGTAGGGTTTGGTTTAGAGTGTTATGGGTAGATGTGTCAAACATATCAAGTGCCTCATTTGGATTGTGGGAACATTAAAGGGTATTGTTGATGTTGCTTTAGGATGCACTTGTCTTTAAAGAAGTGTGTCCAAAACAACAATGCCTACATCCCTTTTTCGTATGTGATTTTCGCTCTCTTTCTTTCTTTTGTATTTAGTCTCCTTTTGCTTTGCTTTTAGTGTTTCTTTGTTGTTTCTTTTGTGCCTCGATGCTACACACTTGCCAAATGAGGAGAACCCAAAGCACAAGTAGCTCAACAAATAACCAAAAGGTACGTTCTTTTTCTTTTCTTGCATTTTCACCCTTTCATAGTATTAATTGCTTATAGAACTGCTCTAATCCCTCTTTATTCTATGACATGCGAGGTACCTTTTGGAAAGCAATGGATAAGGAGCACTTGGAGCTGGAGCTAGGACAACCGGATCCGAGCATCAGTCGCCCCTATTCATTCCGGTAGGGGCGCTACGGGCGGAACCACCGGGTCATAGCCCCTGGTGTTGTAAGTCTTTCTAAAAACTTAGAAAACCTTTAGGAGCCTAGTTGATTGTACGCATCCCACCCTTAGGACCTTGTAGAAACTTCATTTTATATTTAGGATTGCTTTCTTTTCTTTTATTAGATCCTTAAAACCCTGTGACATCCGTGTAGAAGTCTTAAGAATTAGAAGAACAAAACAACACTTTTAGCCCTACAACACTAGTGACATCTAAGGATAAAAATTAAGGACCGAGTCTTAGAAAACCTAGACTTAGGATGCATGCTCCCTGTAGGATAGAAATAGTAAAACAGAAACCTAGTGACACGCTTTCCTAGATTTGGATTTTTGTTTTTCTTAATTCACTAATAATCAACCAACAAATCCTAATCTAATTCTAAAGCCTATTAAAACACTTAAGCCTTAATCAAATTATAATTAATATTTATAACTGTTAAATCATAAATCTAAAGCACGAATCCAAACTCAATGTAACTAATCTAATAACTAACCTATAACCAATCTAAGTCTAAAAATTGGTAGGTTTAATTAGGGGATCAAATCATAATATTAAAATTCATTAGGATAATACACTTCTAAATATCAAACCTTAGAATAACTTCTAAAAATCAATTAACCAATTTGATTAATTAAAATACTTAATCTACTTTTTTCTTTTCTTTTCATAACAAACTAAAATAATCCAACAAAGTTAATTACCACTAGGTAACCCAGGCCTACGAGGCTATTAAGTTAGCCCCAAGGTGGGTGAAATAAACCTCACGACCTCGGTGTGAAACAAAGGTGGTGGTTAATCAAACACTAAAACAAAAGAATCCTAAAATCAATCCCAAAATATTAAGATTTGAATTTTAACCAAACTTCTTTAGCCTCTTTCAACAAACAAAATACAAACAATTCTAACTAAATTATCCTATATAGGACCTACCAAAATCACACAGCTGACACACACATAGATGAGTTTGCTAGGACACGACTATTATCCTTAGGTTAGGTTGTTGTTCTGTTTTCTTTTCTTTCTATGCTTTGTTGTGACGTTCTGCATGTGACCCGTGTGCTGGTTGTTATTTTTGCTACCTGTTGTAGCTTTTCTGCTGTGTTGTTTTTATACTGCTTTTCTAGCTTTTCTTTATGCACTGTTGCTGTGAGCGTTAGAATACCCATAGGTTAGGCACGCTCTTTTATACTAATGTTGCCTTCCTGTAGGTGGCCGTGCTCATATAGCACTAAAGGGGGCTAAAAATTAATAAATCATATATAACTGCTTTAGGTACCTGCTTCAGCTGCTTAGCCCCCAATAATCAGAGCACGGCCAAGTGATTGATATGAGCATTTTAATTCATATATATAACTGCTTGGGTGAAATTTTATTATAACTGCTTAGGATAATCCCTGCAGGAGAGTCTAGATTTTTCTATTTTTATTAATGTGATGTATTTGATAAATGTTATGAAAATCATTAAAATGGGGCATTTTAAATGAGTAGGAGTCCAAAGGGAAAAGAAAACCCCTACAAGGGGGTTTCCTTTTTCATTTGGGCATCCTTTTGGAGCATTCACTACAAGGAGCCTGAAGGACTGAAAATGATCCAAAGACGAATCAAGGAAGTGAAGAAGAAGACTGAAGATGTAAAATGCCTCATTTTAAAGATTTGCGTCATTTCCGATTTTTTTTGTCGGTGGAGCCCGGCCAACTTTACTTTACTGTACTCTGTGATGTAATATTGTATGGCACTTTCCATGGACACTCTTTTTTCGTGGGATTTGTTTCTGTGTTGTGATTTACTTACTTTGTTTGCGCAGTAGAACCGGCATGCTTTTTATAGATTTCTTTCTTGCATGTGCTTGTGTCTGACCGCTAGGCTCTTTAGGGATAAAAACTTTTATACTCGTAATTATTAAATAAAAATTTTAAGATTAATTCACATAGAAACCATAATGATTTTAGGGAATAGCCAAAATCGTTCGGGGGCGCATGCACGCATTTTCTCTTCTATTAGACAAACTTCCCCGCCTGCGGGTAGAGTCCGGATAATCTGGCCTATGAGGATGAAGTGCCGGACCTGGGGAGTTTAGTCATTCAAAAACTATTTTTTATAAGCCTTTTTAAAATTTCATACATCATTGATTTGGAGACTTTAACCAGCATAAATTGCATTAGTAACTAATTAAAATTAAGATTTAATTGCATTAGTTTTAGGAGCATTATACCACTCATAAGTGTGGGATCACTAAGGAGTTGAGATGAATGATTCACGTGATTCAAGGGGAATTATAATGAGTATATTAATTGGGGGTTATAGGGGGAGATTCATTAGGAGTTATAAGTGCAAGAGCAAGATACCCTTAGGATACACTCATTAAATATTTGAATACTAATACCGACACTACTACGAGTACAATACTGATATCATGTCTAGCATTAATATTGTTTACTGTTATTAAGACTATTTAACACTAATGATCATAATACTAATATTATTATTGGCATTAATATTAGTAATGGTTACTTCCACTTTGACTAATAATTTAATGGATTAAGATGTAATGAACTACAAAATAATAAATTAATACATATAATTAGTAAGAATATTGATTCATATATTTCTTTATATGAATTATAGTATATTATTTTCTTTTATATTGCATTAATTTTAATTACGAGTTAAGTTATGTGCTTGTTATATAGTTTTACATATTTTTAAAGAAATGATAAGGATCATATAATATGAGGCTGCGAACAAGACAAAAAATGTAATCATGTTTCTTTCCGATGTTCATTAATAAGATCTATTTAAATAGTTAAAATGAAAGACAGATGTAATTCTTTCAATATAAATCCTGAATTATGACAAAATGGTATCACAACAATAGTTATTGGAAGAATTAAAATATAACTAGAGCTTATGAGCAAAATAGAAATATGATTTCTAATTTATAATTAGTTTATTTGAGTTTGAAATTTTATTTTGAGCATGCTCTTTCTTTCGCTCGGATCAATCTTACTTCTATTTTTAATGATTTCAATTTTTATGAAATTTATCTCTCACAAATATGTAAATATTGTATTATCTCATGATTTCAAATTATATAATCACTTGATTTTATAAGCTTTTACTATGCCAGATTGGATATATTATAGAATTAATCTTTATGAACGATTTGATATGATTTAATTATATTTTAAATGAAGTACTAAATAATGTTAGATATATGATAAGATAACTTCACGTAATACCCTATTAATTCATATGATTCATTGATTGGGAGTCATAAGGAGTTGGAGATTGATTGGAAGTTATAAGGCGTTGGGGTGATGGATTCACGTGATTCTAGGAGAGTTATATGGAGCACATTGATTGGGAGTTATAAGAGGCAACTAGTTAGGAGTTATAGTATAGGAGCATGATACCCTTAAGATACATTCATTGAATACTTGAATACTCATATCGACACTTCAATGAACATTGTATTGATATTGTAACTGATACTAATACTATTTACTGACATTACTATTATTTAACATTATTAATCAAGATAATAACTAGCATTTGTACTATTGATTGCAATTGATACTATAACTGATGATGTAATGGATTGTGATGTAATGAACTATAGAATGATAAATTGATACATATAATTAATATAGATATTAAAGCATATATATCTTTATATTATTTATAACATATTATTTTCTTTTATCTTGTATTGATTTCAGTTATAAGATTTTAGTTACTTATTGGGCTATGTGCTCATTACGTAATTTTACATATTTTTAAGAAAGGTTAAGGATCTTATGATATGAGGCTCCGAATAAGATAAAAATTTAATCATGTTTCTTTTTGTTATTCATTGTAAGCTCTAGTTAAATGGTTAAAATGAAAGAGAGATAATTCTTACAATATAGATTCTAGAGTGTGACATGGAGAATATGATGTCATCTCCAATGGCAACATTGTCAAGGCCACGATATTCCTTTGGCTGAAAGAGTTTGTCAAAGAGGTTGGTTAGGTGGGAAAAGGAGCCTAAGTCGGTAGGTGTGTTGTTGGAGGTGACAAGAGCGTCCAGAGATGGAGTAGAAGTAGAGTATTATGTATTAAGCGAAGCTAGCAAAGGTTGGTCGGGTGGCCTCATTTTCCACAGATCTGGCAGGTAATGCATGGAGAGTTGTATTGCCATGTGGGGAGGTGTGGTGATGAGCATCCACAACCGATAGAGGTGTTGAATCGGCCTCTAATGCATCCATGACCGATAGAGGTGTTGAATCGACCTCTACTATGTCCACGTCCATGACTAGAGTTGAGGATGGATTGGTGGTTTGGAAGTGTTGTCTCTTTAGCAGATTCCATAGAGAGATTTATTTCTTCACAAATGTGAAGGTAATAAAGGACCTCGAGGCTAAGAGGGGATAGTTTTGTGCAGCTTCATTTATAGACACGTGATTAAAAGCCAGAAATATCAACATATCATAAAAAGGGTATAAAAAAAGTACTCAACCAAAGAAAACTTAAGAAAGAGAAAAACTTGTGATAGAGCTTAACGCATAAAAGGAAATGATAGTAGGGAAAATATAGTGCAGCTGAACATTTATGTTTTCATGTTATTTAATTATGTCATACATTCTACTTTTGCTTTTGTGTCTTTATATAGATGTAAGTGTGTGGTGTAGCTTTACATGTGAATGGTTTTGATTGATTTAGTTTGTTAGGATCATGTGGTGTTTATTTGTTCCGCTGTGAGTAAGGCTGCTCCACTTGTCTAATATTATCAGATAAAGGTTTTGCTCTAGCATGTAGTGTAGGTTGTGTACTTTTATGCCCACGCAAACTGATAGTTAAGGATGAACTTTTAGTTTGGATCTGAGAAATTAATATCGTGGTGTTGAAAGCGGTTGGGTTAGGATGTCGGCTATTTGATATGATGTGTTGATTGGTGTCACACGAACTTCATTAGATTGAACGTGATCGCGGATGAAGTGAATGTCGACTTCAATATATTTAATTCGGGCATGAAAAATTACAAACATGGGTTATTGGCAAGGGATATTGCAAAAATGTTGTCACAGTGAATATTGGTTGGATCAATTTAAGGAAGATTGAATTCAGAAAGTAGACGACGAAGCCAAATATTGTCTGCAGTTACAACAGCCAACACACAATAATCTGCCTCCATAGAAGAACAGGCAACAGTGGGCTATTTGTTTACAGTCCATGAGATGAGTGTAGTGCCAAGAAAGGAATAATAACTGAAAGTAGAGTATCGAGTCCCAAGAAAGGAAAAATAATTGAAAGTAGAGTGGTGAGTTGAGATATCAGTTTCCCAATCAGCATCTAAAAATGTAGTAAGATGACGGGAGTTTTTTGGAGACTAGAAGGCCAACAGATGAGGAACCTTTCAGATATCTGAGTGGTCTTTTGAGCTTGAGAAAATGCTAAGGTAAAGGGTGAGTTGAGATATCAGTTTCTCCTTACTTTTATTGAATTTTAAAACAAAAGAATCCTAAAATCAATCCCAAAATATTAAGATTTGAATTTTAACCAAACTTCTTTAGCCTCTTTCAATAAACAAAATACAAACAATTCTAACTAAATTATCCTATATAGGACCTACCAAAACCACACAGCTGACACACACATAGATGAGTTTGCTAGGACACGACTATTAGCCTTAGGTTAGGTTGTTGTTCTGTTTTCTTTTCTTTCTGTGCTTTGTTGTGACGTTCTGCATGTGACCCGTGTGCTGGTTGTTATTTTTGCTACCTGTTGTAGCTTTTCTGCTGTGTTGTTTTTGTACTGCTTTTCTAGCTTTTCTTTCTACAATGTTACTGTGAGCGTTAGAATACCCATAGGTTAAGCACGCTCTTTTATACTAATGTTGTCTTCCTGCAGGTGGTCGTGCTCATATAGCGCTAAAGGGGGCTAAAAATTAATAAATCATATATAACTGCTTTAGGTACCTGCTTCAGCTACTTAGCCCCCAATAATCAGAGCACGGCCAAGTGATTGATATGAGCATTTTAATTCATATATATAACTGCTTGGGTGAAATTTTATTATAACTACTTAGGATAACCCCTGCAGGAGAGTCTAGATTTTTCTATTTTTATTAATGTGATGTATTTGATAAATGTTGTGAAAATCATTAAAATGGGGCATTTTAAATGAGTAGGAGTCCAAAGGGAAAAGAAAACCCCTACAAGGGGGTTTCCTTTTTCATTTGGGCATCCTTTTGGAGCATTCACTACAAGGAGCCTGAAGGACTGAAGATGATCCAAAGATGAATCAAGGAAGTGAAGAAGAAGACTGAAGATGTAAAATGCCTCATTCATTTTAAAGATTTGCATCATTTCCGGTTTTTTTTGTCGGTGGAGCCCAGCCACCTTTACTTTACTGTACTCTGTGATGTAATATTGTATGGCACTTGCCATGGACACTCTTTTTTTGTGGGATTTGTTTCTGTGTTGTGATTTACTTACTTTGTTTGCGCAGTAGAACCGGCATGCTTTTTATAGGTTTCTTTCTTGCATGTGCTTGTGTCTGACCGCTAGGCTCTTTAGGGATAAAAATTTTTATACTCGTAATTATTAAATAAAAATTTTAAGATTAATTCACATAGAAACCATAATGATTTTAGGGAATAGCCAGAATCGTCCGGGGGCTCATGCACGCATTCTCTCTTCTATTAGACAAACTTCCCCGCCTGCGGGTAGAGTCCGGATAATCTGGCCTATGAGGATGAAGTGCCGGACCTGGGGAAGTTTAGTCATTCAAAAACTATTTTTTATAAGCCTTCTTAAAATTTCATACATCATTGATTTGGAGACTTTAACCAGCATAAATTGCATTAGTAATTAATTAAAATTAAGATTTAATTGCATTAGTTTTAGGAGCATTATACCACTCATAAGTGTGGGATCACTTAGGAAATTTCTCTAGTTGTCGATCCCAAATTTCAGTGTCTAACTACACTCCCATCTTTCATATGGACTGGACAGCATGGATTTTATACGATTAGGTGATTTTAGCTGGCTTCCTTTGTCAGGCAAGGAATAAGTCCAGATTGCATTAGTTAGGTCGTAGATGCTAGCGTTGTAGGTACAACACTACATCTTTTTATAGATTTAGGGTCTAAAGGTGAGCAGTACGAGTGTACCCCTATACACCTTATTGGTGGGTAAGTCTTCCTTTCTTTCGGAGGCTATAAATCCTGCTCATCCGCGTCACACAAATGACACCACCTCCTTCCTTCTCTCGGGTATGTTTGAGTGCGTTGTCTCTTTCTTTTCTCCAGTTTCCACTTCTCCGAGCCGACCAGATGTTGACTGAACCATGTGTGACTGATCGAACCTAATTGAGCCTATCTTCCCCTTTGATTAGGAAAGCCTAGAATTTGCCATTGCACTAAACCCATTAGAGAAGATAATCTAGCATCCCTAATCGAGAGTTTTCATAGACCAAGGTCTAAGATGTAATTAACTACGGGGGCTTGCGCCCGTAGGAAACTGATCCCCACAATCAAATAAACCCTATTTGACGCTGATGTATCGAATAGGGGAAATCTCGTGAACTTTTGGGTTATAGATATTATTATCCATCGAGGTTGGTAGGTGAAAGACGCTATCCTCCATGGCTAATCGTATCTATAACTTCATCTGCTCTTCCATCGGCCTGCTTGTGTTGATTGTAAAGGCTTACGATCATTTTGTCCTACGGGATAGTGTGATCGTACTCTTTGCATTCGAACCACACGAGCAAAATCCTTTCGGAGACCCACAATTGCATTTAAAATGATGTACTAAATAATATCATATATATGATATGATAACTTCACGTGATATCCTACTGATCTATGTGATTCACTGATTTGGAGTTATAAGGAGCTGGAGATTGGTTCAAGTTATAAGGAGTTGAGATGAATGATTCACGTGATTCAAGGGGAATTATAATGAGTATATTGATTGGGGGTTATAGGGGGAGATTCATTAGGAGTTATAAGTGCAAGAGCAAGATACCCTTAGGATACACTCATTAAATATTTGAATACTAATACCGACACTGCTACGAGTACAATACTGATATCATGTCTAGCATTAATATTGTTTACTGTTATTAAGACTATTTAACACTAATGATCATAATACTAATATTATTATTGGCATTAATATTATTAATGGTTACTTCCACTTTGACTAATAATTTAATGGATTAAGATGTAATGAACTACAAAATAATAAATTAATACATATAATTAGTAAGAATATTGATTCATATATTTCTTTATATGAATTATAGTATATTATTTTCTTTTATATTGCATTAATTTTAATTACGAGTTAAGTTATGTGCTTGTTATGTAGTTTTACATATTTTTAAAGAAATGATAAGGATCATATAATATGAGGCTGCGAACAAGACAAAAAATGTAATCATGTTTCTTTCCGATGTTCATTGATAAGATCTATTTAAATAGTTAAAATGAAAGATAGATGTAATTCTTTCAATATAAATCCTGAATTATGACAAAATGGTATCACAACAATAGTTATTGGAAGAATTAAAATATAACTAGAGCTTATGAGCAAAATAGAAATATGATTTCTAATTTATAATTAGTTTATTTGAGTTTGAAATTTTATTTTGAGCATGCTCTTTCTTTCGCTCGGATCAATCTTACTTCTATTTTTAATGATTTCAATTTCTATGAAATTTATCTCTCACAAATATGTAAATATTGTATTATCTCATGATTTCAAATTATATAATCACTTGATTTTATAAGCTTTTACTATGCCAGTTTGGATATATTATAGAATTAATCTTTATGAACGATTTGATATGATTTAATTATATTTTAAATGAAGTACTAAATGATGTTAGATATATGATAAGATAACTTCATGTAATACCCTATTAATTCATATGATTCATTGATTGGAAGTCATAAGGAGTTGGAGATTGATTGGAAGTTATAAGGCGTTGGGGTGATGGATTCACGTGATTCTAGGAGAGTTATATGGAGCACATTGATTGGGAGTTATAAGAGGCAACTAGTTAGGAGTTATAGTATAGGAGCATGATACCCTTAAGATACATTCATTGAATACTTGAATACTCATATCGACACTTCAATGAACATTGTATTGATATTGTAACTGATACTAATACTATTTACTGACATTACTATTATTTAACATTATTAATCAAGATAATAACTAGCATTTGTACTATTGATTGCAATTGATACTATAACTGATGATGTAATGGATTGTGATGTAATGAACTATAGAATGATAAATTGATACATATAATTAATATAGATATTAAAGCATATATATCTTTATATTATTTATAACATATTATTTTCTTTTATCTTGTATTGATTTCAGTTATAAGATTTTAGTTACTTATTGGGCTATGTGCTCATTACATAGTTTTACATATTTTTAAGAAAGGTTAAGGATCTTATGATATGAGGCTCCGAATAAGATAAAAATTTAATCATGTTTCTTTTTGTTATTCATTGTAAGCTCTAGTTAAATGGTTAAAATGAAAGAGAGATAATTCTTACAATATAGATTCTAGAGTGTGACATGGAGAATGTGATGTCATCTCCAATGGCAACATTGTCAAGGCCACGATATTCCTTTGGCTGAAAGAGTTTGTCAAAGAGGTTGGTTAGGTGGGAAAAGGAGCCTAAGTCGGTAGGTGTGTTGTTGGAGGTGACAAGAGCGTCCAGAGATGGAGTAGAAGTAGGGTATTATGTATTAAGCGAAGCTAGCAAAGGTTGGTCGGGTGGCCTCATTTTCCACAGATCTGGCAGGTAATGCATGGAGAGTTGTATTTCCATGTGGGGAGGTGTGGTGATGAGCATCCGCAACTGATAGAGGTGTTGAATCGGCCTCTAATGCATCCATGACCGATAGAGGTGTTGAATCGACCTCTACTATGTCCACGTCCATGACTAGAGTAGAGGATGGATTGGTGGTTTGGAAGTGTTGTCTCTTTAGCAGATTCCATAGAGAGATTTATTTCTTCACAAATGTGAAGGTAATAAAGGACCTCGAGGCTAAGAGGGGATAGTTTTGTGCAGCTTCATTTATAGACACGTGATTAAAAGCCAGAAATATCAACATATCATAAAAAGGGTATAAAAAAAGTACTCAACAAAAGAAAACTTAATAAAGAGAAAAACTTGTGATAGAGCTTAACGCATAAAAGGAAATGATAGTAGGGAAAATATAGTGCAGCTGAACATTTATGTTTTCATGTTATTTAATTATGTCATACATTCTACTTTTGCTTTTGTGTCTTTATATAGATGTAAGTGTGTGGTGTAGCTTTACATGTGAATGGTTTTGATTGATTTAGTTTGTTAGGATCATGTGGTGTTTATTTGTTCCGCTGTGAGTATGGCTGCTCCACTTGTCTAATATTATCAGATAAAGGTTTTGCTCTAGCATGTAGTGTAGGTTGTGTACTTTTATGCCCCCGCAAACTGATAGTTAAGGATGAACTTTTAGTTTGGATCTGAGAAATTAATATCGTGGTGTTGAAAGCGGTTGGGTTAGGATGTCGGCTATTTGATATGATGTGTTGATTGGTGTCACACGAACTTCATTAGATTGAACGTGATCGCGGATGAAGTGAATGTCAACTTCAATATATTTAATTCGGGCATGAAAAATTGCAAACATGGGTTATTGGCAAGGGATATTGCAAACATGTTGTCACAGTGAATATTGGTTGGATCAATTTGAGGAAGATTGAATTCAGAAAGTAGACGACGAAGCCAAATATTGTCTGCAGTTACAGCAGCCAACACACAATAATCTGCCTCCATAGAAGAACAGGCAACAGTGGGCTATTTGTTTACTGTCCATGAGATGAGTGTAGTGCCAAGAAAGGAATAATAACTGAAAGTAGAGTATCGAGTCCCAAGAAAGGAAAAATAATTGAAAGTAGAGTGGTGAGTTGAGATATCAGTTTCCCAATCAGCATCTAAAAATGTAGTAAGATGACGGGAGTTTTTTGGAGACTAGAAGGCCAACAGATGAGGTACCTTTCAGATATCTAAGTGGTCTTTTGAGCTTGAGGAAATGCTAAGGTAAAGGGTTGTGCATATGCTGGCATAGATTGTTTATAGCAAATAAGATGTCCGAGCGAGTTATGGAAAGGTATTGTAGTGATCTGGTAATTTGATGGTAAATACTTGGATTGGACATGTGGAGATTGGTGGTGATATTTGTAGGTAATTTGGTATAGGAAGGATGTGAGCAAGACCTTCTTATTGGATTATTGCTTAAGTGTATAAGGACTAAGAGAGATGAATGTGGTCACGATGGTGAGAAATTTGAAGGCCCTAAATTGGAGGGTGAACTGAGGTTCTTGATGGAGAAGTGTTTGCTTAGATTTGAGATTATTTGAAGTAATGCGGGGGTGATTTTCGGTGAGGAGGATATCATCCATATATATTAGTAGGTATGCTTGAGTGTTGTTTTGATGAAGTGTGAATAGGGATGAATCTACATTACTATGTTTTTTTTTTTTTTTTTTTTTTGATGAAAATACAATCAATGCATTAAATTTTATTAAAAGAAAAGGAGAAAAAACTAGCCAATGCCCACAGATTTTTCCTTTAATATAGAAATAAAAAAGGAAGGAATCTTATGAAGCATTAAGTCTTCCCAAATAAAGGAACTAAAGATTGCATAATTAGCACATAGATCCGTTAATTTATTGCAATTTCTATCAATACAATTAAAAATAATGTTATTGAAATCAGAAAAATCAAAGTCCAAACCATTTTTACCTCTGAATTGGACTGATTGAAGAAGCTTAATGATGTTGTAGTTGTCACTTTCAATTATAATATCTTTGTAGTTATACATCCAATCTTTGATGACTCGGTTAATAGCTTGGATAGCTAGAAGTTCAAGTCTTGAGATATCCCAATGAGTACAGGATTGTCCAAAAGCCAACAAGAAACGGCCTTTGCAATCCCGAAAAACACCTCCAATTTCTCCTCTGTTAGTTTTTAATAAGGAAGCATCTACATTAACCTTTATACAGTCGAGTGGAGGGGGATGCCAATGGTTATTCAACAGCAGGTGATGTTGGTTAGCAACCCATTTACTCGATTTGAAGCCATGATTGATAGCAGGGTAAGAAGCTAGGCAAGATAGCTTTGGAAGCAATAAACAGTGATGAATAATCCTTTCCTTCATGAACCAGTTTGTTCCTTCCTTTCCAAGAGAAGTAGATTACATTGCAAAACAAATTGAGAGTCCAGGAATTTTGAATAGAAATCCAAGCCAAGCAATCCTCCATAGAATTGAATGAAGGAATAAGGAAACCACATTTTTCCAGATTTTGAAAAATGCTTACCAGTTTAGAACATTAGAAAACCACATGTTCAACATCTTCATGCATATTACAATTCGTAGGACAGCCATTGTGCATTAATAATCTTCTATAGCAAAGAAAATCAAAGGTTGGTATTGCATTGTTGAACAATCTCCACCGAAATTCTTCGACACGAGGAAGTAGTTTGGCTCTTTTAATCCATTTCCAATAAGTAACATGGTTGGATTCTTGAAGTGAAGCTTCAAAAGCTAATTTGGAAATAGAATTTCTAGAGAATTTATACAAAAGATTCAATTTGTCAGCTTGGAGATCAGAGTTGATGGGAATTTGACAAATCAGATCCACCAACTCTTTGCCGAAGTAAGCATTAAGTTCAGCAAAATTCCATAAGTTTCCAGAGACAAATTTATCCACATTGGTATCTTTAGGAAGTAAAGAATTAACAAATGTAGGCCATTTGTTTAGTCTTTTATCCAGTATCCAAATGTCATTGTAAACATTTGTAAGACTTCCGTTAGCTATCTCCCATCTCACAATTGGCTTAAGCGAAGCTCCTCCATCTTTGATTATTTTCCAGGAAATAAACCTGAAGTATTTTGGAATCTGTAACCAAAAATATGACCATATTTTGGGAACAGAAATTTGTGTAGAATAGATTCTTCTTCTTGATTATATGTCCAAGCAAGTTTGGCTCTAAGTGGGCCAACTTTATCTATGCAAGAGTGTAGACCACGTCCTCCCAAATCAACCGGTAAGCACAAAGTATCCTAGTTTACATAATGTAAGCCAGATTCACCATTAGATTTATTTCATATCATATTCCTACAGATTTTGTAAAAGACCAAGAACACTTTTAGGAATCAATGAATGTGTACAATGATGGATAGAGTAGGAAAGCAATACAGTTTTAGCCAAATGAATCCTTTCAGGTAAACTGATAAGTTTAGAACCCCTTATATTGGACATTTTAATGGCTTTATCAATAATGCATTGAAAGTCCTCACCAATTAGTCTTCTCAAAATAATTTTCGAACCCAAGTAAAAAAGTTCTTTGACTGCCTTCAATCTCACTATCCTGGATATAAGTTTTTTCTTCCTTCTTCTAACGTGTTTTCCAAACGGAATACAGGATTTGTCTTCATTCATGTTAAGGCCTGTCCAAGAGCAGAAGTTTGCCATAATTCTCTTGATCTTCTTAACTGAAGAGATATTGGCTTGAGAAAAAACTATAATGTCATCAGCAAAAAGCAAATGGGAGATTTATGGGCTATCTTTGTTGATCCGGACATCAATACCTTCTCCATTTTGATAAAAAGCATTGGTAAGAAGTTGGACACAAAAAATAAACATGAAAGGGGATAGGGGGCATCCTTTCCGAGAACCACTTTTGGCTTCAATCCATCTAGAATAATTCCCATTAATTAAAACAGATAATTTGGGATTCTTGACACATTCAAGAATCAGATTGGATATAGATTGAGGAAAACCGAAGTATAGTAATGCTTTTTCCAATGTTGGCCAACCCATTGAATCAAAAGCTTGCTCCATATCATATTTAAAGGAAACCAATCCCTTAGAGGCTTTGGAAAACCTGAATTTGTGAAAAATTTCATGTGCAACCAAAATATGATCCGACATGGATCTATTTTTCAGAAAAGCTGCTTGTTCTATAGATAAGATTTTAGGCATGATGGAAGATAGTCTATTGACTATAATTTTGGCAGCAATCTTATAAATCACATTACAAAGACTAATTGGTCTATAGTTAGATGGAGTTTTAGGATTGGGAACCTTCGGGATGAGTACCACAATAGTATCTTTCCAATTAGAATCCATGATCCCAGTTTTAAAAAACTGATTTAGAGCATTCCATAGGTTAGTCTTTGCAATGTCCCATTATGCCTTAAAGAAGGAATAGGTGATACCATCAAGTCTAGGTGCTGTGAAATTGCCTGCTTGCATGAAAATAGATTCCAATTCCAAGAAGCTGAATTTTGTATTAAGGCAGATAGCATCTTCTTCATTAAGTTGAGATATTAGATTGTGCCAACCATCCAAGTTGCAAATCCTATCTCTCCATTTGTTTTCAAAAAACTTACAATAGAGTCTTCAATTTGGTGTTGGTCTTCAACCAGCTAGCCATTGTTATTAATAATAAAATTAATGAAGTTGGCATTCTTCCTAGCACTTGCAAAAGTGTGAAAGAATTTTGAATTGCTAACCCCTTGGGTTGCCCATTTGATTTTAGCTCTTTGTCTCCACCAAGTATTGATTTTGGTTAAAACAGAATTATATTCAGAAACTTTAGATTTAAGGAGCCAAGAATCTTCATCTGATAAGAATCTGTCTTTGCATTCTCTGTCTTACAATTCCAGGATATCACCTAGGATAATCTCTTTAGAGTTAAGAAAACTTCTGTTATTCTCCTTATTCTAGTAAAAAAGAGCTTTCAAAGTTTTTCTCATTTTCAGATTAAGGATTTGACTATAATCTCCAGCTATATGCTTCATCCAAACCTTCTTAACCAATGCATAAGAGGCTGGATTTGATATCCAAATGTCTTCAAAACGTATCAGTTTTTTGAATTCAGCTTTACATTCAAAGAGGTTGAGTAGGATAGGGTAGTGATCTGATGCTATCCTAGCCAAATGCTTGACCAATATACGATGAGGGGAGCAAAGAGCCATAGAATTGAGATAACAACAATCCAATCGTTCTAGAATTCTGTCAACACCAGATTTATTGTTGCACCAAGTGAACTTGGGGCCAACACAACCCACTTCATGAAGATCATAGGAAGCCAAGAAAAGATCCATTTCTCTTGAACCCAAGGAGTAAAAGAATCTCTTACCACCTTTTTTGTCTACATTACTATGTTGGAAGTGGTGGGATAGGAGAAATTTGGAGAGAGTATGAAACCATTAATGAGAGGCTTGCTTGAGGCCATAGAGAGTTTTTAAGAAGGTAGACATGATTTGGAAATTGGAAATCTTCAAAGCCACGGGGTTATTGCATATGGATTGTTTCATAAATGGAGCAATATAGGAAGGCATTGATGACATCTAGCTCGTGAATAGGCTAGTTTCGATTAAGAGCAACTATGAGGTGTAAACAAATTGAAGGAAATGTTGCCATAGGGCTAAATGTTTATGTGTAGTTAAGGTTGTATTCTTGATGATGACCTTGAGCCACTAGATGGGCTTTATGTTTAGCAATGGAACCATTAGCACGATATTTTGTTTTGTAAGTCTAGCGAGAGCTAAGGATGGCTTTATTTGGTGGAGAGGGAACAAGGGTTCATGTACCCTATTTTTTGAGATCGAGAAACTCATAGGCCATTGTAGCTCTCTAATGAGAGTGTTTGGAGGCTTCATCATATGTTGTAGGATCAGGTTGTATTGTAGTGGTTTGGTGGTGAAGATCGAGTATTTGGCATGATTTGAGTGAGGCCATTTGAAGTTGATTTACCAAGGGATGGGTTAAAGCATATGGGTAGAGATATAGTTGTAAATGGTTATGGATATGGGGAGTTAACATTCTGGTGGGATGGAGAGGTAAGGTTGGAAGGTAGTTGCTGAGGTTATAAGTGTAGTGACGGTTTGATGGAGTGCGGTGGGGTAAGATGAAGAGAACTGGGAAGGAGAAGATTAGGATAGGGCGGGTAGTTAGTGGGCATAGTGGTGAGGGTGAGTGATGGAATGGAATATGGGAAGGTTAATTCATCAAAGGTGACATGCCTAGATATGGAGATATGTCTCGAGGTGGGATCAAGATATTTTTAGTCCTTGTAGTCGATGGCGTAGCCGATAAATACGGATGGTACAAATTTTATGGAGAGTTTGTGGTGAGCATGAGGTGGAAGAAGGGGAAAACATGTGCATCCAAAGACCTTGAGGTTATTGTATGTGGGTTTGCTTTTGTAGAGAAGTTGGTATGGTGATTTGTTGGAGTTGTTGGATGATGGCATTCTATTGATGAGGTAGACAACAGTAAGTAGGTGTCATGTGGTTTCGATTATATGGTGGTGTTTTCTTTTGGCCAAGTTATTTTGTTCAAGGATATAAGGACAATTTATTTGATGTGATATACCATGTGATTGCAAGTAGTTTTGAATATTATGATTTAGTAATTTGGTGTGACCATCACTATGTAGATGTTTAAATTAGAGAGAATTGGTTATCAATTGTTGTTTGAAATTTAATAAATGTATAATGCACATCTGATTTATGCATTAGTGGAAAAACCAAAGAAAAATAAGAAGCATCATCAACAAAAAGTATATAGTATTTGAAACAAGAGTAGATGAAATTGAGGTTGGACCGCATATATCGGTGTGAATAAGTTCTAGTGGTTTATAGCAATGATTAGTGGACCTAGAGAAGGGTAACTCATGGCCTTTTGAGGCCTTACATAATGAGCAGAGTATTGGAGAGAGGGGAATAGCTAAAGATCAATTTTGTTTTGATATAGTAGTCATGACTTGTGATGAGGATATCCCAGGCGGTGATGCCTATGGACTGAGGTGAGATTGGATGTTAGTAATGCTTGGTGATGCAGATGTTGATGAGGAAGATTCAGGATCAAAACATGCCATCATGGCATCGTCCTAAGAATAGAATCGTATTTGTCTTCAGATCCTTGATAAAGAATCCAGAAGAGTCTAAAGAAATGGAAAGATTATTGTCATTATCCATAGTTGAAATAGAGAGAAGATTGTGTGATAATTGAGGTAGATGAAATATTTTTGGAATAAGAAGCTTATGAGTTGGAGTTGGAAGAAATCCATGACCGCAGTGGGCTATGGAGTGTAATAAATCAAATAAATGAAATAAATATATTTTAAAACTATAAATATTTTCAAGAGGAGCACTTTGGCACTGATCTATTGAGCGCCACGGTGCTGGGACATGAATTATATATATATATATCCCTACCTCACCACACTGATTCTCTCACTTGATTGCTTGGCCAAGAATAAATTGAAAGAGGGAAGAAGAGAGAGGAGAGAGAAATATCTTTCGATCATATTTTTTAATCATTCCTATTACCAATTTTGTTCAATTCATTGTAAGTGACTAATTTCTTACTTGAGTTTTTAATGAATTTGATTTTTATGAATTTTATCTATCATAAATCTACAAAAATTACATTATCTCGAGATTTCCTAAGCTTACACTGTGCAAGTTTGGATATATTATAGAGTTGATCATTCAGAACCATTTGATATAATTTATTACATTTAAAATGATGTACTAAATAATATCATATATATGATATGATAACTCCACTTAATATCCTACTGATCCACGTGATTCACTGATTTGGAGTCATGAGGAGCTAGAGATTGATTGGGAGTTATAAGGAGTTGAGATGACTAATTCACGCGATTCAAGGGGAATTATAATCAGTATATTGATTGGGAGTTATAAGAGGAGGTTCATTAGGTGTTATAAGTGCAAGAGCAAGATACCCTTAAGATACACTCATTAAATATTTGAATATTGATACCGACACTGCTACGAATACTATACTAATATCATGACTAGCATTAATATTGTTTACTGTTACTAATATTATTTAATACTATTGATCATAATATTAATATTATTATTGGCATTAATATTATTAATGGTTACTACTACTTTGACTGATCACTACAGGAAAATCAATCACTTCCGGCGGCTTTTTTCGGCAAAAAATGGGCTTTTTCGGCTGTTTTATAAATTTCTGGTGGCTTTCCGATGGCAAATTTGCTACCATTAAAACAGGCGTCGGAAAAAAAATTAGTGGTATTTTTTGGCAGTATATATTTCCAGCGGTTATCTAAAATTTAATTTAAAAAAAAAAAAGGCTACCCAAGAACCCCCGCCCTGCCCGGCTGCTTGTTGCCCGGCCGTTCTCCCACCTTGTCCGCTCGAACTCCCGCCCTGCCCGCTGCCCGCCGGACGGCCTACCCACGCTGCCCGCCCAGAGCTCCCTCTGCCTGCCTGGACTCCTGCCCGCGCTGCCTGGCTGCACGCACCCTGCCACGGATTCGAATTGAGTCCCCTTAGTTTTGCTAAGTCCCAACCACTATGCTGACAATGAAAATGTGTTAAATTGTATATTATAATTTATTATATCTTATTAAAATTTTGATTAAAAATTAATAAAAAAAATAAAATATTAAAGTTAATAATTAATTAAATATGTTATTTTATTAATACTTAATTAGACTAACTTATTAAATTAATAATTAATTAAAATAAATTAATAATTAATTAAATTAAAATAATCCAAAATTATTAATTAATTAAATTAATTATTAAAAGCTGGAAAGCCACCGGAAAAGCCGCCGGACAATCGTTGGAAGAGCCGCCGGAAAACCGCCAGAAACAAAACCGCCTGAAAGCCGCTGGAATGCCGCCGAAAAATAGCTAGAATTTTTTCTAAAATTTAGGTTGCTGGAAGCCGACGAAAAGCCGTAGAAAAAATAGGCCGCCAACAAGCCGCCGGAAAAATCCGCCGGTATTTGACGATTTTCCTATAGTGGATGATTTAATCGATTGAGATGTAGTGAACTACAAAATGATAAATTAATACATATAATTAGTAAGAATATTGATTCATATATTTTTTTATATGAATTATAGCATATTATTTTCTTTTATATTGCATTAATTTTAATTACGAGTTATGTGCTCGTTATATAGTTTTACATATTTTTTAAGAAATGATAAGGAACATATAATATGAGGCTGCGGACAAGACAAAAAATGTAATCATGTTTCTTTTCAATGTTCATTAATAAGCTCTAATTAAATAGTTAAAATGAAAGACTGATGTAATTCTTTCAATATAAATCCTGAATTATGACAAAATGGTATCACAACAATATTTATTGAAAGAATTAAAATATAACTAGTGCTTATGAGCAGAATAGAAATATGATTTCTAATTTACAATTAGTTTATTTGAATTTGAAATTTTATTTTGAGCATGCTCTTTCTTTCACTCGGATCGATCTTACTTCTATTTTTAATGATTTTGATTTCTATGAATTTTATCTCTCATAAATATGTAAATATTGTATTATATCATGATTTCAAATTATATAATCTCTTTATTTTATAAGTTTTCACTATGCCAGATTGGATATATTATAGAATTAATCTTTATGAACGATTTGATATGATTTTATTATATTTTAAATGAAGTACTAAATGATATTAGATATATGATAAGATAACATCATGTGATACCCTACTAATTCATATGATTTATTGATTGGGAGTCATAAGAAGTTGGAGATTGATTAGAAGTTATAAGGCGTTGGGGTGATGGATTCACATGATTCTTGGAGAGTTATATGGAGTACATTGATTGGGAGTTATAAGGGGCAAATGATTGGGAGTTATAGTAAAGGAGCATGATACCCTTAAGATATACTCATTGAATATTTGAATACTTATATCAACACTTCAACGAACATTGTATTGATATTGTGACTGATACTAATACTATTTACTGACATTATTACTATTTAACATTATTAATCAAGATAAAAATATTATTATTAGCATTAGTACTATTGATTGCAACTGATACTATAATTGATGATGTAATGAATGATAAATTGATACATATAATTAATATAGATATTAAAGCATATATTTCTTTATATTATTTATAGCATATTATTTTCTTTTATCTTGTATTGATTTCAGTTATAAGATTTTAGTTACTTGATGGTCTATATGCTCATTACGTAGTTTTACATATTTTTAAGAAAGGGTAAGGATCTTATGATATGAGGCTCCGAACAAGATAAAAATTTAATCATGTTTCTTTTTGCTATTCATTGTAAGCTCTAGTTAAATGGTTAAAATGAAGGAGAGATATAATTATTACAATATAAATCCTGGAGTGTGACATGGAGAGTGTGATGCCGTCTCCAATGGCAACATTGTCAGGGCCACGATATTCCTTTGGCTGAAAGAGTTTTTCAAAGAGGTTGGTTAGGTGGGAAGAGGAACCTAAGTCGGTAGGTGTGTTGTTGGAGGTGACAAGAGCATCCGGAGATGGAGTAGAAATAGGGTATTATGTATTAAGACGAAGCTAGCAAATGTTGGTCGGGTGGCCTCATTTTCCACAGATCTGGCAAGTAATGCCTGGAGAGTTGTATTGCCATGCGGGGAGGTGTGGTGATGAGCGTCCACAACCAATAGAGGTGTTGAATTGGCCTCTACTGCGTCCATGACCGATAGAGGTGTTGAAACGGCCTCTACTGCATCCACGACCATGACTAGAGTAGAGGACGGATTGGTGGTTTGGAAATGATGTCTCTTTAGCAGATTCCATAGAGATTTATTTCTTCACTGATGTGGAGGTAATAAAGGACCTCAAGGCTAAGATGGGATGGTTTTGTGCAAATGGATGTTTTGAATGTTTGATATTGTAGAGGTAGTCCATTGAAGGTGTATAGGAGGATGTCTTTGCTATCGAGTGTGGAGCATGTTGCTTCAATGTTGTCAACAAGTGTTTTGATGTTGGTAAGGTACTAGACTATAGTGAGTTGGCCCATTGAAATGTGACGAAGTTTGTTCTTAAGTTTTATTACCCTTGAGAGGTTAGTTGCTTCCCGCCAACGCTCTAAGCTTAGCCAAATGTCGGAGCATGTATCCAAATTGAGAAAGTAAGGAAGAATGTCAAGAGAGTGAGTGGAACAGATAGCTTCAACGAGATTTTGGTCGATGAGTATCTAGTGATTATATGTTGGGTTGGGTCTTGAGGTGATGTCGGGTAGCTGTATGAAGCGAGAGAGTGCCTTGGCGGTGTTGTCCAGAAATCCTACATAGTGTTTAGCTCGAAAGAGCTTCAATAGATGAGATCTCCACGTTGGATAATTATCATTTGAGAGTTGTGTGGGTACAACAATTTTGATGTTTTAGATGAGGAACTTTAGAGATGAGGGAACGGGTGGGTGGTCAACATGAGTATCTATGGATATTTCACCGGTGTGAGAGGAAGGAGAGTGACTCATTTGAAAAAGTAAGGCTACAAGCCAGATAGCTCTGATACCATGAAGAAAGAGCAAACCCTTTGATAAAACTTAACGCATAAAAGGAAATGACAATAGGGAAAATAGAGTGCAGCTGAACATTTCTGTTTCTATGTTAATTAATTCAGTCATGCATTCTACAGTTGCTTTTGTGTCATTATATAGATGTTATTGTGTGGTGTAGCTTTACTCGTGAATGGTTGTGATTGATTTAAGCTGCTAGGATCCTATGGTGTTTATTTGTTCTGATGTGTGTATGGCTGCTATATTTGCCTGATATTATCATGTAATTGTTTTGCTCCAACAAGCAATGTAAACATTTTAATAATAAGCATGATTAAGTATCCATTTGGGATGATGGCAAATTTTTATAAAGATAGTTATAAAATTGTCATGAAAAATACTTTTTTTGAAAATTATAGAAAGTAGCATCTTAGTACAAAAATGTTTTGAAAGCAATAAAAAACTCAATGCCCAATATAAATTATTATTACGGTCTGAAAAATAAAGTAATAAAAAAATTATTCCAAACGAAGCTCAACTCTCTTAAATGCTTGCAAGCTATTGATCTACTTCTCGTTCATGGCACAAAGACTAAGCACAAACCATTATATATCTTAACTACTATAGAGAAACTAAAACTATCAATGCAATAAAGTGTGGCTTTTCTAAAGTCAATCAAAAAATTCATTTATAGACACATGATTACAAGCCATAAAGATCAACATATCATTAAAAGAGTATAAAAAAAATGAAGAGTATAAAATCAAGTACTCAACAAAAGGAAACACTCAAGGAACTTCGAAAGTATTCGAAGCACTTGCCATAAAGAAGGAAAGAAAGGCCCAAAAGAAGAGAAGATTTTTCATCCTCGAAACTTTGAGGCATTTTGTGTGCTTCTCACTATACACATTTGAATTTTGAGTTTTCTCAATTCACACTTCCTCTCTCTCTCTCTCTCTCTCTCTCTCTCTCTCTCTCTCTTCCCCCCTCCCCCCTACTTTGGCCAGCTTTAACGGCGAGCTGCTGGACTTCCCCAGCCACCAAAATTCTCAAGCTTCTCTATATAAGAAAATTTCTTCTGAGTAACAACATTAGGAGGCTTCTTCAGCTTCAACTCGTCTAAACCTAAGATATCCTCAGGGCTACCAGCTGGCTTCTGCTTGTCATTTTCTAAATCTTGCTCCAAACCCCACCCCATGAAATCTGAAAGTGTAGTTTCCGTCGGTGATTCCATTAAGTCTAGCTTCTTCATCTCTTCTTTAGGATCCAGTTTCTTCAGCGGCGCCCAATCTGAATCTGATAGAGAAAGCTTCCTGTTAGAGTTCTTGCTGGGATCCTGTGCAAGCTGGTCGGCAAGGAGAACATCCTCAATCATTGACATAACTGTGAAGGCCAATGTCTCCAGGATTCTTGAGTAGCTCTCAAGTACAGATTGTCCCACATCCTTAACATATAAGAATGGCATAGTGTGACTGTGTAAGAATTTGCTAAACAAACCATCTAAATGACTTTTTCAAGTTATTTAAACTATTTCATTACCTTGTTATATTGAATCTTGCTTGTGTCAAGGGCTGACTGTGGGATTCCAGGAAACCTGTGCTTCAGGAGGTGTAGTATGGTCTCAGCTCTTTCTTCAAATTGTTCTCTCTTTTCAAAGCTGACTCCAGAGCTCCAGGATTTGCCATCCTTGTTATGCATCTTCCTCTTCCAAATAACAACGGAGGCCTCGATGCGGTTCTTTAAATCAAGAACCTTGTGCTCCGTAGACAAGTCGAGTGATGATAGGAAGTATTCGGGGTCGAAATGTTCAAACGTTATGTTGCGATAGAGCGAATCTCCAAGGCTTGCTCTTCCATTCTATGTAAAGAAGGGAGCTTTAGTTATGAGGCTTTTTGATGAATTGGAGATCAACATTTTCATATAAGATAGGATTTGAGGATTTCAATACCTTTGGAAGTGACTCAATATAAGCTTCAGGTATCTCCATTTCCATAAGAACCTGAGCATTAATATCCATGGCTGCCTTGAGAACCTGATTTACAGATTCTTTCTGGAATTCCAGCCATTTTCTGGATACATCAGAGAGGCCATTTGAAGGGACTTTTACAGTGGGGAGCCACCACTTGTCATCTTTTCTCTGTGCATTGCCGTTTCCTAATTCAACTGTATCACTTTCAATATACCAGAACTCATTCCGATCTTTAAAATTATCTAAATAACCCTGTTGCATATTTTAATGAGTTGAGATATAGTCAAAATTTGATCACAATAAGGAATTTCATTATCTGTAATCCACGTAAAAATGTAGTTTGAAGCTTACAAGAAGCATGGCGTCAAGTTTGCGCAATGCAGGAATGTTCAAAAGGAGATCTTTGCGTTGTTTAGCTGTCATAATCTGCGTATATACATAAAAAAAATGGTTAAAAGCTTTATAAAATAAGAGAGACCAAGGAAAATAAAAAGAATTGGTTATAACCTCTATTTTGGAGCCATCCTTTCCTACTTGCTGAATAGGGACAAATTCTACAATGTGATCAGTGACAGACAAGAACCAATTAATTTCTTTCCTCCATCTGCACTTAGTTTCAGTAGACATAGGCTCCAATTTTTGTTGCTCACCAAATACAGAAGCTAAAGTAAAAGCAATTTGGTAAATATTAGGTGCATCGTCTTCTCAAACAAGAATCTCATGACATTCAAAAACTTAAAAAATACTCGTAGTAGTAAGCTTTTTTATCCTTATCTTATCAAACAAATATCATCATCAACAACAACAACAGTAACATTAAGCTTTTATCCTACTACGTGGGGCCGACTACATAAATCCTTTTTCTCTGTTGTGTCTGGTTAAGAGTCAAATATTCATTTAGATCTAATAAAGAAAGGTAATTTCTAATATTTTCTAATCAAATATTTTTAGGTCTATCTCTACCTTTCTTAGCATAGGTTAAATCTAATACATCTACTCTCCTAACCGGAAAGGTCGCCGTTTTATGTCACCAAACCATCTAAGGGGACTCTCTGATCTTGTCTGCCACTGGAGCTACTATCAAACAAATAACATCCTTGCAAAAAAATTGACTTATTATGATTGATTTCTTGAGTGATACCACAAAAACATCAAATAACAAAAAACTGTTACATTGCCAGAAAATATAGAGAAAAGATTATGCCTGCAAGGTTAGTGATGGTATTGGACAAAGCTAGAGCTGATGAAACCCCTTTGCCACATCCTGACATATCTTCACCCAGAAGCAGCTTCGCGAGCTTCTCCTTCATCTGCTCGATATCTGAATAATAAAATCCCACAATTTACAAAGAATTGTATAAAATTATAAAAGTTATTGGCCCAAACAAAGCCAAAAAGCAGTCATATTGCTTCTTAGGAAAAAAACAAAGCAAATCACTACTCTTATACCAAAACTCGCCATTTCAATAGAGATCATGATTAGAATTACTACATATAAGATAAGTTCTCATAGAAATATTATATAAACCAGAGAGAAAATCTAAAGCAGACGAGATTAATGTTATGTTATTTGCAAATGCCAGTCATTTGACTTTGGCTACATCTTAAGAAATTAGTTTGGCAGATGATATTTCAATTCTATTTTAATGACATACAGATAGTGACCAAATAGAAATATGTAATCATCATTATTGATCATTCTACATAACATTACATTGTGCAAGTAAGATCGCTTAGGATCAAATGGACTTCATTTGACATTTAACATGTTGGGAAAGAGGCAAAACGCAAACACAAAGAATGAAGAAAAAAAAAAGGAAAAGAAAAGAAATTAACATGCAAGAATTTTACACATATTCACCTAATTGATAGAGAAATTATTTAGTGTGTAGGCCGACCGCAGCTATCTCCGGAGGCGAATCAGGAGCAACCCGACAGCGGTATTGAGCCACGGTACCGAGCAGTACTGAGTCGCGATACACAACGAAGGGGTGATGTAGCGCATTCTAGTTAGCCTCCAGACGGTGTTCGGCGTCCGCACATAATAACTAATCTAATTTAATTGATGACCATATTCTTTTCACGCCACTGTAATTTTTACTATTAATTAGAGAGTTATAACTCTAATTTCTCTTGCATATAAGAAGATGCTTCTCCTCTTTAAAAAGAGAAAATCTAAAACAGCTGAAAAATACAATAAAATGTGCAAAATATCTTTAATGAAATGACCAAAAACATTGAATATCTTAATATTGCATAATAAATTTTTTTAGTAGATTAGATTCCACAACTTAACATAAAAGTGTAATCTTCATAGCATTGAGATCAAAATAACACTATTACATGAATAACAATGAACTAAATAGAAAATATATTGCATAACCTGAGTGCTGCCCATTCAGGCCAGTGCCGCAGCGTGTGCAAGCGCTCTCCTTTCCAAACCTAGAAATGGGAATCAGGTTCTCAGATCGATTAAAACCCGACCCAATAAGTGGGCCTTCAAATCTCTGCCCCATTTTTGCTTTCTTCTCATTCTCAATAATCATGCTTCGAGCCTCCCTCTCCAAAATTTCAAACATTTTCTTCTCTTCCGAGGGCTTCTGCAAGCTCCGTCTCCTCTTCAGAAATCGAACCATCAGATGCCCTAAGGCGACAAATTTTGCTCTAAGAACCCGAAGGGGCTTTTTCTCATCCTTCTCATTTTGATGGAAACAGGAGCTGGTTTCTGGTATAATAAGAGGATTTGAATAGAAATCCACCTCGAAAACTGGGGGAGAAGATGGAATGGATCAAAAAGGTGGGGCCTTTAATGGGTTCTTTAATGGTGGGAAGAAATTGAGAAACCAGGTAGTGAAATAGAGAAAAGAAATTTGCGGTGAAATTTGAAAAAAAAAATTTCTTTTTTTTTATAAGGTGGAGACGGAGAGAAGCAGAAAGTTCAAAGGATATTTTTTTTTTCTTTTTTTTTGTGGAAAAATAGATGAACAAAAGAGAAATACTCCTGGGGTTTTAAATTGATGATCTCACGTCCTCGTATTGTGATGCGCGATAGAACGTGCACGCAGGATGTGAGAGAGAGAAGGTTTTTTTTAATGTTTATTTATTTATTTTTAGGGAGGACAACGAGGGAGTTGGCGGAATTTATGCTTGGAAAATGAAAAATAACCAAGTTTTAATTCATAATCCTGTTGACCATTGTCATGACCAGCAATTTTATTTAAAATCAAAAGTTACATAACAAGATTATATATATATATATATATATATATATATATATATATATATATATATATATATATATATATATATATATATATATTAGCATTAGTTGATAATAAAAATGAAAAATTAATTTAATGATCTATTTGATTGACTAAAGAAGAAATGCAATGTAAAAGGAATACATTTAAAATGAATATTTTGAAGTTGTTTAGACGAGTGTAAAATAAATTCATTTGAACTATTTTTTTGTTAGTTTGAAACAAAATGAATATAATGTAAAGTCTAAAAATGATGACGGCGATGGTGACCAATAGCCAGCAATGATGGCTAACGGTGATAACTATAGACGGATAGAGGTGGTTAGTGGCGGTTGGAGATGGTCAAACAGGATTTCTTGCGGTATAAACCACTGTCACTCAAAACTGGGCGAGTTTGGTTTATCTTAAAAATGAACTAGAATAGTTTACAATACTTTTACTATACTTTGCATTTTTTTTATCATGAGAGTATATAAAATCTAGACTTAAAATCTAGACTTATGTCTACGCGGAGTGGACTGCCCACCTCATAACTTAAACGAAATTCAATGCATTATGAATACAATAAATATATCTCTTTATTTAATTAGAACCATGATTTTAGTTTAGAATTTAATAAGGACTCTTTAAAATGCAAATGAGCCTAACTAAAGCAATGCAAGATGTATGATTTATGAAGCAATATATTAATAAAAAGTTTATTTATTTATTTAAAATGAAATATAACGTACAAAATAAGATCAGGTGTAAAAGAAAAGGTGGCCAAGCTCTACCATAACAGACTTAGATTTTGAATCCTATATAATACATATTTAAATATGATTATTTACTTTACTATTCAAATCTTTTAGCTCTTAGATCTTCTATAGAATTTCTAAAGACAATGATCTTCAAAAGAAGATGAATCATTTTCCTTTGGAATCTACAAGTGTATATAAGCACCCATTTTTAAATCTTTTAAAACTCTTTACATTTTTATAAATCAATATGTATGCTACAACAATCTACAACTTTATATTTATATTTGAGCCTATGTACATTCTACTTTAACTATGACAACAAAGAATAAGATGCCTTTGAATATAAATGAGTACAATGTAGGTATATGCAACCTAAAAAAAATTAAGGTGCACAAACAAGAAAAGAAATCATGAATAACATACAAAGTACAAAAAGTAAATAAGCAAATCAAGAATAACCTCTAACCAAGGTACTCAAATCAGAACATATGCCATAATAAACCACTAGCCAAACCTAGGCTAGAGTTAGCAGTCATAGCAAACTATTTAAAGTGTGTAAAAGTTGTGGCTTGGATGAGTCCTAGGTTTATTTTTATTTAAAGTTGTCAATAATTTACATTTTTTATTTTAAAGTCAATGGATATTTAATTTAAATATAAGTCTTAATTTTTATTTTTTTAATTATAATAATGTTTTAATTATTTAAGTTGTTTTAATTTTAAATTTTAAAGAACCATATTAATTAATGCTTCAAAATGCATAAGTCACTAATTGCCAAGTCCTAAGGCTTATAATTGTAATGCATTTGTTTCCCTCCTAAGAGATAGACATTACATAGAGTCCTTTCATTAAAAAAATTTATTTAATGATTTATTAATAGTTATTATAAAAAAAACCATATTAACTAACAACTTTAAAAAGTCTTCAAGTTATTAATTATTAATGCCTAGACTTATAAATTTAATGCTTTTGTTTCCATCCTAAAGGGATAGAGCAAGAATATAGCAAATGATAGAGCAAAAATTAAGTAGAGATGGATGAGAGAAAAGGTTTGAGGAGAGAGAAAGGGATATGTTGGAATTTGAATTGTTCAAATTAAGTGAGTTTTAGCGGGGCACGAATATGTCGAGGGATGGTCGCAGGCCGTTTGTTACTAATGGTGAAAAGGGTTTGGTGGTTTGTGGGGGTCTAAAAAGTTCATAGCTGGAGCTAGGGATTGGGGTCTCTCCTGTTGTTGGTGGAAATGGTAGTGGTAAGATGGGTGTTGGAGGAGGTTTGTTGGGTGGCTCTATGAATGACATTTTGATTTTGAAATATGGGATGGCATGGTAATTTCTGGTGAAGGTAAAGGAAAGAAGGTTGTGGTTGATGATTATCATGCTGAGTGAGGGGTAGAATCCATCTCTGATGAGAAGGCTCTTCTAAAAGGTAATTTCAAGATTGGCTATTTGTTTGGAGCTACTTTAGGGTTTGGAGTGTACGAGGAGGAGAAATTTGATTTCCCTTCTTTTAATGATTTGTCAAATGTTAGTAGGGTATCAATAACAAACAAAGACTCTTAACTATTAAGATATTATTCTCTTTGACCTAAGGCCTAGAGTCTCACAGTTTTATTTTGTTGGTGTAACTTCCCAGTTGGTCATCCATCCCAAGATTTTTCCTGTATGAGCATGCTTAACTATAGAGTTTCTTAATATAGTTTTGACCATTACTCCAAAAAATGCTCTGATGTTTAAGAGTTTAGCTTTTTTTACTTAAGGAGTTTCACATTAACTGAGGTGAGTCACTATCTCAAGAAAAAATTGATGATTGGTACTTCAGCAAAGGATGGAATTCTTAGGAAAATTATGGAAATTCCTAGTGCTAATGGTGCTGAGGGGGAATTCCCTTAGCCTGCATGCAAGATGCTCTGAACAATGCCTATGGAGTCGAAGATAATAGAATTAATGAAGGAAGGATGGAAAGAATTAAGAATAAAATGTCCCCGGTGCAACCAATATATATATTACTCTATATTAATTTAATGTGAAGCACTCATTCACATATATTATTTTGATATATTAAGAATATTGTTTTAGTATAACAAATTTAGATTTTTAGTTCCACATATATAATTGTATTGAATCAACTTAATTTTCTATTTGTTCATCACATAATCTATCCTATAAAAGACTAATTATGCTAACTTTAATATTTAAAAATTAAAAAAGAGATCATTTGAATTTAATAAGCTTTCATTATTTAATTTTTTAAAAAAAATTATTTTGCTATGCATTAGGTTTTAATCATAATAATTTAGTTACTATCCTACACTTCACTAAAATTATATCAATATAATGGCCACATTTATAAGAAGGCAAAATTGGTTAATTTTTTATTTGATTTCTTATTTAATAATTTTGCCAATCTTCTTATATCTCAATGCTTCAAAAAAAGAAATAGTTTAGAGGACATATAAATGTGAAGGAAGTATTTAGCAAAATTTTAGATGATTATGATAAAGAAAAAGATAATTTTATTTTATATTGGCATTTGAATTTCAGAAAACTTGAAAAATAATGTTAAATAAATTATGTTAATTTTGATTGGAAATTAAATATATATAATTTGTATTATATTTAAATGCAATATTACAATTTCAAATCATTATTTTTTTTCTTAAAAAAATCAATTATATTTAATCAAAGCTCAAGTATGACTTAAAATTATAAATATATTCAATCAATCTATAATTTACAAATTATGCCTAAACTTCATAAATTTTATTTTTAATTTACTTGAATAGCCTGTTAGTCATATTCAATTAAGAAACACCTTTGACTCCTATGATATATCAATTTATTTTAAATCTAAAGATTTTTAACACCAATCTCTCGCTCAACGCAGCTAGGATAAATTTCTCTAGATCCAACATTAATATTGTTGCGTCCTGGAGTATTCGCGGCGGTAGAGAAATATTCAGTTTAACGTCTTAGCATTGTACGAAGATCCAGCACACAAGCAGATAAGTGAGAGGGTGTAGCATTCATAAGAGACACCAGAGTTTTTACGTGGAAAACCCCTGAAAAGGGGGAAAAACCACGGGGCCTGGCCCAGTTTGAATGAATCCACTAGTATTTGCAGTCGATTACAAATGAGGCCCTTCATTTGTAGAAGGCCTTGTATTGATGTAGCAACTATACATCATATAGATTGCATTACATGTCAGGAGTTACATATACATGTTTGTTCGGTCGGAAGGACTGTAGTCGGCAGGAGACCGGGGTCAGAAAGACCGTTGTATGTTGATGGAGGTCGAACGGACCGTAGTAGGCGACGGAGGTCGAAAGGACCGTAGACGGCAAGGAGACAAGGAGTCAGGTGTTAGACCCAGTGTCACTTGGAAGATCGGGTGTTGATGGTCTGGCCTTGAGCAGAATGTCGGGCCTTTAGCAGAATGTCGGGCCTGAATGTCGGGCCTGAACGTCGGGCCTGAACATCGGGCCTTGAGGTGGTGGTCCGGCGAGGCCCGGCGGTGGTCCGGCGAGGCTCCGGCGGTGGTCCGGCGAGGTTCCGGCGGTGGTCGAGGAGGAGCTAGGCGGCTAGAGCTTTCTTCCTTCTCTTCCTTCTTCTCTCTTGGCTTCCTCCACCCTCTCATGAGAAATGAGGGCTCTATTTATAGATTTTCTGGAGTGGCATAGCTTGTAAATAGGTGTGAGATCAGGGGCAAATGAGGAGTGGTTGAATGGATGGCTGATATTGAATCCCATGATTGTGCACCGTTCATCAGATATTTGAAAGTCTTAATGATGTCGGAATTCGGTGATCTTGGGCTCGTTGGATTTGTCTCGTCGAGACGCTCGATTTGATTATAAGCTCGTCAAATTCGGAGACTGTTTGGTAACTCAAATTGTGATTCGAACCTTCCAACAGTGCTTCGAGTCTTCGATTCAGACCCATTTGGGCTCGGATTGGGTCCATTTTGGTGTAGTTGGGTTTGTGTTTCCGAGACGATCAGTTTGACTGTAAGTTTGCTGAAATCGGAATACAGATGGTCTCCGATCTAATCTTTGAAGTTTCCAACTTGATTTTGCCTCGAGATTCGGGCTCGATCAATGTAATTTTTTGATGATATATCAAATATCTATATTTGCTTGATCTTGTGTCCATTTTATATTTTTTCTGACTATTAACCCACTCAATAAAAATTTAAAATTAATTATTATCCTCAACAACATACTTATCAAGTTCATTTACGATCATAATATATAGAAATAGAGACCATAAAATCATGAGTCATAAAAAATTAAAATAGACAAAGAGAGGTATTAAGAACTTTTGTTGTCCTCAATACTTTTTTGCTTTTCTGAGAGATCCAAAGTTTTCACAAGATGCATGCATGAGATCTAACTAGTCTCCAACCTAACATGGGAGCCTTGTGATTTCATCAAGTCAACTCCTCATGACTCTTGTCTCTTTTATAGGCCCAGCTTCTTAGGACTAATTACAAAATTAGGCCTCAATATTTCATCTTTACTAACAAAATAATAATAAATATACTTTGTTTACTATATATATATATATATATATATATATATACACACACACACTACAGGAAAACAGCTTATTTTTGACGGAATTTCCGGCGGAAATAAATTTGTCACCAATTCCGACGGATTATCGACGAAACATTTTCCGACAGATTTTCCAGCGGATTTCCGGCGGAATTTTTGATTGGTTTTCCAACATAATATTTCCGACGGAATCTGAAAAAAAAAAGACTATACTAAATATTTATAATTAATTATTTTATTAAATTAAGTTAAATAATTAATAACTTATTATCAAAAAATATTTTAATTAGATTTTATTAAATTAAATTAATTAAATAATAATTAATACTTCAGCATTAAATTAAATATTATTAAACTAATAATTAATTATCAAAGTAAAAAATAGTTATTTTTTACTCTTTTTTTATTTTTTAAATTCCAGCCCAAAATAGTTTGCCGGAAATTGTATCGGCGGAATTATTCCGCCGGAAATATTTACGGCTGCCTATTTTACGCCGGATCTGCTTTTCCAACGCACGTTTTACTGTTAGAAAAAAATCCGTCGGAAATCCGCCGGAAATGCTAATTTCCGAAGGATTTTTGGCATTTTCCTACGGATTTTGGCCGCCGGTAAGACACGAATTTCCTGTAGTGATATATATATATATACATTATAAAGGTGTTGGTCAAGATATCTACTTTGATTTTTTTTTTTTTTTTTCAATAAACAAATGACATTATAGTTATCTTAATAGCTCTAATGGAAGTATGATTAAAGCTTTTAACTTAAAACATTCTTTAAATAAAGAAAGGAAAAAATTTTAATTGTCATTGTTCTTCAAGGGCTATTTGGTCTTCCTCCAATGGCATCTTCTTTTCATGATCCATGCCCTCTTCTTCTTGAGAACTTGTGACTCATACTCTTTTACTTAGCTTTTTTTTTTCTTCTTCATTTTCAAGAATGCAATAACTATTGAGCTCTTTTTCTCTTTCTCATATATTATTGGTAACCGCACCTTAGCATTTGGGGAAAGAATCAAGAAAGAGATGATTGAGCTCTTCTCTTCATGTTCAGATGCATACGATTCAAGAAATCAGGCAAGTCTACCTATATTCTATCGATAATTCGATACTTTTATCTTGCATGAATTTATATGCAAGATTTTTACATTTTTGCTATCTCTAGATCTTAAGTTTCATTTGGGACAGTTTTTTTGTTGCTTTTTAAAGTATCTTTCTAGTATAAAAATTTTTTGAATTAGAAAATTTTGTACTATAAAATCATTTGAGAAAATAGTAAGAAAGATGTCCCAAACAAAAAAAGTCTTAATATGATCCCCAAAATCCAAACAATTATGAGTCAAAAACACAATCCACTGCTTAAGTTGTGCTGATCTATAGGTAACTGTAAAGATCATTACATTTGCCTGCAATAATCATTCATTAAAGTTATTCAATGTTAATTTTATTTTTTTTAATAAGCAGTCATATATGACCTCCTTCTTTAAAAGAGAACTTTGCTTTTCCCTTTCTTAGATTCTTCTAAATAGTAGCAATCAAAGTTCATATTCATAAAAAATGGTCATAAGTTTGAGTATCATTTTTCACCTACTTTTGACAAACTAGTCACTTGTTCCTACATTGTTCCTACATGAAACCTAGGGTTCGTTTGCGACTATTTTCTAAAGAACTTTTTTGTACAAAAATTTTTTGAATTAAAAATTCTTTACTAAAAAATTGCTTTAGAAAATAATAAAAAAGTTGCTCCAAATGAAATCTTAATTTGTAATTGATCTAATGCCTACTTAGTTATACCTGGTTTTATATGTACTTCAAAGTAATAAAATAATTGTGATGATTTCTATTCTTACTAGAAAAAAATCCTTCTAAATATATAGGAAAATCTAATTAGCCAAATTCATGGATGACTTGATTATATTATGTTTGTTGAGTCTGATCTTATATACCTACTCAAGTTTTAAGCTGCGTTTGGAACAACTTTCTTATTACTTTCCTAAGCAATTTTTTATTAGTATGAAAAGTTCTTGAACTAAAAATATTGTTACTAAAAAAATTGTTTTAGAAAGTAAAAGAAAGCAGTCTCAAATGAAACCTAAGACTTGCGTTATGAAAATTTTGTTTATCCAACTTGATCTATTGAAATCGTTAGACTTAGGCTTTGCTTGGGAAGGCTTTTCTACTGCTTTCTAAAGTAGCTTCCTAATATAAAAATTTCTAATTCAAAAAATTCTTTTATTAACAAGCCGCTCTAGAAAGTAATAAGAAAGCTGTTCCAAACAAAGCCTTAAAAATCCTTTAACTTGACCTGCATAATCTTTGTTAGTTGAAGAGAACATTTACTCCAGTTGAGTCTATATACCAATATTTTATGTGTTAGTCCAATGGAACTGAATCAGAATACTAAATTTATATCTTGATCTTTGCAGTTCAGCACATCTGAGTAATATGCCTCACAACAATCTAAGGCTCAAGACTTAAAATCTCCAATTCAGATGAAAAAGAAATCTTAAAACAAGTACAAATAGAAAGGGAAGAACTTCTCACATTCATTTGATAGAAGGAAGATCAAAATACCATGGACATTAGGGAGAGAAGTGATTTACACCTCTTGAGAATCTCTCGTGGCGCTCATGATCTAACCCAAGTGATTAACACATGGTCCAAGACCTCAGCTCGCCGCACCGAATCAACACAAATGGCTAATGAGCTTCTTAGAGGCTCTCTGGAGCTTCAACAGTCATTACAAATGCTTTCAAGGCTTCAGGAGGCCTCAAGAAGGATGTGTAAGAAAAACATTAGACAAGGAGGAAGAGAGGAAGATGAAGAAGATTACTTTTTCATGGAAACAAATTCGAAGAGTTATGGGAGTTCTTGCTACAAGTTGCAGGAACCAAGACTCTCAGTTGATTTTTCGACAAATTCGGTGGAAGAGTTGAAGCAAGTGATCAAAGATAGGCTTTGCAAGCAGAACCATCTGACATTAAAATCTGATGATGAGAAGGCTTTTTCAGACTCAGGTTTGAAGTTCACAGGCCAAAAAATCAATTTCAGTTTACAAATAAAGAAGATGAAAGCTCCAAATTTGATTGCAAAGCTTATGGGATTAGAACAATTTCCATCAGAAAGTAAAGATCGCCAAGAAATAAAACAAGTGGATTGGATGAAAGAACAACCTGAGCAAAAATCACTGGAAGAGATCATTGAAACAATGAGATTCAAAGGTTTTCTGAAGAATGATTATTCTAAGAGAAACAAAATTCAATCAGATATGCATGGAATCAATTTTGATCAGGATGATGATGTCCTTCCCATCGTGATCTTGAAATCTGTGAATTTACCTCCTTGGAATAGGGAGGAGATCAATTTAGCTTCAGTAAAAATATCAGAAAGGGAGAAGACAACATTAGCTGAGTTGATTTTGGAAGAAAAAACTTCTGATCATGATTACATGCCAGTGAAGAGAAAGTTCAAGTACAATACTGAACCAATCCAGAATTTGAGCATCAATGTTGATCAATATAACAAGCACCAAAAGAAGGTTAATATGGAAACTAAAAGGATTGTGGATAGAAAAAACTCAGTAAATAAGGTAAAGAGATTTGTAGAGTTGAAGCAAGTGACAGCCATTGAAGCACCAATAAACACAACTACCGTGGAATCAACAAAGTCTGAAAAAGGAAAACTCGGAGTAAAGTTTAGCACCAAAACATATAAAAGCATCAAGCAAAACAACAAAGACAACTTCTCGGCAAATTCGAGGGCTCTAAAATCCAACGGTAGAGAGAAAAAAATAAGAGAAAAACTTGTCAGAAATTCTTTGACAGAAACAAAGGTAAATGAAGATAATACTATTCCAAAGTTCTTCCATTTTCTAACAGTCAGATCTAGGCAACAAAAATAAAGATAGTGTTTTTAGATTGTTAATAATGCTCTATATGTAGACTGATACAATGCTTTTGCCACGATATTTATTTTATGTTCTGGAACTGAAACTCGTCCAGAAATTTGAAGATGGAAAATTGAGAAGTTCTGGAACTGAAACTCGTTCAATTTGTACAAGCAACAGCTTGTTGATCACCGATGGCCCCCTAACTCAGGAAAAGAAGGAAACAATCATATTTGTTGGCAAAGGTAAACTACAAATGATACACTTCTATGTACATTGCATTTTTATGCCAAGAGAATAAAACAAATGATCAAAACACTAGCATGGTTGATAACAATGCAATTTAGGCTTTGTTTGGGATGGCTTTGTTCCTACTTCTTAAAGCAGCTTTTAATACAATAAATTTTAATTTTGTACTAAAAAGCTGGTTTAAGAAGCAGAAAGAAAGTCGTCCCAAACAGAGCCTTAATTTGTCGAACAATTCAAACCTTTTTTATTATAATTATTTTGGTCATTTGATTCACATTCTCGACATAAAAATGCATATGGAGCTCCTAACATAATTTATATCCTTCTATTAATATAGCACACAGAAGACTTAACAGAAACCAACCAATTCCTCTTCCTCTTGGAAGGACAACTTATTACTATTCTCTTATCACAGATGAGATCAAAAAAGACCACAAGATAGTTTGTGAAGTGATGCCAAGGACTAAACAAGCTCGAAGTAACTCAAGACTAAACAAACAATCAACCAAAGTTATCAACAATGAACCAACAACAAATCCAGCAGTTCAATCTCGAAATCTTTTCAAACATCAACTCTTGAGCAGCAAATCCTTCCATGACTATGCTGGTGATCTCTTCGGAATCGATGCTGGCATACCTATACACTGTCAAGCAAAAAAATCAGAGGTTCTACAAGTTGGTGATGAACAGTTGCTGCTTGATTGTGCAAAGGAGCTAATGGCACTCAAAAGCCAAGAGAGTAAGCTCTCAATCAATCAAATGCTTCAGCCACTTCAAAGAAAAAGATCAAGGTTTCTCTCTTTCAACAACTTGTTGGAAGAAATTAGTAATGAGATTGAAGAATTGGCAAGTTATAGTGAGAATGGAGATGGCATTATTGCTAAAAATAGTCTTTACATCATCTTGGAGAAGGATCTTAATGCTACATGGGATGTTGGAAGGAACAACTGGGTTGGTCTTGAAGAGGCTGATGCAGTTGCTACTGGAGTGGAGACTCAAATCATCTCTAAGCTTATTATGGAGGTTGTCATGGATTTAGTTGTTTAGAGTAGAATGACTTCTATGCAACAGCCACATAGTTGGGGAAAGACAAATTATGACAGATAAAATTCATAAATTATCGGAAAGCATGAAAAAATAAGTATATATTTTATACTAGTCATAATGATTGTACTTTGGTATTTACCATTTATCTGAAACAAAAGGAATAAAAGTTTATAATCACGTCTATTTTGAGCATTGATTATAATATTGGAGACATTTGTTACATTTATCGTTGCATTATAGAAATAATTTCAATTGAAAGAGCTCTCATTATATTATAAATAAATGCATCTCACACAAAGTTAAAGACAAATAGGTATATATATAAATATATTATATTTATATATATATATATATATATATATATATACTTTAAAAACTCAAAAAAAGAATAAAATCATAGGTTTTGTCCAATTGAAACAATGTAGCATTAACAATTGAAAATTAAAAAAAGATAATCCTTTCTCAATCTTAAATAATTAATAATAAGTTATTAATAACTAGGAGCCTTCATACCTTATGTTAGACCCCATTTGGAGAACATAAGTCATGAATTGAATTTTAAGACTTAAGGACTAAAACACCTAATTAAAATTTAAGAATTTTGAGAAATAATAATCAACCAACCTTAACACTTAAAATTCATCTAAAATTGAATATTAAAGTATTATGTCTTAAACTCAAATTTAATCACATTTAGCCTAAAAACAAATCAAAGTAAAGCATTAAAAAATTTCAAACAACAACCAACGTAGGGTATATATATCCAAACCACTCAGCCTGATACACACACTATAGATTGCTTGCTATGACAACCAACTTTAGTCTTAGGCTAGGCCATTGTTCTTTCATGTGTTTTTTTTGTGACGTAGATTTGATGCGAAATTTTATCCATGCTGATTATTATGGTTTTGATGTGATTTGTGATGTTTATGATACAATGCTTTTGTCACGATATTTATGATATGATATGTGATAGGCGCTAGATCTTCCTAGATTAGAAATTATATGAATGCTAATATATCTTCTGCAAGTAGCCATACTAATAAAGGACTATAAAAGGGGGGCTAATTAAAATGTGATTAACACATTTCTTGGAGGTGCTCTAATTGTCAAACCCCCCATAATTTAAAAGTTTGGCCAAGTGAATGTGTTGGCTCAAAACTGAGCAATTGATTATATATAAATACTCGGGATTTTTTATGATTTTCTATAAATTACTTAGAATAACGTGTAGGTTGTATAGAGTTTTTTAATTTTCCTAAATGTAAACTTAAATGGAGTTGTGAAAGTTAATTGAAGTGGAATATTTGGTATCTAATTTGGAATCCAAAGAGGAAGGAAACATCCTTTAAGGGAGAGTTCCTTTCATTTGGAGATTCAAAGCTGGATAATTTGAGATTCAAAGGGAAATGAAACATCCCTTTAGAGAGGAGTTTTTTTCATTTAGATGTTCGGACTTGACAGATCTAAGGAGCCCGAAGAAAGGAGCTAAAGAGATGAAGATAAAGGAAATATTCAACTTTAAACTTGTGTCATCAATATGAAATTCTAAGATAGTTGTTAGTGGAGCACAACCACTTTAATTTATGCATACCCTATTTTGTTATTAAGCTGCACTTGCCACATGGCCTTGCATATTTGATTAATATGGTTTGATGCTTTTTTATTCTATTTAAATTAGATGCTTTAGAAATTACCTTTTTTCAAGATTTATTATCTGCATGTGATTTTATTTTAGCTTGGAATGCGATTAGGCTCCTAAGGACAATAAAATTTTTCTACTTGTAACTAAATAAAAAAAATTTAGGTTCGCATAGAAAGATATACATTTCAAAGAGGTAAGTATTGGCTCACAGGGAGTTTTTCATGTATACGTATCTATCTTCTCTCCTTAGTAGGTACCTTCCCACCTGCAGGTCGTGACAGACCACCTGACCTAGTAGCTATGGTGTAGTTCTATCTAGGGGATATTGTGCATCTCTAGGAAAAAAAACTATTTTTATGCCTATTTTTAAAGTTCAAAGCACTTTATTTTTGCATAAAAGGTTAATTTATATATATCATATTAAAAACAAATAAAAACTAATTAAGATTTAATTGCATCGAGCATAATCACACCATACATAAGTAAAGGGGCCACTTAAGAATTTCTTTAAATATCATGCTTGATTTCTAAAAAACTTAAATAACTGGCCTTACCTATCTTTCATAAAATTATAGTTATGGTTTTAAAGCACCAGGTGGTTTAGCTGGCTTTCTAATCCAGGTACAAGGTATTCTAGTTATGTTCAAGTCGTTATTGTGTAATGATTTAAATTTTTACCTCTTGAGGTGATATATCATTTATAATGTTGTCTTCTATTTAAAAGTTAAAATATCTGAAAGTCTATATTTAAAATGTTTCCAAAAATATAATTACAATTGGTTTACTCATTCCCAAAAGTTTACAGAAAGCATATTGTAACATTTATATTTACATTGCTCTAGGTTGGTCTGAACCTGGTTTAGTAAATCCCTCATGTGTAAATTCTCTCCATTTATATTTTTTAAGTTCTTTTGAATATTCTATATAACACTATCATTGTCAAGTCCTAAGACCTAGATGAGAAAAATGGAGGGTTACATTAGGTAGTCGATAACCGGCATAAAGCTTATCAAATAATCATGACATGAATCCCTTAATACATTGTGTTAATGATAGGACATTCCCTAAAAAAGATGTGTTGTATGTCCTGAATATAGCTAGAGCTAGAAATGTACAAGGGTCACTGCACTAAATCCCGGGTGACTGCACTAAATCCCGGGTGTAGTATTAAATAAGCAAGGGTTCCTACATCATGGGCAGATGTGGGAAGAGAAGATAGTCCATGAAATTAGGTTCATAATAGAAGCTTGGAATATAAGTTCTCTTATAAGATAATTAATGGAATTAATAAATATTACGATTTATAGGAAGATATATATTAATTCTATACATTCAAGAAATTAAATGGGTTGGAGAGAAACCTAAGGAGATTGATAGTTTATGATTTAAAGTATGGTATTTGGGTATGTGTCATTCTAGAAATGGTGTACGCATGATTATAGATAAGAGTTTATAGGGATAATGTTGTAAAATAAAATGAATTGAAGATAATAATTATCTCTTTAAAGATTGATGTTGATGCTAAAATTATTAACATTATAAGTACTTATGCTCCGCAAGTTGGTATAAATATGTGCTCAAAATTAAAATTTTAAAAGAACTTAGAAGAATTAATAAAAAATACACCTCTTAAAGAAAGAGTTTTATTGGAGGAGATTTAAATAGTCATGTTGGTAGAGTAGTAGAAGATTTTAAAGGCATTCATAGTGGCTATGGGTTTTTGACTTATAAAATTGGTGGGACTATATTAATTATTAATCTAGTATATGATTTTGTGATTACTAATATTTTAATTAAGAAAAGAGAAGAGCACCTAATCACTTGTGAAAATGAATATATTAAAACTCAGATTGATTATTTTCCTATAAGAAAATTACTTTATTTAGATTGTAATAATTATAAAATTCTTTTAAGTAAAACTTTAAATGCCCATCATCACTTATTAGTTTTGGACTTAGGATGAATGAGAGAAAAAAAAAAGAAAATATTATATCGTAGGATTTTATGTATTTACTCGAATTGTTTCACTTGTTAATTAGGAAATATTTAATCAAATTGAAGCTTTGGATCTGATTTGGATTTTCCACGGGTAAGTGGGGTCAACTAATTTAATTGTAATTGGCCTAACAAAATGACAACTAGGTCAATTTTATGTATAATGAACTCACTTTAGCCAAATGGAAGGTTGGCCAAAGTTAATTTGATTAATTTAATAAATTTAATTTAAATGATTCAGCTAAAATAATTTGGGTCATCAAACTAATTAACAAGATTTATTTCATTCAAGGGTTGATTTGAGTCTAGATAACAATAATTAATCATTTTGAATGGATTCCAAGTTTTAGATTGACTTAAATTGATTAAATTAATCAATAAGGCCTAAAGGGTTCAAATGGGTAAAATTAGATCTAAGTGCAAAAATTGGACAAATGAAATTATTTTGAGGTCCCAGATTCAATCATTTTTGCTAATTTAACGGTTTGGATCCTATTGGGCTTAATATGTTGATTTGGGTAAAAGGATCCAATCATGATACATACATTAGGCTCGATTGGATTATGTTTAAATCTATTGGGTCATTTTGAGAGAGTTATTCATGATTAATTTCATCAATTATTGGGTTTAGATTTTATTTATCTAATTGAGTTTAAAACTGCTACATAAGGGTTAAAGGGGTCCTAGACTTGTCCACTAGTCAATTAAGGTCAATTTATTCACGTTTTAATTAACCATATCAAAGAGGTCTGTTTAATCAATTGGACTAATTAGTTCTAAATCAATTTGGGGGTTGGGTTTAACCATAGGTCAAACCTAGGACTATAGTCCAAATTTTAAAATCAAATTATCAATTATAATCATATTATTATAACTAAGTCACTAGGGATGGATGTGAGATGTTTATATCACCAATTGAGTCCAGAAGGACAAATTAGGGTTAAGCCATGGGTAGGTAAAACCCAAAGCTACCTCCCGACAAACATGGTTAAAAAAGAGGACTAAGATCATGAATTGATAGATCTAGGGTCTCTCACATGAGTCTGGATAAGTTTAAATGGGTCATGTAGTTATTTTAGCGTTTAGTTTTAGTTAACTTAAGTTATGGGCTAGTTAGGGTTTCCACTTAAGCTAATCTCGGTTCAACCTGGAATGAATTAAAGGCTTGAAATGAATATAAAGAAGATAAATAACTTGAATCATCTCAGCAGTGCTCTAGAAGATCAAGTTGGGTATACCTAGTTCTAGCTAGAAACTTTCAATTGACTACCTCTACTAAGAATAAAGTGGGAGTAACTATATTAACTTTTCGTACTTTCATGGGCTAGCTAGTTTACCTTAGAGAACACTTATAATCATTAAAGTTCTATTATAAAAACCAACCCAAAATGTAATACTTCATGGCATTTTAATCCCCATAATGGTAGAGAGGAGAAGGGATGTAGCATCACAACTTTCTATACATCCCGAAGTTAGTAAGAAAATGGTGAGGCTACGCTCCATCACCAGTAAAAAATTTGATTGCTGCCAGTAACTAAGTGCCTCTTTAGTTATGTATTAGGGATGTAAAGAAAAATTAATGCACGATTTTTAAATTTACATGTATTTGATTGAAAATAAAATAAATATATAGTATTTTATTTAAGGAATTCATAATGTCCAAAAAATCTATTTTCCATGAATTATGAATTCACCAAATTAGACAAATTCTAAATAAGTGACCTCTCCAATCGTACCAACTTTATCATTGCCTTCATCTACATTGTCTTCATCACCCCCACCTTTGATGATCTTAATATATATATATATATATATATATATAAATATATATATATAATATATATAATAAATATATATATAATATATATATATTAAAATAGTCGTCTCGTAATCTAATGAGTTAATTTCAAGCTGGCTCAAACGCTTAACTCATTAGTTTGACTAAGGTACACACTAATCGGCTGAACCCAAGAGTCGGCTTGACTCAAGAAATTAGTATCTGCCCTAAATTTCAAAAAATTATTGCGTCCTCCCACCTGACGTAGAGATGCGTCCTCCCAGAGCTAAAATCGCACTAAAAAACGAGAAATACCAAGCAAATACCGAGCATACCAAACAAAACGAGGAATAACTCATGTGAGACCAATACCGAGTATATACCGAGCTATACGGCAATACCGAGCAATACATAAAAAATACCTAGTTTTTCCTAAGAAAACTCGGTATGTGCTCGGTATTGCTCGTATAACTCGGTATTGGTTTTCACATGATGATATTTCTCGTTATTACCAAATAATACATAGCAATACCGAGCAAAAACCGAATTTTTTGACGGTGGGAGGGCGCATCTCTACGTCGGTTGGCGGACGTTTTTACTAAATCACACTTCTTTCAGCTGCGTATCTTTGTTTCGGATTAAGGAAAAAAAAAAAAAAATGCTTCGATTGAAAGAGAATAAGCTAGGAGAAAGGGCATAGGAGACATCTGAGCGTTTGATGGGCGACGACAGGTCACCCCGGGTAATGGCGAACAGGGAGAGAGATCGTGAACTGCTGATTCCTGTTGGCGGAGTCCCCGCCGACGATTCCGATTCTAAGGCGTCGGCGTCTGGTTCCGGCGCTGGCCACCACCACTCCGGCAGAGAGGTTGAATGTTCTTCCTTTTTTTCTTCTGCACTTTTAATTTGACTGATCTTTTGTGTTTACCATTTTCTATGTTTAGAATTTAGTTTGCTAGTTATTCGAAGGGTCCGTGTGAATTTCAACTGGTTCAAAATTTTCACGGAGTTCTGGATCATACTTAATTTTTTCCTAGGGTGATGTTTTATATGATGTTCTGTTTTGTGTTGGTTTCTTTGTCTTATCATTGCCATCTAGTTTATGCTTTCATCTTGTTTTGAAGATTTTGGGTACTTGATTGATCTTCTGAAGATGATTTTGTCATGTGGAGCTGGTGATTGATTTCTAAATTAGGGCATCTAATGAGTTTTACTTACGGCCTTACTATGGGAAAGGTTTCATCAGGTGGGAAGTGGAAGACTTGCTTAGAACTCCCTTAATATCTTTTTCTCAGGAAAAATTAACTATTTTTGTTTGTTTATGCTCTACTTCTTGTATTTATTTTAAAAAAAACCAAAATCCTTAAGAATAAGGATTGGATTGAAGTTGTATTATATGATCCGTGAAAAATTCATGAGGAAATCCTCTCCTATAAATTTTGTTAAACACAAATATGCTACGAAATAATCAATTCAATTCAAGTAATTTGTAATAAAGTGATAAAAAAATGAATTATTGTTGGACTAATGAGTAATTAGTTTGAGATAATTGAGATATAATTTTTAGATTTCTAATAATTTTGTATTTAAAATCTTGAATTGTATTGTATTTTAGGTTTATTTTATATTTACATGTTTAAATGAATCAGGTCACGAGTTGACTTAATGAGTCGGGGTTGGCTCGTTAGTTCATCCGGCTCAGCTTTGGATCCATTTATCGAGGAGAGCTTGAGCTTACTAACAATTAAGCTTAATTGGGTTTCACCCCTAGGTAGGGGTATTTTCAATGAGTAACTATGATATAGAAAGAAAACTGGAATTAAATAAAATATTGATTATTTATAGATTTTAAACTAAAGAAAGTACATTTATTTAATTTTTGTATTTTCCAACTTGTATGAAATTCATAACAAAACTTTCTAACTTCATTAAGCAAGAAGCTCGTTAATGTAGAACATTGATGGGATGATTTGTGTTTTGTTTATGTTTGAATCTATATTCATGGCTTATTCCACATTTCTTTGGTTTAGAATCATGAATATTTTATGTTTGTCACTTACGTTATGATTATGACATGGCTTATTCTATTAATCCCATTTTAAGTTGTAGTATCTATGCAAGAGGATTCTTATTTGCACGCCTTAGGATTGTATTAGGAAATTGAAAATATTGAAATAAAAACATGCTGGCTTGAAGCATCATTTTCCCTTCCTTCTACTATATATTATGTTTTCCTTGCCTTTCCGACATAGCAACCCTTTCTCCCTTTATCCTCTCTCCTTTGGGTTGTTTGCTCAGATTCTCGAACTATATAATGCCCAACAATTTTTCTATTGCGTTCTATTTGCCTTAATTGATATTAGAGAGAAGAACCATTGATGGTTTTTGAAGGAGAACTAAAAAACTGCTGCTTTTAAAATACACTTCATCTTTCAAGATACACATCCATACACCCCCAACTCCAGATCATCTCCTCTTCTTTTCCACTGCCAAAATTGTTCCTTTGCATGTCCCAAAATCCCTCTCCAACCTGTTGGCTTAATCATTCACGAAAATCCTAAAATTTGAAACCCTAGCTAGATAGTAATTTTTTTTTTCTTTTTTTTATCACTCTTTACTATTTGGATTGTTTACCCTCTTAAATCAACTCTAAATTTAATAAAATTTGAATGAGATATTTCTAACATCATGATCTACCATCCCTTTAAATTTTAATATATTCAGAAACTATCATTTAATCTCTTTGCCAACCCAAACAATCTCAAATTCTTGTATTGAATTTTGCATCATCACTTTCTACCACCCTTGCCCAAGACACTAAATTTGGTAAAATTTACCACTTGATATCTTTTCAAAATTTACGTAAATCTCCATTTTCCTAAAAGATATCGGCCATAGCCTACCACCATCTTTTTCTTATCAAATATCCTTCATATTTGGTTGCCATGTTTGGCACTAAATCAAATCAAGATATGTTTTCCTTAATTTCCCCAAGCTTCCTTTTCTGAAACTTTCTTAACTTGGACCATACATGGCTTAACTAGCGATATATTATCAAATAGACTAAATCTTCATTTACATAGCATAGTTTCAAAAATATGCTGCATATGCCGCTCGAGTGTTATAATACCTATTGCAGTGCCAAGCTAATAACAACAAAAACAACATTATCATGTCATACAACATTAGCTCTATAATCATGTCATGAATGCATGGTGGGCACATTTAGAATAACTGCATTATCTTGAATTTAAATCAAATTCCTTTTATAAATATAAATATTTTTCTTGTTCGGCTACATATATTCATTTGGGTTATATGGCTGATCCTTGATCTAGTGAATATGGATCACCTCCTCCACAACGTCACTACCCTACATCATATCATAATAATCGTTACATTAATCAATTTTAACCTCTATAATATGATAGGATGTGTATAATGCTAGACTGTAAAATCTGATGATGAAGAGTATAATGCTACAAGTGTGAACAATACTCATTTTAAGCACAACAATATAGATCCACTCAATCACAATAACAGAAAATTTGTAGGATAAACTTAGACGTAAAGAACAATTAACTAAATGCTAGAAAAATAAAGAAATTATATGATGATTCAAGTACCTCGCTATTTAGAAATCCACTTCCACATATTCTGCACAATGCTAATATAGAAGCTTTATACACCTTCTTGTCTCATTAACTTGCCGAGTAGAGCTGCTCCCTCTTATCCTTAAAGAGTTAGGAGAACCTGCTCATTGATTCTTGGGAAAGGTGCAACTCCAAATTCTCCCTATGGTTTGTTGAGTAGATGACTTTGTAGATTTAATCCTTACAAAAACTGGAATAAAAAACATTTAAAATCACTATGATTGAGAAGAGAAAGAATTGGAACTATGGCTCAATTAAAACTTGTCATGAAAACATAAACCCCCACTCATGATATAACACTTAAGCTCTTTTACCTTCATTTTCTTTGGGTTGAGATTGAAGCCATATTTATAGAAAAATTACATAGAAATAATGAATACAAATTCCTTTACTTGATCTCAAAACTCCACAAAATGGTCAACTAGCCTTTATAAAGCAACTTTTTGATACCATATGTATCACAGATATGTGTGGACATGCATGTTTTACCATCAAGAAAATAGTCATTTTTTCAATGTATACTCGTGGGTGTTCGTAGTCCCCTCAATGTGCTTGCACATTGAATCATATCACAATGAATTGCTTTGCAAATGACTTAATATTGTAACTATTTGTAAAATATTTGTTTAAATAAAATGCATGATTGATTTAGAAAGTGTATATATATATATATATATATATATATATATAAATATATAATAGTTTTTATAGATTCCTTAAGCCATTGTACCTTTTAACTCTATTCAATCAATGAGATTTACCTAAGCACCTAAACTAAGCAATTTTAATATGGATGTAGAAGGGGCAAAAAGGGACATCTATTAAGTAATTTATGTGTATCTTGTGTCTTGATTAAGCTTGTTCCCAAAGAGCATGTGCTGCAAGCTTACTTCTCATTTGGTTCATTATATTCATGGCCTGCCACTTGAATTGTAAACCTGTCAGGAACATTAGACTCCTTAAGCTAAACTTGTTTCGTGAAACCAAAATAATGTCACAACCATTTTTTCGATAACTAAGAGATATTTTTTTATATAATAAGTTGCTTTAAGTACATAATAAGCCATTGCAAATCTTTATTGCCTCCTTAAATTCCAAATCCTATGCAATGATTTCCTTTATACAACTAATGTAACAACAAACTATACTTAATATTTTTGTCAGATTGATTTATTTCAGTCTTATTATTAATTTGAGGCAATCTCCTAAACAGATTTTTCCCCTTAGTACTTTGGCAACTAACTCTTGATTTTATCTATAACAACTTTCCAAATCAAGCTTTCTTAGCTTCTAAATGTTTCAAAGGAATAAGCTCGATGGAGCCACATAGCCCAGATGATGCTTGAACTTAACACTTGTGGGAGAAGTTTCATGGATAATTATTACACATAGAGGTGGATTTGCCAAAATCAAAAGTGAACATGCTATATATATTTGAACTCTAAGTGTTTGTCTTCTTGTTCTAAATGACACACTGGTATGACCTAGCCTTGGGACAGGCTATTGAATATGAGATCAACTAACCTAACAAGCTCAAGCTGTCTTCCTCTCTACCTCTTCTATTCCAAAAGTTGAATTGCATCCTTAAAGCTTATCCTTTTTTTGCTTAAGCAAGTCATGATTCTCCTTTATCAATGATGAAATTGAAAAGCTGCCCCACGAATTTGCATTCATGTAGAGTTCGCTAACTTTCTTTTTATATCCAATGCACCCTTACAAACTTTAAGCACTTGAGCATCTCTTAAAAGTTTGCATCTTATTTCGCTTGAAGTGCTAACAAAGACAAGATTTTTCTTCAGTTTTAGTACATCCTTGGCTTTTGTTAATGTATCCTCATCACATTATCATGCATCTTAAACTTCATAATTGCAAAGACAAGTATTTCACATGTTGCAGTGTTTCTCATATGAGATAGTTTCTAGCATATAGCTCATAAATGGAAATCAACTCTTTTATGAGGACACATAATATGAGGAAGTTGAGTCTAGATACATAATATGAGGAAGTTGAGTCTAGATATGCCCATAAATTAAAAGTAACACTTTATGAGGACACATAATATTAAGAACTTCAGTTTAGAATTGATTAATCACTGCATCTAATTCCTTCCTTCAATGGAGAGAACACCACTTGAATCTGTACCAAACCGAGCTACATACATCTATTGACTTATCCTTTCTATGAGTGTCATTACTATGCTATTTTTGCTCTTCCAAACTTCAAAATGTATTTTGATGCCCAATTTTTCTTTTATAGAGATCCTTATACTTGCCTTACAACTTACTTTGCCATAGTTAGAGTTTGAACCATTCTAGCAGTTCTCTCCTTAGCGAACAACCTATTATCTCCCACACCTTCAAGCTTAATGAACACATCTTTAAAACAAGTAAATTTTTAATAACCCATTTAGCTTGCCTGTTGTCACCCACACCTTCATGCTTATCAATCACATCTTTGGAAGAAGTGAATTTAACATTTGTTAAACTAATGATATCTTTCCTATACAATGTTTTGTTATGAAAATGCTTATAAGAGTGTGGGATAAAGAGCACAATAATAACAAATTTGATCCCTCTCATCTATATTACGCCAATCCTTAACCATTGAATTAAATTATTATTTAATAGGCACACATCCTTCTATAGAAAACAAATTCTCTTTTTGGTTTATTTAGAATCGGTTGAAAGACTTTAAGTGATATATAAAGGCTCTAGTTTGAGCCATAACCATGCAAACTATATTTCCTCCATGATCTCCAATAAGACCTCATTAACCAAGTATAATTGGATAATTGTGAGACATTTCTCATCCATCTCCTTCAACTCTTCACTCATTCTATCAAGCATGTTTGAACACTTGATGAGAAATTCACAAGACCTTGTAGCCAGTAAGTTCATCTAAAACTCTTATACCAATTTGTTAAAACAAAAAGCTCATTCTAACATTAATTATTAAAGAAAATCATTAGTTTATGCCAATATTTTAAAAGGCGAAATTGGGAGTCGATGCATATTGCCTTGGCAAAGCGAGGCATTAGCCTCAAGGTGGATTGAGACGTAAGCCTCAAAACAAAAAAAGTAAAAAAATACATGAACTTACAAATAATTCATAAAAATGACTAAAATAAGATAAAATATTAACATATTGAACTTGATTGTGAAGTAGAAGTTATTACCAATTCAATAATCATTTTAATATTAGCATTGATGTCTTCATTCTCCTCATCATCAAATGCATTCATCCATTTTTTATTTTAAATATGTTACTATCTTTTACTATTATCCATTCATCATTAGATAATATTTCATTAACAATCAAAGGATTTATTTCATCATCACTAATTATTTACCTTTGTAATTTGAACTAGTTTTCTTTTAAATTTTTATTAAACATAACACAACCATTCAACCTTGTTCATTCATCCTATAGCTAATTGGTTCCTTCTTTTATATAATAGAATAATATATATATATATCATAATTATTCGATATATTTTACGCTAGCTGTCGACTACCTAATACAACCCTTCATTTTTCTCATCCATGATTTGGGACATGACAACGACAGTGTTATATTAATAATAATATATAATAAAAAATTTATAAAACATTACCAAAATAAGCATTACCATAAAATGCCTCAAGGCGTACGCCTCACTTAAAAAAAGGCATAAGCCTCGAGGCGCTCATTTTGCGCCTTAGTTTGAGGCCCATTTGGAGGCATGCGCCTCGAACAGTTTTTTTAAACGAAGGTTTATGCTGAAACACTTCCATGAATGAATTTGAAAAAGTTAGTTTAAATAACACTTAAACAAAATTGGAGAAGTCGCCAAATTTTATGGTTTGATTGTAGCCTACATATATAGTAAAGGATAGAGGAGCTAATTGACTATTAATCACACACGTGTACAAATAAACGAGACATAAGAAAATAGTCTTTAAGTACCCCATCCTTTCCTCAAGGAGAAGCCCCAAATATCTTTACAAACAATAAGTAAAATATTTTAATATCTTGAAGTACAAGAACTACACTATATATATATATATATATATATATATATATATACAAAAAATCGGTCACCCAAATGCTCCTCAGAAACACTCAGTAATTGTAAATCTACTTGTGTGTGTTAAGTATCAAGATTACTAGACACCTCAAGTCACACACTGGCTGCTAAATACTAAAATATTGCCTCAGCTTTTGTGTTGGCAGCCTCAAGGGATAACTTATGCCGAATAAGATGTTTTAATTACAAGTTAAGCCACTGCAAATCATTACCTTTTTAGCCAAGTCTACCCCCTCATTGAACTTAGGAATAAAAAAAAAGTTCGCATGCAGCGATTTCCTTAATATATAATGAAATTGCATTCCTTGCATAATTAGCAATCAAGATATTTATTATGTGTGGTCCATCAGCGAATCTAAGGTGGCAATATTCTTGCTATTGTTATTTAGTTGAGTTATTATCTGTGTAGGTCAAATTCTTAACATGCATTAAGCTATCACTTGGCATAACAAAGGTCACTCCACTCCAAATTTTTGCGAGATTTTAACATCAGAGAAGTGCATTGGTAAAGGAAGTCTTTATTAAGGGGTTGTTTGGTTTGAAGTAAAATGAGAGTAAATTATTCCAAATGCTGGGATTTTTAGAATATTAGTGTTTGGTTTGAAGTATAACATATGTAGTATAAAAGTTTGATGTGTTCATAGAGCTGTCAAAAACGGGTCACAGGTCGGGTTTGGGTTCAACCCGAAATTGACCCGACACTGTTCAACCCGACCCGTTTTTTCAAACGGGTCGGTTTTCCGAACCCGAACCCGACCCGCTTCGGGTCCGGGTCAACCCGAACCCGATCCGCTTCGGGTATATTTTATTAAATTTTTTATTTAATTCAATTTATTTAAATCTAAATTATTAAGGAAGATTACTTCATTAATTTAAAATAAATCAAGATTAATTTAATTTGGGCAACAATCTTATAATTTTTTTGAAATATTATTTATTTATTCATAAAAATCCTAAAATCCTATTAAATTAATTAAAAACGGGTCAAACCCGGGTCGATTTCGGGTTTCCGGGTCAACCCGAACCCGACCCGGTTTTACAAACGGTCGAAATCTCTAACCCGAACCCGACTCGGTTCGGGTTCGGGTTGACCCGAACCCGAAATTTTCGGGTCGGGTCAAATGTTGACAGCTCTATGTGTTCATAATGCACCATCTAGTGTAAATTAGGTGTATTTGGATCCCCTCCAATTTGGGCAATTTTCAAATACATCACAAATTCATCGCCTTTACTGCCACCCGTTGTCACTGCCATCAATTGCCATTGCCTCCCACCATTGGCTGCCATCGATCGTCGTAGCCATATGTTGCTAACTCCCACCGCTTGTCGTCATTGGTGACCACCTTCAACCCATCACCACCGCTTCCGCCATCCATCACTGGCCACCACTGTCGGTCGCCACCCAACCTACGACAACAACCTCCATTGGTGACCACCTGTTATTGTCAGATGCTTCCCCCATCGTCAACCACCACTATCATTGCCATCCACCAACCATCACAATCTTTGAATTTTACACTACATTAATTTAAACTCTATATAAGAACTAATATTATGGAAGGAGGAAATATGATATGTAGAATAGTTAAGACAAAAGGCAAGAGATGTAAGTCTTAATCAAGTTTGATTCATTAGAAGTGAAGATTATAGGATTTTAGTTAAAGGTGAAAATGCTATTTTTAGAAATTATTATACGATTTTAAGAAAGAATTATTTTGGAAGAGTATAAAGAATGATATAACAAAGTATATTACAGTTTAATCCAAAAAAAACTAATTGGAATTAGCTTTGAAGAAGATGCATATAAATATAGCTTTAGGTTCAAGTGATATACTTATTGGGATTTTGAAGGAAATTGTAGTGATTTGATTAATAAATCTTTTCAGTAGAATTTTAAAGATTAAGAGAATGCAAAATGATTGGAGAAGAAGCATTTTGTTACCAATTTCTGGGAGCAATGTATATATTCAAAAGAGAAAAGAAAGGATCTGTGCTTTCTCTTTATTGATCTTGACTAGCCATGAAAATTCATTTGGTGCACATTAAGGGAAAAGTATGTTTTGATGTTCTTAAAGATGTGCATGTAGCATTAACTAGTGTTATAAATAGTTATAGTGTGAGAGTTTACATGAAACATTAACATTAAGTGCATGGTTATTGTAAGTTTAAATCAAACATCAACATTGAGTCCATATCCTTTTATATTGGTTGTGCAAGCCTTACAAATGATTATCTAAGTTAGGTACTGTTACGCCGGTTCAAGTAGAGCCGGCCCAGCATATCTATAGGAGGCGGATCAAGCCCGCCTCCTCCCCTAGTTTCCGCCAAACAGATGGGGCCCACCCCATCTAATTTGATTTCAAAAAGAATAGAGGGGGGCGGTAGGCTTTTAGGAGGGAAATTGGATTAGGAAGGTTTGGGTATTAAGGTGCATGAGGGAATAAGGGAATTTTATATTTTGATTGATTGGAAAATTAGGGTTCTTTGTGCTTGGGCTCTAGACTCTCTTGTCTAGAGATTTTGGGAGAGACGATCCTCCTCTCGAATTGAGGATCTCTTGTATCTTGCTTGGTATTTGTTCCTTTTGCTTTCTATAAAGACTTTGCTATAGTGTGCTTGCTTTTCTATGACGTTTCTATATTTTTCTCGCTGAATTCACTGATTTGGTTAGGTTTGCTTGCGAACTCAAGTAGATCCTATAGGATTACTTGCGAACTCAAGTAGATCTGATAGGATTACTTGCGAACTCAAGTATTTCTTATCAAATTGGTATCAGAGCAAGTCGTGGGATCGGTGGAGGTCTGATTTCAACAAATTTCAACGGTGAATATTTGTCCGGATGTAAGGGAGATTGCTGTTTTTGGAGTTCCAAATCCAGAATTTGTGATTTTACAAACTCCAGATTGTAATGGCGGCCAAAAAGGTGGATGCTCTGAAGGAAAGGTTTGAAGGGGAGATGAATCAAATCAAAACGACGGTGTAGGAAAGGATTTCCTCCATGGAAGGACAAATCGTTGATCTTCGAGACATGATGAAGAAGATGTTAAGATTCAAAACCAAACGCGCTTCTGTGGCAAAGGAGGGGGGAAAAAGTACGAATCGAAAATTCGTAGGGAGGAAGATGAGGGAAACAGGAAGAGAAAGAGAAGACCCCATCTGGGCCTGTTTAGAGGGAAGAAAAAGGAGTGGATATGGAGACCGCTAGAGGGATACTATGGTCGTCGAGGTGTGCTTTTGAAGACAAAAGGGGGATTTCGAAGGGGGTTTGGGCTATGGTATAACAAGGGAAGACGGGAGAAATCTGGGTTCACCTAGCACTTAGGATAGGGAAACTATGGAAGAATCCGGGAATGTGGGTGACTAGAAGGTGAGGAAGTTGAAGATGCCCATATTCGAAGGAGAAGACGCGTATTGGTGGATTTACAAGGTGGAGCGATTCTTTGCCGTTAATAGGCTGATTGAGGAGGAGAAGCTGACCCCAACAAGATTGTGCTTGGAAGGAAAAGCCCTGTTGTGGTATCAGTGGATAGATCAGAGGAGGCCTATCAGGAACTGGAGGAAATGCAAAGACTGCATAATGGAACTAAGTGTTGATTCAGTGGAAGAACCTCCCTGACTACGAGGCCACGTGGGAACTATTCGAGAGGACGAAATAGCAGTTCCCAGATTTTCACCTTGAGGACAAGGTGATTCTTTGGGAGGGCGGTATTGTTACGCTGGCTCAAGTTATGCCGGCTCAAGTAGAGCCAGCCTAGCATATCTATAGGAGGCGGATCAAGCCCTCCTCCTTTCCTAGTTTCTGCCAAACAGATGGGGCCCACCCCATCTAATTTGATTTCAAAAAGAATAGAGGGGTGGTTTGGGGGGGGGGGCCTGGATTACTTCAAGGAGTTAATAGGAAAATACTTGGTCAAACCACCTTGTGTTTGAACACAAGTAATAGCTCCTGCATACTTGGTCAAACCACCTTGTGTTTGAACACAAGTAATAGCTCCTGCATACATATCTTTAATGATTTGAATATAAGCATTATTAACTCCTTTTTTTTAAGAACTCTCCATAGCACTTCTTTTGGATTTTATCATATGCTTTCTCTAAATCAATAAATATCATATGTATATCCTCCTTATTCTCTTTATATTTCTCCATCAAACATCTCAATAAATGTATGGCTTCCATAGTAGACCTACCCGACATGAATCCAAATTAATTTTGAGAAACATTAGTATCACGCCGCAACCTACGCTCCATAACTCACTCCCATAGTTTTAAAGTATGACACATTAACTTAATTCCTCTATAATTTGCACAATCTTGTGCATTACCTTTATTCTTAAAAATAGGAATTAACACATTCATTCTCCACTCATCTGACATATTTTTAGTGAAAATTTGTTATAATAAGTGAAAATTTATAATATTAGAGAAAATTCTTTGAAGATAAATACCTTAAAATTAGTAGAAAATAATAAATATATGACATATGATTTTAGTGAGTGTAATATTAATAATTATTAATCAATAGTATTAGCAGATAAGGTGATACCTATATTTCATAGGTTTAAACAACTTGAATTTATTGTCCAGAAGAATGGAGATGTAGGTGAGGAGATTGCTTCTAGATTTAATATTAGATGGTTAAAATGGAGATTACCTTAAGAGTATTATGCGATAAGAAATTATCGTGGAGTCTTGTAGTAAATTTTATAAAACTACAATAGATTGATGATGTTGTGTCATTTATAGATCCGTTTGTTGGGTAGCCAAAAAGCCTTTGATATTTTAAGTTGAGTGTAATAGAAATGAGAATACTAAAATAGATTTGTGACAAAACTAGAAAGGATAAATTAATGAATGATTAGATTAAAGGAATAATTGGAGTGACATTTAATGAAGATAAGTTTTAATTAAAAATAAAATTATGTGGTTTGGATGCATGATGAAATGTTGAAAATGCTCTTACTAGACTTGCAGATTAAATTATTGTTAGAGAAATAAGAAGGAGAAGGCTTAGACCTAAGGTTATATGTATGGAAGTTGTTCAAAATGATTTGCTAAGATTAAGCTTAACATCTGGCAACACTCAACATGAAATAATGGAAAATGAGGATTCTCCAATTAGTTGGGAAAACGCTAATAATCATAATAAATTAATTATATTAAGAGATTGACAAAGACTATTGGTTATCATAATGGATGTCATGTTAGCGTGTCTGTTTAATGTGATTGATTTGCGAATCCAATCATTCAATTAAAAGTGACAAAAAATTCCTTTTATTTTAATCAATTGAAAATTTATGAAACTACAACTTGATTATCTATGTTGTAAATGTGAATATTGAGCGGCAAAAAGTGAAAAAATTAGAAAATATAGATACTATAAGAGTGGTGGAAAGAGTAATTATTGAAGAGAAGATAGTGAAAAAATAAACTCTAGTGGTTTGAACATTGACAACAAAAAATAATAGATGCACCACATATGCAAATATAATTGATGTCAAAAGTATATGAAGGAAAAGAGGTTGGTCATAGGTAACTACTTCAACTATGGTTAATTTGGCCTTCCCCTCTTCCTTTCTAGACCATTAATGCCAACTTGCTATCTCATTTGCATCCTGCATTTTGACATGAATTGATTATTTTAGGATTGTTCTAGTATCTTCCTCCTACAAGATACCATATGATATGTAAAGAGCATTAATGTAACATCTATGGAAGAAAGGCTAGAAAATCTTGTCGGAATTTTAGAAAAGTTAAATGTGTCATCTTCTAGCTATGAAATATGTGTGAAAGTTATGCATTCATTCTTGTGCCCATATGCATATTGATTTTTCACAAGGTTTTGAAAATCAGATTGGACGTGGAACCAAAATAATTGGAGTTTCACGGTTCAATGGTTTAATCGGGTTGAATCGAGGGACATAATACATATAAAATTTATTTAAATGTAATATACATTATTTTATAATTAAAATTTTAAAAGTGTATACATAACAACCTTGATCAAAGCTGGTGAACAAGTTTGCTTAAGATTCAACATAAAGCTCGTTAAGAAAAGCTGGTGACAAGCTCGATTAAGGTTCAACATAAAGCTAGTTAAGAAACTCGATTAACCATTGATATGAATATAAGTATATGCATGTTATAAATATAACTATATGAATATTAAATAGATTTAAAAATTAAAAAATAATAATATAAATGTATAAATATAAATATGGATTTTAATAAGAATAATATTAATATAATATAGAAAATTTATTATATAAAAAATTTATCTTTTTAACTTTTATAAATATCCAATATCCATTGTAGCTGCTCGCATTCATAACCTAGCCTAATTTCATACCCTATTTCTCATCTATGATTCACATAGTTTTTTTAATCCCACATCATAAGGGAGTTTTAAGAAGTTATCTTTAGATTGTGTAAAACACAAGCCACTAGTAAAAAATCAAGCTTTGTGAGGTGCCAGCTATGTATTCTTAATGAGTTCGCTTGCATATCTTATAAACGAATATTTAAAATGTTAAAAAAAAATTTATAAAGCAAAAATGTACTATTAAAAAAATTTATTAAAAAAATATTTTGTAGAACCGGCCTGTTCATCAAAATTAGGTCCGGTTCATCAAAATTAGGACCGGTTCGACGGTTTTCTATCGATCTAGCGGTTCAAACCGGTTTGAGCTGATACAACGCAAATCCGGTTTTTAAAACCGATCGAATCAGCAACTTGACCGATTCACAGTCAAAATAGCCTATTCAGTTTGGTTTTCAAAACATTGATGCTACAAGAATGAAGGATTTGTGATTCAGTTTATTCTTTTTCTTCTTTTGGTTACTGTAAAATGTTCATAGAATTTACTGCACCACTGAGTTATAATCTTACTATGCAGGCATTTTATAAAGTGTTCCGTAGCTGGGCTTCAAAAAAGTTCATGACAGGCTGGTAAGCTTATTTTCTTTTTAAATTTTAAAAAAACTTATTACTAAGTGAACAGTGTTATCATATCATCTTTAGTCACTTATTTTTCATGCTATTTTTGGTTTTGTAAAGACGTTGTAGAAAGTAGAAGCTTTTGTACTCAGTAAGTCAATGGCAGGCAAACTACCATCAGGATAAGTATTCAGTGTCCTTACTCTAATGAAGTCATGAAGATACATTTAATTCTTCCAATATCTTCATGTACTTTTCTACTTTTGTGCTTTCAAGGATTATTGATACAAAGCTTCCATAAATGCATACAAAGACATAGTATATTCAGAGGATAACAACCGCATTAATGTTTGCACGATTTATTTATCATTTCTATTTCTTTGATGAAAGTTTTTTCTATAAAGAGGGAGTGAGTATTTGCTGCTGTAATCCAGACAGAATGGACTGGAAAGACAACGGGCTTTGAATTAGATGGTTTTAGGTTTATTTAATATAAATGTATTTGGCTTATCTAACACTTGAACTTAATTCCATTTTGAATTAATTCTCTGCTGGTTCCATAATTCTGTTTTTTGTTTGAGGCATGTCCTTTAGAGTAATCTTTTCATGTGCTGCAGCATTGAAAGGTGATGGCAAGGAGTGCCCATAAGGTAATATGAAAGAAATATTTGAAACGTTTTTCGGTAGTAGTATAACTTGATGAGTATAACAAACATAAAATCAAATGGCGTTTGTTTAATAAATCTTGGTGTATTAGTAAACACCAAAATAATTTTGATATATTGTAGAATCTTGTTACTGCTGACTTTTTTGGTTAGGATTATTGTTCAAATATTCAAATGCTTCAGTTTGGAACCTTATTATCTCTCTTTGTGTGCATGAATTTTTGCGTGAGTTCAAGCGTGTCATAGATGTTGTTAATTATGTACACTGAAGTGCCATAGTAAGGACAATTCATCATTTGAAACTGGCCTTAGGCATTGATCGGGTATAGCTAGTGGGTGATTGCTGATCATTTATATTTGGCAATTCCATGATATTTGTTATATTTAAAAGTAGTAAGATATTGAAAGAAATATTTTCTGTAGTAAAATATATGATGTTGGAGATATAATTTGCTTATGTTAACCAATTATTATTATTTGAAATGAGATTAAAGCTTATGCTTGATATTGAAGTCCTCTGATAAAGTTTTTATTTTAATTGTAAAATCCTTTTCAACACGTGTTTTCAAATGCTAGGTCGTGTGATTTTGAGAAACACGGTTAGCCCTGCCTCCTACTTATCTTGTTTAATAAAGTCTCTAACTTTCCTAAGGTCAGGAACAGATTTGATCCAGATTTATTCTTACTGCATGAGGATTTGAATCACCAGTGCATAGTTGGACTGCCATGCCAGACTGCCCATTTTTTCAAAATTCAAACTATGTTATGGAGTTAGCTTGTCATGCATAATATAATTGGCATAATTATGTAATTCTGATATTCCAAAATCTGACACAACAATAAGTATTTGAATGGGGCGAGCATGAACTACTATAGCTATAATTAGTGAAATACCATATTTCACACCATAGTTACCTACAATAACATGAATCAGCATCATCATCCAAATCATAGTTTCTACTAGCAAAGCTTTCTTGTTGAAACTTGTATTTGTTCCAAATGGTAATAGTAGTAAATGGGAACTACTCAATGTTTGTTGATTCAGGAGGCTTTGGACATTCAAAAATTTCAGAAGCAAGATAAAATCTATTAAGGGCAACAACACAAATCCACCAATGCTTCTCTATCTTTTAAGCATCACCAAGATGGTGTTCAATATTAAAAGTCCTTTAATTTGGATTATTCAAAAGGATTATAGGATGAGGAGTTTAAATTGCTTGATATGAAAATAAAGAGGGGTTTGTACTTATAATAATCCACACACTGAATCATTGGTCCCCTTCCTTGTGGTGTTTGTTATGAATTTTTTTCCTAATTGCAAGAAGAACCTCTATACAAGTTATCCTAGGTTTAGGAGTTTGGTTTGCTTTTTAAATTTAAATATTTGGCATATCTTTTTCTTATAAATACTAGCATGTATTAAGTTTTTATTATCATGAATGAAATTAAATTCATTACCCTACAAAAAATTGTCCTCTCTCAAGTGTCTGACCACACCCCTATCTATCATAGCTCTCCTCTCTATAACCTAGAGGAAGGAGAGAGGGTAATAATTTCTTAATTGCCGGAGTAATAGGAATTACTAGTAGAAAAGAAGAATATTAGGTGACGAGAAGAAAGGGGTAGGAAGCTTCAAAAGAACATTGAAGCATGCAAGAAGTAATTGAGGATTCATCAAGGAGAAGAGGTAAATGTTAGTAGTAAGAATAAGATGTATTTTAATTTAATTTTTCTACTTTCAGATTCATCTTTAGAATATTCTTCTCTCTTAAATGACACTCATTTTGTAACAGTATTACTCCTAATACCTCAGTCAACTTCCAAGTTATTGGCACTACTCAAATGTCATATCTAGCATTATATAAGTTAATTCCATCAAAAATAGCCTTCATGTTAGAATAATCAAGCCACCCTTTCATTTAAGATTGAGAGGAGGTGCCACCATTATAATCCCTCTTAGTTTGGAATCACTTTCAATATTTAGACCATACACCTTGGAAAAAGATGATAAATTTAACACTGACAACCTAGGAGCCAAATCATTTAACTTACTAGTATAGAAGAAATTTCCATTGAGCCAAGGAGGCCCTTAAAGTATGTTAAATAAGGTAGGCACCAATATAATAGAGTAAATGGTTGTCCGAAGGGCATTTGCACTTAAAAAATTGGAAAATATTATAATGACTAGTTATGGATCCCATGACAAGAGAGTAATATTTGATGAGCGTAAGGGGATTGGTTGAGGCTATTTGACCATAAGGGAGAAGAGTAAAAATCCATGCTTTTATAACAAAATTGAACTTTCATTCAAATTGGATTTGAGGTTTGAAACCTCCTTATACAAATATATCATTGATGGTGCAAGGAAATTGGACAATTAGGTGAAATTATTTGAAATTTTTTTCTACATATAAAATTTAGCATATATAGAAAGTCTTTTTTGTTTAGTTAAATATTTCCTTACATAAATGAATGCGGTAGAAAGGAGATTTCTGAAAGGAGATTTCAAAACCATGATTTGTTAAGGATTATGTAGTCCGTTAAAGGGCTAATGAATAATCAATTCTATCTTATTAACCACAAAAGGTGATAAGTTGGTATGATGGAATTCATTAAGACTAGAAGAAGAGCAAATTTTGTAGACATCTTTCATGAAGTAAACAAGTCATTGCCCTTAGATCTCTTTAGAAGAGAGATCAGTTTCGTAAAATTAATGACAATGTTATTAGAATAACTTTTGCACTTGATGAAGCTATTTCTGTAAGGAGCATTTTAGAAGCATGCTCCAAATACATTACTGTTGAGCTAAGGAACCTAACCAGCCACAACAATAAAGGAGGAGAGCTTCTTCAACAAATAACAAAAAAACAGATGAGTGAAAAGAATTAGAAGGGAAGGATCTTATTGCCAATAGAAATAGAGGATGAGCATAAAATGACCCATTACAAAAGCAAAGAAAGAGATGAGTTCTTTATACCAAACATTACATAAAATCTAGTTTTATTGGTGCAATGGTACACTAAGGAAGTAAGAAGAACTTCATATTTGGAGCTTAGGAGAAAAAGTTTGGTGATTTAACACACGAAAATAAGTTTAGATTATTTTACTATGAATTTCACTTTTATTGTATTTAATGAGGATATATAATTTTATTAGATTTAGTTTTTATAATATGGATTAATTCTCCTTTCCAATAAACTTAAGTATAAATGTGAATTATTTGTTAGGATTATATTTTAGATAGGATAAAATTTGATATTTTTATAAAGGATAGAAACATATCATCAAATATTTTATTGATTGAAATTATGGCTCAAGATAAGTTAAAATAATTACGCATGAGGCCATTTATAGTTATAGGGAGTTAGCGAATATTTAGTTTAAAGAATGCCACAGTGGATTATAAATTATCACCTCTACCTTGAGAAACAGGTTATATACAAAGCCAAATAGATTTATTGCTTGCATTTGAATCATTACTGAATGAATTGAAATCAATGATCTCTCTTTTATCTCTCCTAACTTTTGGATTTTAGCTTTTCCTGCTTTCTCTCACTCTTTCCCAATATCATTTAGTTCTATTACCAGATGTCAATTTGGTACTTTAGCCAAAACTCATTTCTACTTCCATGTTCTCACATAACTATGCCCTTTGTCTCATTTTCTTTTGAGGTTCTCATGTATGGATAATTCTCGATGCTTTTGACAAGAAATGTTTTTTGTCTTGATTACCTTCATCGACTTTGCAAGTTTTTTATTTTCACTTCTAAGTCTTTTTCCCATGTTGTATTCTTCCCTAAACACAACTTCAACCTATTATGATTCTCACCTCCATCTATTCCATTCGAAGATTGCAACATTATAAAACCATTTTCTTTTAAGATCGTGATCCACGATTGCTGTAGGTTATCACGATCTCACTTGCAACCCTCTTACATCAAATTTGCAGGCTTCAAATGCGTTTATCCCTCAAGCTAATGTATTTTGGTCTTGTGAAAACTCTATCTGAACCATTAGTTTCGATGTGAAGCCGCTATTCTTTATGGTTCGATTTCAATGCAGGTTCTTCTTATATAACTCCACCCAGTCGTTTAAAAAGTTTTGTTCGTGGCAACTCCTGGTTTGTTCACTGCTCATGTGATTATTTTGCTAAGTTTTATAATCTGTAAACCCTTACGTTAGTCATTTTGCCACCTTTGCATGCATGTCTCAAAGCTTCCACATCCACTTCTGCTTCTTCAATTGCTGACTCTTTATCTCCGTATTTTCCTTAAATCACAATTCTGTCTCTTGAAACTTGAAGCATCGGAGTGTTCATGATATCAGCTTAGCAGTTAACCCTCAACAGAGTGCCTTAAGTCTTCATTGTGATCCCTATCTTTTGAATGTTGTAAAACCGATTACTCCTTTCGATTCCAAGAATTTAGCAAACCTGTCACTATGTGTGACCAAGTTGATGGCCTCCCCTCTTATTATGATGGTAGATCTCAACTAAACTATCTCGCAATTGCCACCTTTCTGCTTAGCTAGAGTTTTGATGCCTCTTAAAATTTTTTTGTAATATCCTGTTATTCTTGTAGAAACTCATTATTGGTCATTGAATTTGTTCAAAATTTTCCATTATTTGCTTCACGGATTGTTTCTGGCTACCATTTTGGACCACTTTCAGCTGCATCAGGCCATCCCAAACTGATTCACATCCATACCCATTTGACTTTATTGCACTATTTTGGAGATAATAACAATAAAGCACTTACTGAGTTCCAGAAAGAGGAAATACTAAAGTTAAAAAATTTATTGATATCACTTTGAAAAAAGTTCTATAGTATGTATTTGTTCTCTTACATTATATGGTATTATCTTTTTTTCTCATGCTTTTATAATACCAAAAATGCCCAATCTCAACTCTTGGATTATCGATTCAGGAGTTACATATCATATGACAAGCTCTTCACATAAATTTATTTCATATAGTTCTTATTCTTACAATAAAAAATAACTTTTGTTGAATTCTCCTTGATGCTTGTTGCTGGCTAAGGAGAAATTCTTATAAATAAATCCCTCACACTTTGAAATGTCCTCTACATACCTAAATTATTCAACTTATTATCTATCCAAAGTTGATTATAGACTTATAATATTGTGTTTTATTCTAGCCCTCACATCTTGTGTTTCAAGAACAAGGCATAAGGAGGATGATTGGACCTATTAAAAAAAGATTGGTTTTATCACCTTGAGGAATCTAATATCCAAGGAAGCTTTAAACTACCTATTATATTATCTTTCTTTTTGGAAACCTTTAAATTCAATAAAGAAAGGATATGGCTCCACACCAAAGTCTTGGCCATCCTTTTTTTCATTATTCTCATAACTATATTTTCTTTATTATTTAAAATTATTATATTGAAAGTTTTCATTATAATATTTATAAATTTACAAAACACTCGCGTATCAATTATTCAATAAATCACTCAAACTCACAAGCCTTTTCCTCTCATTGACAGTGATATATGTAGACCATCTTTTACACCTAATAAGGCTTAAATTGCGCAATGTGATATTTATGCATTTTTCATCCATGAAGCGAAAAATAAGCCTCAAAATCAAAAAAAATTGTGAGAAGAAAATGAAGCTTAAAATTGATTTCTTTGTATACTAATCAAATAATATATTAAATGATGACATAGTAACATTCTATTGAACTATAAAGCAACAAATTGACATATATGAACAAAAAATTGCACAAGATATAAAATGATAAGTAATAAATTGCATGAAATGGAATTAACATGTAAATATCACTATTGTAAAATAACATCAAATATAAGATTTGTTTAAAAATATAATATAACATCAAGTTCAATTCTAAGTTCTTTCTTTCCTAGTTCCCTACTCATCAATATTTAATTTCTAAAGAAAAAAAAGTAATAGTATAATATCTTAAAAGTCATTTGCACTATCATCACTGAGGGCATCTTCATTTAACTCGTCATAATTATTCTCTTTTGCCTCATCGTATGTGGAGTCTAATATCTAATACGTCTACTCTCCTAACCAGGTCATCAGAAGGCCGACGTTTTATTTGACCAAACCATCTAAGACGACTCTCTTTAATCTTATCTTCCAATGGAGCTACTCCAACATTTTCACATATATAGTCGTTTCGCTTTCTGTCTCTATGAGTGACACCACTCATCCACTTGAGCATCCTCATCCAATGTTTTGAAAACCGGACCGGCCGGTTCAACCGGTTCAACCGTGAACCGGTCTGGTGGCCGGTCCAATCAAGCTCCAGAACCGGCTCTACATCAAACCGTATCAAACCGAATTGAACCGGCGGTTCAACCGGTGAACCGTTGAACCGGTCCGGTTGGTAAAGAACTAGTCGGTTTATAAAAAAAATTATTTTTGTTTTAATTAAAATTAAAAAATATATATTTTAGTTAATTAAAATTTTTAATACTTTTTAAATATTTTTATTAAGTATGTTGATTAATATCACCATAATACATGCAAGTTATCTTAAATAACTCACATAGTTTGTTTTGTAAAAAGAGTGCACTTCTCACTTTATAAAGGGTTGGAGGAAACATCCTCAAACTCTTCCTATGATGTGGGACTAAAAAACTAGCATGAATAGTTTAGAATGTGAATTTGGTCTTCAAATTTTTGCTTAGTTGGGCTACAAATTTGGATAATATATATTATAAATTTACTATAATATATATTATAAATTTATATATTATATTAAATATTATTCTTATAAATATATTTAATTATAAATATATAAATATATTATTTTTAAATGATATTTATATTTATAATTTTGAATTATATATATTTTTAAATTTATAAATATATTAAATGGTCATATATTTAATTATTTATATTATATTAATGATCATACATTTTTTATATTATAAATTTATATATTATATTAAGTATTATTCTTATAAATATATTATTCTTAAATGATATTTATATGTATAAAATTTTATTATATATTTTAAAATTTTATAAATATTATTAAATATTCATATATTTATATTATATGATTTTTATTTTAATAATTTTTAATAATATTATTATTTATTACATCATCCGGTTCGACCCCGGTTTAATCGGTCGAACTGGTCGAACCGTGAACCTCTCCCTCTTCCGGTTCGTTGTCCGGTCCGGTTTTCACAACCTTGTCCTCATCTCTACTTGTCTTTTAATGGCCAACATTCATAAAGTATTGCGGGTCTCATTATCATCGTATAGAGTTTTCCCTTAAGTTTGAGGGGTGTTTTTCTATCACATGACAGGCCTGATGCATTCCTCCACTTCAACCATCCAACTTGAATTATACTAATAATGTCCACATCAATTTCACCATTACTTTGAACAATAAACTCGATATATCTAAAACGTGTACTCTTATTAATGACTTGATCGGCCGAAGTCACAGTACCCCCACTATATTTATTACTACTAAAATTACACTCTATGCATTCGAGTTTAGATCTACTCAAACGAAAACCTTTAGACTCTAAGGCTAACCTCCATAGTTCAAGTTTATCTTTAACTCTCTCAAGTCTTATCAACAAAAAGAATATCATCAGTAAAAAACATACACTATAGTACATCTTCTTACAAATGTCTAGTAAGAACATCCATGACTAGAGCAAAAAGATATGGGCTTAAAGCTGATCTTTGATGTAATCCAATTGAAATAAGTAAATACTTGGTCAAACCACTTTGTATTTGAACCAAGGTTGTGAAAACCAAGACAATGAACTGTAAGGAGAGGTTTACGGTTCGACCAATTCGACCGGTTCAATCGAGGTCAAATTGGATGATGCAATAAATACTAATTTTATTAAAAAAAAAACATAATAATGATGAAATGATACCAAATATGTGATAAAAATTAAACAAAATTAAAAACTACAATGCATAAAACTCACATAACTAATTAAAAGGGCATAACTAATAAGGAGAAAGCATTAATGGATTTAAAATGAAAACAATAAAACTATAAAAATGCATACACACTATAAAACTCTTGTAGATAATGAAAAGTGTAAGTAGTAACAGAAGGAAACAAAAGGAAAATAGTAACAAAACATACCACTTCCTAGGGATATAGAGATCCACCTGTTGTCCCTCTTCATTCTACATTTTGTCACCGAGCAAAGTGAAGAATTACCACAGACCTTAACAATATAACAACCAACTTATAGTCAATAAAGAAAGGAGTCAACCCCTCAAAAACAACAAGTAATCAAGCTCCCAAAAAACACAAAAACTGATAATTATAAACATAATAAAATGGATTTGAAGATGAGAACGAAACCATAGGTCAAAATAGAGATCTAATAATCTTTGTGAAATCAAAAGATATAAAATCGAGCAATGGAAAGAAAAGAAATAATGAATTTGCCAAAGTGGAAGTCTATGCGATGGCAGCGCGAAAGGGAAGTTGAGACGAACGTCAGAAAGGGTACATTTTATAGCAAAAACCCTAGGAGCTTTTTTTCCTAAAAAAATAATAAAAATTATTATCACTTTTCATTATCAAACATACCCAAAAGTCCAAACTAATACATAATATCCATACCATAAAATCAATGGAGACAACATGTGGATGGACTGGCACGATGTACACAAACTAAGAAGGGAAAACAATTATCGAGATTGAGTGGAGAAGCACAATATCTTCTATCTTATGCATTCGTTGAAGAAAATCGGCCGACAGGTTTGAGCAAAGTCACGAATGGCTCGGGACGGAGAGCCTGGAGAGGAAGGAACGAATTGTCTTATGGGAGGGAATTCACGTGTGTTTTGCCTCTCAAGGCACTCCGTTCAAAAATTCATCATTTTATGTTCATCGGATGATTGTGATTCAAGCAATATAAGAACTAGGCGGTTCTTCTAAAACCCGCCGGTTCAACGATTATCTGATTCAACTAGAAAAAAATCGGTTTTTCCCCTATTTTGGCGTTGAATACTTTTAATTAAGGAATCAGACCAGCTGCCGGACTGGTCACCAGTTTAACTGGCCGATTCGGTCCCATTTTTAGAACTTTGGTTTGAATGCAAGTAATAACTTCTACATATATATCATTAATTCTTGAATATAAGCATTATTACCCCCCTTTCTTTTCTAATACTCTCCATAGTACTTCTCTTGAAACTATTATATGTTTTTTCTAAATCATTATCCAAAAAATCAGATATTGTCATATTTTCTTCTTATAATTCAGAGTGTCACATCCAATTTGTCATTCATAATTCACTCATCATTTGATGTCATATCCTGACAAAGTAAAGGATTGTTGTCATTCTTCAACCCTTCTTTTAAGTATCTATCCTTCAATATCTTGTAGCACATGATGTACGCTAAGGAATTCATATTTAAGATTGACAGATATTTTCTCATCTTCATGTGCACTTGATTATACATGTTCCGATTGCATGTACATCCATATAAAGAACATGTTTATCTCAAACCTAACAACAAATTTTATATTTATGGAGTGTCATTATCAAATTGTATCCACCACTCAAATGAGGTATAAGTAAATGAGTATAATAAGTTGAACTGTAAAATGAATCATTTTGGCATACAAATTTTTTTCCAACACAGTAATAATTCAAATTACTTGGAGATTGTTTTGAAATTGTCTTTTTTCTGATGTAGTCCAAAGAAGTCCTTATTCCAAAAAGGTATCAATTGCATGTCAGCATTTGCTTTCTTATATGAATGAGCTATAAGCCTATCTATACTGTTGTATAATCTCAATTTTATTTCAAAGTTTATTGACTTATTTTCTGCTTATTGAAATTGAGGATTCAAATTATAGCATGTTGCATGTAAAATGAATATGAAGCCTTCGTTCCTACTTTTTATTGATAATATCCTAATTTTTCCTATAGCCAACCTTCGCCTCATAAGTTATGGTCAACCAACTCATTCGCTTCATCCACTTTACCTTATTTATCACTAAATTAAAATATTTGATTTAAAAATTGTTCAGTGTTTTTATGGTTTTTAAATTTATTTTTTATAAAATGCTTTATCGGTGTGTGCTTTTATTTCTCCATTATCTGGCTTCTATTTTTTTTTTGGAGCTAAAATGTTATGCAATGTCATTTTTAGCTTTTTAAATAAATGGTTACTTTATACAGGAATAAAAATCTCTTTGCTCTTGAAGGTAGCTAAACTGAAGCCGCTCTGAAAATTAAATATCTCAGGACTAATTCCAAAATTGATATTTGTAATATTTATCCAAACTGTTTCTCTAATAGCATATTGTGATGAAGCTTTATTTACATGATTTATCTTTGCAATATATTATGCATATATAAATTTGGACCTAGAAAGTATTTTTAAAAATCTAATAACTCCGTATTGTAGGAGTTGTCTTGCGGTATTAGGCACAAAACTAAGAGAAATAAAGAATTACAACAATTTGTAAAGAAAGTAAAGCTAGGATTTTAATGTAATTAACTTCAGCTCTGTGAGTATCATTTCTATCCATTGCTGTAACTTATTCAAATCAAAGTGGATATGAATTTATTTCAGAATCCACATGGAACTTAGTATTTCTTTGTTATTTATTATTTGCTAAAAATATTCTTGAAATTCAATTTGGCAGCGTGATCTTATTTCCAATAGCTGTCACTTTCTTTATCACCTGGTGGTTTATTCATTTTGTGGATGGATTCTTCTCTCCTATATATGCTCAACTTGGGATCAATATTTTCGGTAAGCATTTCATTCTCTAAATGACTTGTTGCGCTAAAATATTGTTATTTTATCTTATATTCTGAATGATCCATATATAAATTCCTTGGATTTGGTGGTTTCAGTCGATTCTTTGAAAGCCATTATCATTACCCAAATTAATACAATATTTAAGCCATGTAGAGGCTCTTAGGATATAATTTTAAGGTTTTTCTACTTAAAGTTGTCTGCTTCCGGACTCTGCTGCGTAGTGTTTGTGCCATTCTGTTTTGTTGTGACTAGGCAAGTACTTGTTGGATGTAGCTTCTCATGCATACCACCCATTGTTCTTTTTTTGCAAATGCGCATACATGTTGGGATGAAATAGTTGCTTCTCTTGCTCTTTTTCTTTTCTCACATTTAAGAATTTTTCTTTTCATTAGGTTGCCATTGCATGCAAATGCACATGCCTATTCTGTTCGCCTAGATATTAGTTTTGACCTTGTTTGTTCGAATTCATAATTTAATCTGTATTATTTTCATTGTAGGACTTGGTTTCGTAACTTCCATAGCATTCATTTTCTTGGTTGGAGTATTCATGTCGTCATGGTTGGGAACATCTGTACTTGGTCTTGGGGAGTGGTTTATCAAGAGGATGCCGTTTGTCCGTCATATCTACAATGCATCCAAGCAAATTAGTGCTGCAATATCTCCTGGTAATTTTAGTTCAGATATGCAAAATTTTCTATTGTGCATGCCTTTTGCTAACTCTACAGATGCAGATCAGAACACACAAGCCTTTAAGGAAGTGGTCATATTGAGACACCCAAGAATTGGTGAATATGCTTTTGGTTTCATAACTTCGACGGTTACTCTTCAGGTATGTAAGCAGAATATTTATGCATTTCCTTGATGAAACATCTTATTTCAATTCAATCTTTGTCCATTTGTTTTCTGCATGTACTCTATGAAGTGATTCTTTTGTTTTGTCCATATTTTCTCGGAAGTTGAAGTCATTACCACACTCTTTATATTAAGAAATTCACCTTTGTGTGTTCTCATCTCCCCCATCATCGGGCATTGATGCAATCGCTGACTTTTTTGGCCACCACCATCATTTAACTTCAAGCCAAACAAATAGTAATAGTCACTTTCTTTCCTTTTACACTCATCCAAATAACTTCAAACATTTTAAATACATTATATTTCTTTTACTCTGCATTCTTTTTTCAACAGATCAAACCGCCCCTAAAGGAATTATATGTCACCAAATCATGCCTCCTGGGTGATCCTTATTTATTTTGGTGCAGTTAGATTTATTTTATATTTAATTTTTTTTTTGCTTTTATATATCATATGACTCATATATTTTATAAATAAGAGGCATTTAGGATGTTGAATTTAGTCTTGAAGCAATACAATAATTCCTGTCCTTATTTTCTCCCTTATTTGTAGCCAAGGTGATCCTCTCTCTATTAGTTTTTTTTTTTGTGAGATGCCTAAACGAGTTATTATCTCACCAAATCATGCCTCTGGATGATTCACATAAATCCCTAGACATCTTGGTTCTTCCTTTCCTCAATCAGTTAGGCTCAGTTCTGAATGTAGGCTAATTAATCCTATTGCCTTTTTGTCAAGATATTTACTCTCTTAGCCGTGAGGTACATTGCATGCACGGGAAGAGACCTTAATTAAGGTTTGAGGTAGCCATCCTGCACGTAATAATCTTTCTACCTCTTTCAATTCCTCGTTAACTTCCACAGGGCTACTGCAATTTTTTTTAAAATGCGTCGTACTTGACTACTTTTTGTGGGTTTTGATAAGTTAATTTATCATTATTCTTTTAGGCTTCATTTGTGATGACTTTATTACTGTTTTTTAAAGTAAATTTTATTTAAAAAAATTTTTAAACTAAAATTTTTTTATTAGAAATATGCTTTAAAAACAATAAGAAAGCTGTCGTAAATGAAGCCTTGGTCATAGTTTTCCCTTTTATGTTCATCATGTTCTTGCTTGCTACCTAAATACTGATTCCATATTACACCACTTATTAGCAGAGTGGTTCTGGTGAAGAGGAACTTTTCTGCGTTTATGTTCCCACGAATCATCTCTATATTGGCGACATATTTATGGTAAACTCACGTGATGTCATTAGACCCAATCTATCTGTCCGTGAAGGAATTGGTAACCTTCTGATTACATCTTAGGCCTGTTTATCACTAGTGAAAAATTCAAAGTTTAACAATGCATTCTGTTGCATTTCTACAGAAATTGTTGTCTCCGGTGGCATGTCGATGCCCCAAATCCTCTCAACTCTGGAACCGCAAACGAGCCTTCGTGGATAGAAACTGACCATTTCGAAGCTAAGTCATTTAATTAATACTGAGTTTCCATGAATTTAGTTCTGTTGGATTGTTGGAGCTGCCGTAGCTCTTTGTATAGGCCTTGCATTTGACTGTTGAACTTGTATAATTTTTCCTCTTAGGTCTGTAAAATATAGTAGATGGCGGCGTTGATGGCTAATATTATTTTGAATCTTTTGATGCCTTATTTTCATTTTCTTTGCATTTAGATGGTGCTTTCTTTCCTTACTGTTTGGTGGAAGTCCCAGAAGTCTCTGTAGTCTCATTAAACTTTTCACATCTTTTAGCTTTTTGAATTCTTTGCCGAGACTCCAAGGCTACTAGGATGTTTCCAATCCAATTCAAACTTGCCTAGAAAAACAGGAGTGATTATTGCGTCCGGACACCGAACTTGTCCAGTGACCAATAAAAAAATGCCACATTACTGGGCGCTCGGTATCGACCGCGGTACCACTCGGTACGCTGTCCGGACAGAATAATTTTTTGAAAAACAGAGTATATGTTTTGGTACATTTTTTGGTCATTGTTTGGTTACGAGAAATTAGTAATACATCTTTGGGTGTTGAGAGAGAGAGAGAGAGAGAGAGAGAGAGAGAGAGAGAGAGAGAGAGAGAGAGAGAGAGAGAGATAATGGAAGATGGCTTGCAGTGCACTTCACGTGCATGTCTGCATGTGGAGGGGAGGTCATCTAAGAACAAAAATAGTGTAACACAAGCTGTCACCATTATTAGTACCACTATTGAACGGCTATAAAAGGAGAATCGTAGAGCCCCCAATGTCAGCGTACAGAGAAGAGGAATAATTGAACTGCCATGGAAATAACCTATCTGATCAAGAACCCAACTCCATGGCTGATTCTTCTTTGTATTTTTTCTGTTGCCACCCTTTCAGTTCTTCCCACCACGTCTCATTGCCTGGACATGCATAATCCCAGTGACATTGTCCTGAACGTCTCAAAGGCAGAGAGGGACACAACAGTTCATGATGGAGGACAAAAGGGTGGTGGTGGCGGCGGCGGCGGAGGTGGAGGGTTTGGCTGGGGATGGGGAAGCGGTGGAGGGGGTGGAGGTGGCGGCGGCAATGGCCGTGGGGGCGGAGGAGGTGGTGGTAGTTTGGGAGGTGGGGGCAGCGGCGGAAATGGTGGTGGTGGCGGCGGCGGCGGCGGTGGTGGGGGAGGCGGGAGTGGTGGTGGTGGGGGTGGAAATGGAGGTGGCGGAGGTGGCGGAGACCACCAAAGCACTAAAGGAAGCAAAAATAGAGGCCGGGGGCGCAAGGGTTGCCATCGTGGTGGAGGCCACGGTAATGGTGGAGGCCGCGGAGATGGCAAAGGACGAAAGACTTAAACATACAACTAGTTATTTAGCCCATGATTTGGAAGAGATGCTTAATCATGGGAGGGTTGTTCAACTTCAGCTTTCTAAGTGTTTTGTTGCACAATAACAAGGATTCTAAAGCTAGTATATTATCTATCATATATCTACATGATCATTGATTGCGGTTTTGATGTCATTTTCAATGCATCTTTTTTTAAGATAATAGTGTTTGGTTGGTGGTTTGTGAAGGTGAGGCGTTTAATTTGATCCCTTGATCGGTTCCAACTGGTTTTGTCGCAGTTTTACATTGGAAACCATAATGGATAGATTCTTGCATGGGTCGATGTGTAACAAATAAGTAAGCCTTGACCTTATTTATGCATCTCTTTCCTTGCTTTTTCTGGTCATCGCTGATAATTGATTTTCAATAATTGATTTAAGTACTGTTGTTTGGCGTGATTTTAACTTGACTATCCAAGAAAATAAAAATAAAAAATTAGTCAAATAAGTTATATTGTATATGGTAGCAAAGCATTGCTTAAGATCTTTGATAAATTCTTTTGTATTTTTATTCTTGATTTTTTTTGTTTTCTTGAGACATTTGAGTCATTAAGGTAAATTTACACATTAATATGTAAACTTTGAAGTTAAGATCTCTTGATTAGTAGCTAAAGCTCTCAATCAATATGTCAAGATGAGCTATATAGGGATTCATTATTAATAAAAGAAATATTCTGACAAATTTTGAATAATTACTAAAATATTTCAATAAATTTATATTAATAAAATTATGAATAATTACTTCTTTAGCCTTAGAGCATTCCATTAATGTCATATGAACCTTTAAGCCAACTTAACTTCATACTCTTTCGCCCTTTATATGAAAGGCATGCATGAAATCAACTTTGATTTTTTTTTTTTATTTTTTTTTATTTTTTGTGGAGAAAACATTTATATTTCTTCTTTATTCATAAGCATAAAGGATATATTGAACTTTTGAAAAATGTAGCTTAGTGCTCTAGACTTAGTGCATTTGAAAAATATTCCCAGGTTGATCCAATTAGTCCTAATGAGACCAAATCAATTTCAAATCAATTCAAACTCATCCTAGGCTCAAAACCCCCATCCCTTGGACTCATTTGACCAAGTTGACCAGGTCAACTCTTGGCTTGGTCAACCCAAGCCTTGGTTGCTAAAACCTAGGATTAATTTGGTCAAAATCTCCCTTTTAATGTATTAAAACCATTCCTATTGAGCTCCCTATTCAAGCCATGGCCAATTGATACCCTTTTCTCTCCTAATTCATTAGAGATTCAATCTAGGCGGTTGATCATGAGTTTAGGGCTTTAAATTAATGAATTAGGGATTCATATGGAGGACTTTTGCTTTTTCTCTCACCCTAGTCTCTCCCAATTCGAGAAATTTCGCCTGTGAGCTCCCTTGATCCCTCTCCATCTTCCCCAAGCCAAATTCGATCTGTCAAAGCCGTCGGCGGCGAGATCTCTGGCGACCCGATACCCTAAGCATTCCAATGCTATTTCCCATCAATCCAAGGCATGTCAAGGCTCGACTTCAACTAGAGAATTGTATGATGACATTCTACAAGTTCAACCATCCCTCTTGCTGTTCATTTTGTCCATTAAATCAATGTAAGACCCTAACCCTAGGTTAGACCACATAGAGTAAAATAACTTTCAATATTTCACGTTTTAGAAAATTCTAGAACCTCCCCATGATCTCTGTTCACGAGTAGAGTTTAGGTTTCAAATTTCTGCGAAATTGATCGATCGAATGAGCCCAAAAACCCTATATAGGGTTCGGTTTACGTAACATATGCGTTATGTATGATATGAGTCGTTGATTTTACGATCAACGGCTCGAATCTCACCATTATGCGGCTTCCATTCGACCACGGACTCAATCCTGCAGTCATCGCTCTCGTCCAACGTGATCCCATCCGTTGATTTGAACAAGGAGGATCCGATGGCCAGGAGCTTGCACTGACGCAGATAAGTCTCGCGCGATTTTTTGCGCAATCATTGCTAATGATTGCAAATCGCTTCCACGATTTCGGGACCCAACCGAAGAGCGACGTGAGGCCACTGCCACCGATTTTAATTAAAATAAGTTTTTGTTTTATTTTAAAACCCTTTTTAAAATAAAAAACTTCTAAAATTAATTTAAAAATTAATTTTAATTCAAAAAATTACATGTTATAAAGAAATATTTTTAGGAAAATATTCCTTTAATTTAAACTTTTTTTTTTAATTTAAAATATTAAATATATTTAAATTATTTTTAAATACTAAATATTTAGGTCTTTTATTATTAATTATTAATTAAAAATATATAAACATATTTTATAAAAATTTATAATCCTATTCTGAAAAATATTCATTATTTCATATTAATATTTAATATATTTCTAATTTAAAATTTATTTTAGTATTTAATTATTTTAAATAATTAATATATATTATTATATAATTATTATTTAAGTAATATGTATTGCTAATAATTACCTTTAAATAAAAATATATAATAATGAAATTTTTATTTTAAATAAGAAATTATTTATAATTATTTAATTTCAAATTATGTATAATATAATAAATTTTTTTTTATTTTTAGTAATTTTAATTAATTAAATATTTAATTTATTAATTAATAATTATTTAATTTAAGATTTAATTATTTTCTAAAATTATGATTTTTTTTAATTAAATTATTTTAAATTTAAGAAACTTTAAATATTTAATTTAACCTAATTTAATAATTATTTTTAAAACACTACCTTTTTTTTAAAATTATTTTAAAATACTTTTTAAATATTTTAAATTTTGATAATTCATAACTAATTCATTTTAAATTGGATAATTACGTATAATATCCTAAATTTTTCAAAAAAATTGTGTACTTTCATTTAAATTATTTCAGATCCTAAAAACTAATTTTTATTAATAATTTTTCTTTTATTTGTTTAATTAACAATTTAACTATTATTTAAATAAGTAATATATTAAATATTTTCAAATTAAAAATTATTTTGAATCCTTGCTTTGGTGACAAGTAGATCTCTCATATATTTATTTACATTGAATTATTTTTAATTACTTTACTTTTAAATTCATATATTAATATATATGTATTTTAAATTATCTTTATGTTTAAATTCCCTATTTTTGAGATATCTTTTTCATGAAATTTTAAACATTGCTTATGTATATGAATAACATTCATAGGATAAAGATTAGTGGGTGATGGTACTCTAATCATTCACTAATCACATCGTTAAGCGTGCTTAGTTATCGTGTAGTCGTCTTTTACATGTGTAGGATGCACGAGCACCTAGCTTAGGCCCTCTTAGATCTAAGGACTTGGTGTGTTATGTGTTTGCTGCATTTCTCCTTTATGTTACGCCGTGGGTTAGTCTTAAGCACTTGATTCAAAAATGCTTAACGTAGCGACACTCTAAGGATAATAATTAATGACCCATCCAACAAACTTTTAAAAATTTTATGAGCTAGGGTAGATCCTTGATTAACATGAAACTTTAATTACTTAAACTTAGCAATATTCTAAACCTCTCAGAATTATCTAGGAATTTTTAGAAGCATTTAAACCCCTTAATTAACAAACTCTAATCTACCCTCTAATTAAGCCCTAATAAATTTATTAAATTCTAATAATTTCATATTAAATCAGAAAATTACTCATAATACCTCAAACTCTTTAAAATTCATTGCTTAATCTCAAATAATTAAAAGCCCCTTAATTAGATTTTAATATAAACCTTAATTTAATTTTGACTAAAAATTTCCTTCTTGATTAAATTAAATAATTATAAATTATTAAAAATTCTAAATTTTTTCCAAACACTTGGGAACACCTCTTTAGGTCATTTATGGCCTTTGGGGATGATTCCAAGATGTTTGGAGCTGATTTGGATAAAAATAGCTAAATACCCTTAATCAAATAATTTTAATAATTCATTAAAAGCCCAAAACTTCTAAAATTCATAACTTTACTTAGAAAACTCCAAATCCAACAAACTTACTATCTAATTGCTCCCCTTAAGGCCTAATATTTAATTAAAATAGTAGAACCACTAAACCTAACATATTTTCAATAGTGACCTTCTGCACCCCATTAACATAACTAGTAGATGACCTTGGACCCTCTAAAATTCATTAACTCAACTTAAACTTCACTGATTACTACCCTGAGTGTTAAAACTAATCCATAAACTTAATGAAATAAAATGAATTCCAATTCATTAATACTTGAACTATAATCATAATCCCCCTTTTAGACCTTCAACAAATGTTAACACAACAACTTGAACTAATTATCCGACATAGGAACTATCCAAAGTCACACAAGCCTACTACACACAGATAGATATGCTAGGGCACTACTTCTAGCTCTAGGTTAGGCTGGTGATTTGCCTTTTCTATTTTCTGTGTTGTGACGCTTATGTATGTAGCATGTGTGCTAATTGACTTGGTTTGCTTTAATATGTTGTGATTGTTATGATGTTTATTTTATTATTGTACTTTTTATTCTTTGTATATGATGTGATTTGTGCGATAGATTACCCATGGATTAGGAGCACTCTTGCTGAAAGTTCGTCCACGATATGATCGAGCAATCAAACCTTAATTGCTTTCCTTAATTACCAAACTAATTTAAGCATAATTATAGTGCATCGTCCAAGATGATGTCCTAGACGATGTCCAAAAATAACATGCCTAAAAGATCATGGCGGCTGATTTTTTCTGATTTGAGCCTATCATCCCGGACGATGATAATATCGTCTAGGATGATTTGCTTAATTACAGTTGCCGTAACCAGGATGCCCTAATTAGGGTTTCTATTTTTAACTAATCGTCTAGTACTATTTTGGATCATCCTGAATGATGTGATCAAAAATAGAAAACACTATCAAATAGACAGAATTTTTCCAAGTAGCATTAGGACCCACTTTATTACAATCGAGTCAAGAAAAGGTAAAAACCCCTTACGGAGTGACTCACCCCTAGTCTACCCAATACTAAGCTGGCTTGGTTTGCACTCGACCTGGTGGACCTGAAATGTTAGTAGGAAAGACAGTCATAAAAAATAGAAGTATCAGTAATGTTTGATATCATCAAAATTATATTTCTTGAAATCAGATTCGCAACACTTGCTACTAGCAATGCCTTCTACAGATGGTCATGCTCATGTAGCACTAATAAAGAGGGAAAAAATAATTAAGTTTTAAAATTAATGGTATTTTCTTCAGATGCTTCAGAAATTACTAAGCCCCCCTTTAAATTTTAAGAGCATGGTTAAGTGTGATTGGCAATGAGTATTTTACTTTCCATATAAAACTGCTTGGGATGTTGCATATTAATTGCTTTGGATATTCTTATTTAATTTCTTAAGATAAATATATAGGAGAGTCTAATTTTTTTTATTTTAATGATGTAATTTGATGTAATAAGTATCGAGTTGTGAAAGTCTTTAAAAATAGGACATTTCTAACACTAGGTACCCAAAGGGAGAAAGAAAGGCCCCTCATAGGAAGTTTTTTTCTTAGTTGGGTACCCTTTTGAAGGACGAACTCTACAAAGATGATCTGAAGGAAGACGATTTGAAGGAAGAAGATTTGGAGGAAGATGATCCACTTGAAGACGAAGACTTGAATATGAAATACATTGCTTTTAAGACTTGCGTCATTCAATAGGATTAGAATCCAGGTTATTGTTGGTGGGGTTTGGCCACCATTACTTTTCTACAGATTCTAGGTTGTACTTATATGACACTTGCCATGGACTTGTTCTTTACTTTGGGTGGTTTATTTATATTGATGTGTTTACTTTTGATTGTGATATAGAACTTACCAGTTTTTTTAGGTTTCTTTCTTCCTTGTGTGTGACCTGATTTCGCTAGACTCTTTAAGGACCAAAATTTTTTTACTCATAACTAAAATTTAATATTTTTTTAGGAATTAAATAACATAGAAATCTAATGACCTAGGAAATAATCAGAATCAGTTGGGGTCGTATGCATATTAATGCATTTTCTCTCTCCTTTCATAAGACACTTCCCCGCCTGCGGATAGAGTTTGGGTAATCTGACATATGAAGATGAGGTGCCGGACCTAGGGAAGCCCAATCATTCTAAAAAAAATATTTTTATAAGATTTTTTAAAATTTTAAGCATACTTGATTTGAGATTTTAATTAGCATGCATTGCATTATTAATCAATTTAATCAAAATATTAATTGTATTAGCTCTAAGAGCATTCACTCTACATAACTCCAAGGCTACTTAGAAAGTTCTCTATATGTCAGCCTTATTTCCCAAAAAAAAAAAACTAAACTATCCACCCATCTTTCATAAAGACCGGACAACATGAATTTTATATGCTTAGATGGTTAGCTGATATTCCTTTTCAGGCATGATATAAGTTCAGGATGCATTTGTTAGGACACGGATGTTAGTGTTATGTGTAGAACACTAAACCCACCCTAAATTTAGGGTTCAAGGTTACTACATTTGGTGTCTCGTAGTACGTCTCATCATTGGGTAAGTCTCTTATTCTTCAAGAGCTATAAATTATACCTATCTGCATCACATGGATGACATCATCTCTATCCTTCTCTCCTGTATGCTTTGAGTGCATGTTTTTCTTTCTCCAATCTCTCTTCGCTACCCTGTTTCCTCTGGATGTTGGTATGAACCCTGTGTGTTGACTTATCTCACTTGAATCCTGCTTTCCCTTTGAGTAGGAACTTCCTAGTCTCCACCCTATGTGTCAATCATATTTGGAAAGCATAATGTCGGATCCTTAATCGAGAGTATTCTCATGCTCCGGCCTAAGATATAATTAATCATGAGGACTTGCGCCCATGGGAAACAAAATTCCACAACAAATTAATCCCACTCGAGCTGATGTATCAGGTGGGGGAAACCCCATGACACTGATCAGGTTGTGAATATTATCACCCATCGAGGTGCGTGGGAGAAAGCCGCTATCCTTAATGGTTGGTCATATGTATAATCTAATCTGTCATCTCATTGGCCCGCTTACAAAGAGTGTGAATGCCTGGGATCGTCTTGTCCTTCGGGATGGTTTGATTGTACCCTCTACATATTCCCCACACGATGGATCCCTTTCGGAGGTCCACATAGTTAGGCTCTATTCAGAGATGCATAACACCTGGATGGAGTAGCTAGGGAGCGGGGAATCAAAGGACTATAAAGACAAATGATATGGAAAGATGACTTTGTCCTTTTGTCCACATGGGGTCATTAAGGCTTTGATTTGAATTTAATCTAAGGATTAATTACTTGGTAACATTCTATAGGGTATTTAAGTGGCTTGAATGATTTGAAATGGAATGAGCTAGCTTGAATTAGGAGATTTGGCCATTTCGATCACTCCTTAACCCTTTATTGACTATATTTGACTAGTCAACACTCAAGTGATGCTAATGTGGTAGGGGGAGAGGTTTGAGGGGCTAGTTAAGTAAAGTCTTGAGAGATGAAATGAAAATACATAGATATTTGGCTAGAGCCATGGGTATTTGACCAATATATATGGTTTGACTTGGTCAACTCCATTTGAGTTTATTTGACCAAAGACTAAGACATGCTTAGGCTATGATCAGGAAATGATTTGAGAGTTTGGTATGAGTTGGATAGGTTAAATGGGTTGAAATGACCCATTTAAACCCTTAAGGGACATTAGGTCAACCTAGGTTGACTTAGTTAGCCAGGTTGACCTAGGACTTGGGTTTGGGCTTAAAAAGTTTAACATGATATTCTAAGACTATTGGAGATGATCCTAGGGGTTGGGGAGGTCAATTCAATCAAATTAACTATTTGGACCCTAGAGGGCATTTGGGTCAATCCTGTTTGACTTGGTCAACTAGGTTGACCCAAGGCTGGAATTGGGTCCAACATGTTTGTTTTAACATTTGAAGTTGAAAGGAAGTGGTTCCATCCAAAGATAAGGTCATTTGGTTCAAAATGGCTATTCACGTCTTTGAGGAGTATTTTGGTCATTTTGGGTTGACCTGGTCAACTAGGCTTGACTAGGGCCAGGGCTTGAATCCATTCCACTCATGATGATGACTAGGATGAATTGGAAGAGGTTTTGAGACTTGATTTGAATAGGCCAAGTTGAAGTTTAGAGAGAACTCCAAAATTTCTCTTAAGGGGCATTTTGGTCACTTTAACCCTTGATTAACGGGGGTCAAAGTGAGTCCACCAAAATATAATTTAATATTCAAAATATCATAATCAAGGGTGTGGATGCGATCAGAGGGTTTTGAGAAGGCTTGAAGGTCAAATTTTACTACGGGATAGGTCTAGTGACATATATAATAATATTTGAAGGTTTTATAGCCTTTAAAATAAGATTCAGTTTCTGGGGTTAGAGGTCTCAGATTGAGCTCGAATTTGTAGGGCAGACCCTAGGGACATGCCTAATTAATATGTAATTGATAGATCATGATTAGGGGATTATTTGGTTAGGGTTTGAAGTATTTAAAAAATCATTAGAAAAGGCTTTCAGGACCTAAGCCTTTGGACTTGAATTTTGATCTGAATTTGGAATTTAATTGCTTGAATTTGAATTATCCACATCACTCATAATCAATTGGATGATTATAAATTATGGATAAGATTATAGCTTGATAGGATGTTGAAGTGACCATGTCTTGATTGATTGAAGGTAAGGATTAATTTGAAGCTTGAATATGTTTGAAATCTAGATGAATTTGAGATCTGGATTGACTTAAAGTAAGGGTTTGATTTGAATCTTGAATAGATTTGAGATCTGGATTAACTTGGGCCTAGATTGATCTAAGATCTGGATTGACTTTAGAGGCTAGGTAGATCTAAGGTCTAGATTGATCTAAGGTCTAGGTAGATCCTAGGGTCTAGATAGATCTAGGGTCTAGATTGATCTATAATCTAGGTAGATCCTTGGGTCTGGATAGATCCTATGGTTTAAATGGATCTGGATCTAGATTGATCATAATGATCTCATACAATAATGAGGTCAACAGCCTTAAGCCCATATTTTTTTGCTTTAGTCTTAGAGATTTGCAATAGAATGCTCCCTAGTGTATGTTTTTTGCTGATGATATTCTTCTTGTTGACAAGTCTAAAGAGGGAGTTGAAAGTAAACTTGAATTATAGAGGTCAACTTTAGAGTATAAATGTTTTCGTTTGAGTAGATCTAAAACCGAATATATGGAGTGTAATTTTAGTAGTAATATATCTAGTTGGGGGTTTGTAACTTTGAGCGATCAAGTCATTAATAAGAGTATACGTTTTAGATATCTCGGGTCTATTGTACAGAGTGATGGTGAAATAGACGGGGATATTATTAGTATAATTCAAGTTGGATGGATGAAGTGGATGAATGCATCGGGCTTATTGTATGATAGAAAAATACCACTCAAACTTAAGAAAAAATCCTATAAGATGGTGGTTAGCGCTGCAATGTTTTATGGCGCAGAATGTTGGCCATTAAAAGAGAAGCTTAATATTATGTTTAAGTGTTGCCGAGATGAGGATGCTCAGGTCGATGAGTGGCTATACACTTAGAGACATGATACGAAATGAGCAAATACATGAAAGGTTGTAGTAGCTGCAATGTCATATAAGATTAGAGAGTCGCCTTAGATGGTTTGGTCACATAAAACAACGACCTTTCGATGACCCAATTAAGAGAGTAGATGTATTAGATTTAACTTATCTTAAGAATGTAGAGGTAGACCTAAAAAGACTTGGTTAGAAAATATTAGAAATGATCTTTCTTTGTTAGATCTAAATGAGAATTTGATTCTTAATAGGACACAATAAAGAAAAAGGATTCTTGTAGTTGGGATAAATTATTGATGATGATGATTGTGTTGTTGTTATTAATTTTATTTTACTCTTTAATAGCATATGTGAATTAAATTTGGTTGCTAAGATGATCTCTCTCTCTCTCTCTCTCTCTTTGTGCGCAACCTCAACTTTTAGAACATGATAATTAAAAAAATTGCAATTTTAATTATAATGATCAATGATGTTTATATTCATTTTTTATGATAAATTATGACAATTATTAGATACAAAGATATTTAGGTTTTGTTTGAGACAATTTTTTTGTTGCTTTCTAAAACAGCTTTTAAGTATACAAAATTTTGAATTATAAAATTTTTAACAAAGAAATTACTTTAAAAAATAAAAAAAAACTATCCTAAATGAAGTCTTAGTTGTGAACTAATTTAAACTAACAGTTACATTTGATTAAAATCAAATTTAATAATTATTTAAAAATATTATGAAATTACTAGATGGACAAGAGGAGGGGGGGGGGGGGGGGTGAATTGTGAAAATTTTAATGAAATAATTAAAACCTAAGTAGGAGTTCTAATTTTTTGGATGTTTTTAAATTTTTAACATGAAAATTTAAACTACTACGAAGACAAATAATTGTACTCAACATGCAACAATAGAATCATTTTTCTTTCACAAGTTTTCACCAAGCAAGTATTATGAAAATAAAATCCACGCAAGAATAAAAAGTGATAAGGAAAAAACACACCGGAATATTTATAGTGGTTCGGTCAAACCATGACCTACATCCACTCTTCGGAGTCCTCTGCTCCGGGAATTTCACTACAAACTATAGCTCTCCTTTTGCCCCCCTCGGCAAGGAGGAGAAGCCCTTACAATACTCCCTTTCACCAACCCGGTGTGGCGGAGTGCCAAGCGCTGTTTTCACCCTCCTAGTGACGGCAGAGAACTTTCTCATTTTTCTCCCTCCTGGAGAAAGCAGAGTACCTTGAGGTCACGTATGTAGAAGTGTCTCCCCCTTAGAGAGCCTCCCTCAAGTTCTTCCCGGGCCATAGGAGGAGCTATATGCAGTAAGGTCGGAGTAACCGTGTGATCTCCCTCACTCCTCTTCTCCCTCACCCTAAAAAGCTCACCTTCTCCTTCCTCTCTCAACCCCTCAAAACTTCTCAAGAGCTCTCTCCCAAGGATTTCCTCTCTAATCACATTTTCCTCATCTGTCTCTCTCTCAAAACATAACAATTTTGACACATAAAACGGGCTCCAAAATCCCTGAAATTTTTAAAGTAGCCGTTACAATCGTACAGTACGATTTATCATTGTACAGTACGACATGTATAAATAGGCTTCATCCTGGTACGAAGTTGTACAAACAGTTAAAAATCTAATCGTTTGGTACGATACTAAATCATACAGTACGATCCTCAACACTATTGCTCGTACAGGACGATAGCCGGGACGATCAAATGTCGTCTTTGTTCATCGTATGGTACGATACACATCGTTTAGTACGAATGGTGAAAATCAAGCATCGTCCAGGATGAATTCTGGGACGATCAACTGTCGTCTCTGTTCATCGTATGGTATGATAGATATTGTACAGTACGATGAGACAAAAACAAGGGATCGTCTAGGATGATCTCCAGGACGATCTGAATTCATCTCTGTTCATCGTACTGTACGAATGTGTTCGTACAGTATGATTTTTAATTTGTAATTAAGCCTTGATTTCTTGCACTAATCATGAATTAAATTAAGTATTTAAAATAAAGCGTACAGTATGAAGGTTTTCGTACACTACGAACGGCGTAGAATAACTTACTTAAGTTAATGTGACAGCTAGGATTTTGGATTTGAAACACATCGTACCGTATGATTTGTTCACAGAACACGTTTATAATATAATATTGTACAGTACGACAAAACTTCGTACAGTACGATTAACAGACAATGAAAAACTATATTTTTTACTTTTAAAAACCCTCTCCCCCCTATGTGTGTGCATGATTGCTCAGACTCACCTGCATTTTGTGGGCCAAACTCAAGAAAATAAAAAATAAAATAAATAACAAATTACATTGTCAGACACATACTCCTAATCTAACTAGTCTTGAGTCTTCCCGTTGTCCTGAGTGGCTTGTGATCTTCCTGAAATGTTAGTACTCGCGGACAATATCAAATAATAAATGATATTCAATGAAGAGTAGTTCAGGCGACATTATTTGTCATCATCAAAATATCAAACTCGGGGTCATGGGTCGCAACAATCTCACCCTTTTTGATGATGTCAAATAATGTTTGTTGTAAGCAAGTTTGAACGACATTTTTTTTATTTTTTTTATTTTTTTTAAATTAAACATAAGAACAAGAAAAAAATACTAAAAAGAAAAATGTCATACACATTCTTAATCCCAGGAAGATCCTTACCTTTGAAGTGTATGTGTTGTACTTTTCTTTCTTAGTATTTGCTCCTCTTTTTGGTGCTGTCAAAAGGGGGAGAAGGTTGTTGTAGTTTTCCTTATGTTGTAGTTTGTTTGCTCTTATGTTAAATATAATGCATTTCCTTTTATTTCGTACTAACATTTTTCTTTTTAGTGTTTTTTCTTGTTCTTATGTTTAATTTAAAAAAATAATAATAATAATAAAATGTTAGTACTCACGGACAATAGCAAATAATAAATGATATTCAATGAAGAGTAGTTCAGGCGACATTATTTGTCATCATCAAAATCTCAAACTCGGGGTCATGGGTCGCGACATATTATTCCATCAAATAATTGATATTTATTGATAATATAATATTCTATTGCGAATAACATCTACTTAAATAAACTCTCCAAGGGATTACTAATCTTTTTTTACTCATATCAATGATTAATCATACACCAACAACTATGGTTAAAATAATTATAGTAGTTTGTCTTATTTTAAGGCATATTCTAAAGCATTTTTAAATTATTATTTTATAATGTTAGTAGTACAACATTGCCAACCCTCCATTATATATTTATGACAAGAAATAATCAACCGATGCTTCTAGAACCGAGTGCATCACAAAGTTTTAATACCCAACCTTGTAACCAAACTCATGTAAATTAACTTTGGAAAAATATTCTATTAAAATATTACTATATTTCACATAATGAGATTAATTTTCTTAGATAAATTCTTAATTTTATACATCATTTTAAAAATAACTAAAGAAATTAAACAATACAATAAATATAAAAAAATATAACTCAATAATTAAATAGGAAAAATTATATATCTAATCTTTAAAATTTTATATTTATTTGTATAAAATTTTAATATTTTAAGTTCACAAAATGTACCTTTAAAAAAAATGTTTTTATTTAAAAATTAATGTTAATGATATTATTTATATAATTTAAAACATTTAAATTAAAAGAGAAGTATAATATTTAGTGTTAAAGATCCAAGAATGCTCAAGTGGATGGGTGACTTTATTCTTAGAGACAGAATACAAAATGAGCATATACGTGAAAATGTTGGAGTAGCTCCACTGGTAGATAAGATTAGAGAGTCGCCTTCGAGGGTTTCATCACATAAAATGGCGGCCTTCGGATGACCCGATTATGAGAGTGAATGTATTAGATTTAACCTATATTAAGAAATTTAGAGGTAGATATATAAATAATTGGTTAGAAAATATTAGAAATAACTTTTTTTATTAGATCTAAATGAGAATTTGACTCTTAATCGAACGTAATGGAGAAAAAATATTCATGTAGCCGACCACACTTAAGGGGATAAAGGTTGTATGATGTTGTTGTTGTAATAAATTTAAAATTATATAAAAATTTTAAATATTAAATGTACAAATAGATAAAAAATTTTATGATAAAGTTGTAACAAATTTTTTCATTGTTTGTGCAAAAACAATAAATTGGCGGGGGAACAAAAGATAATTGTCCTCTGCCGACACTCTAACTCCGTGTCTGTGCTTTAATCTGCGAGCCGCTTGTCTTATAAATAACCACGACTTTCTCTCTCTACAGTGTCGCCGTTACAAAAGCCCAGGCTGTGATCTCCTTACTCCAGTAAGTGCCAGCAAGCGAGCGTTACAGAGAGAATTGATGAAGAGAAGTTCGATTTTCAGCTGAAGACCTCTTCGTTCTTCTCAGAGGGAAGGTAATTCCAAGGATCTGAAGTCAGGCCATTGGAATTTGAAAAGGTCTTCAAGCGAGTACGCTCTAGGTGTATCTTCATCTGCTTGTCTCCTTCAATTTGTTAGAAATAAATGGATAAATCGTGTTCTTAAGTCGTTTTTTTTTAAGCAGGAAGTTGAAAAGCTGAAAAATTTTCAATTTCATTGCGTCCATTTAGAATTTCCAGTTTTCCATCATCTTTTTCATACCTTTTCCCCAAATCATAGCTTTAAAAATCCTTAAAAAAAAACCTTTCCTTGGTTTTTGATTTTGACCATTGCACTTTTTGTTTTGAAAAGAAAATTAGAAGGAAGAAAATTGCTACCCTTGATTGACTTTCCTGTAAATCCTAGGGTTTACTGTTTTAGTGTGCTGGAAGTGACTGATGAAGCGGAGCTATTGTTAAGCTTCTAATGCATGAAGTAGTGCGTTACCACTTGTTGTTATAAATTGATTTTTTTAAATTAATTCAGATTTCTTTGCTTTTTCCTACGTATTTATGGTTTGAACAAGCAATTGGTCCATTTCCAACTTTTGTTATTGTTATTCATTGCATGACATTGGCAGGTTGAGAAAATGCATGTCAAATCTGATTCAGATGTCACAAGCTTGGCCCCCTCATCCCCTTCCTGGTCACCAAAGAGGCCAGTCTACTATGTTCAGAGTCCATCAAGGGATTCCCATGATGGAGATAAGTCTACATCTATGCAGGCTACACCTGTTTACAATAGCCCTATGGAATCTCCTTCACACCCTTCCATCGGCCGGCAGTCGAGGACCTCCTCTTCCAGTCGATTTTCTGGGATCTTTCGCTCTTCTTCTGGGCGGAAGGTGAGAGAGAAGAGGATGAATGAGAAGGGATGGCCTGAGTGCACTGTAATTCAGGAAGAGGGTCCTTATGATGATCTTAATGAGGATAATGGCCTCTCTCGTCGTTGCCAGCTTGCACTCGCATTCCTTGCATTTGTTTTGATGTTTACTACATTTTGCTTTATTATCTGGGGAGCCAGCCGACCGTACAAAGCAGATGTGGTGGTGAAGGTGACCATCAATTATAATATTTGTTCTTTGCCTCTTGAACTTGTCTGGTTGAATCATTTGCCAAGGAATTTATTCCATCATTTTGCAATCTATCATGAATGAGCTGAAAAGTCTTTTTAGTTTTTAATTCATTTGAAGTTTTTGGCATTTTAAATGTTAGTTGTAGGAGGGATTAAATAGAGGCATAGAAGATATTGAGAGGAATTACATTCAACTGTTTTTATTTTTATTCCTTGAATTGCTGACAAAGTATTTTATGAATTGATGAACTTTTCATGGATGCTTTGTCGAGTTAGCTTCTACCCCTGTAAGCCTTGAATTTATCATCTATAGAGGGAACGTTAGATTTACTATCTAATATTATCTTTCTTAGTTATTCGAGTTGATTATGTTGAGTTGGTATCTTGAGAACAAAGCAGTTGGCATTTTTTTTGAAGCATTGGTTGCATTAGTTGCATCATACGTCTCTATTATTTTCTCAAAAGTATAAGTTTAGAGAACAGTTTCTGCCTTATGTTACTTCATCTTTGTTTAAAATAAGCTTAAAATGTTGAGTATCACTTAAAAACTGGCATAACCACTATGTACCATTAGCTTCTTCTTTTGAGTTTATAATTTGATTCGCATATGGATGGCTTTTGAAACTGTTTGTTGTGATGATTAATGGATCAAACATTTAACCATCCTTTTATTGAGACAGAGCTTGTTGATGGATGACTTTTATCCCGGAGAGGGATTAGATAGCACTGGAGTTCCAACCAAGCTGGTCACAGTGAACTGTTCTCTGAAGATCAATGTGCATAATCCAGCATCAACATTTGGTATTCATGTCACTTCTAGCCCCATTAATCTCAAGTACTTGGATATTGTGATTGCTTCTGGTCAGGTAAGTTTGCCTCACATGCTTCTTTGCTTTCAGCAACATTGAAATGCCAAATAGCACAACTAATGAAATAGAAGTTCTGTCTTTGCTTAAACAGTTTTCTCCGTTTCTTTTCAGTAAACGTAAATATATGGAATTGCAGAAAGATTGAGAAAAATGAAAACATGAAAGCGTCTTCTTTTCCATTAGTTCTCTTTCTAACTTGTCCCAGGTGTTCTTCCTCATAGTCTTCATAACTATTCTGTTCTGGTCATATTTTTCCTTTACTTTTCACCTCACCAAATATCCCCTAGTTCGTTTAAGGCAGTTAATTATATCCCAATTTCTAAGTGAGAGGAACATAGCAAGATTGAGGCAACAAAGATTTCTTTTTTGAGGTCGAAACCTCCTCTCTTATTTACTTTTTATTTAAATTTTTCTGGCTTTGTTTGACTTATTAACAGTTTACTGAATTGCTCAATTCTCGTTAAATTGCTTCCCAGTTCATAATAAATTCATGATGCGCACTTAAAAGTGATCTAATGTTAGTTAATCTCCATTAAAAATATAAAAAATAATCATTAGTTCAGTTAAGATGAGAAAAACTTTAGGTTCAGTTACATGGTTAAATGGATGAAAACTGAAGGAGGACATCAATCTAGCTAACTAAATGATAGTAATTTCATCATTGTTCCACAAGTTCCCTGTATTTGATTTCCATTTATTCAAGTGATTTGAAACATAATGAATATAATAAATTATGACTTTGATGCAGTTAGAGAAGTACTATCAGCCCCGAAAAAGTCATAGAAGCAGATCTTTAATACTAAAAGGAGACAAGGTTCCTCTATATGGAGCTGGTGCCGGCTTGCCTCTATCCAATACCGGAGGTTCAGTTCCATTAACTTTGGAATTTGATTTGATCACCCGAGCAAATGTGGTGGGAAAGCTGGTTAGAGTAAAGCATCGAACGCATGTGTTATGCCAACTTGTAGTTGACTCTAGCAAGAGCAAGGCCATAAAGTTGTCAAAAACTGCTTGTACCTATGGCTAAGGCCATCTCCAGCCGAACGGTATTCTCCGGTTTGCAGTAGCCACAAGCGTCCAACCGAACGGCAAACGGAACGCCATTTTTAGGTTCTGAACAGTGCGATGTCAATATTGATGCCACACTGCTCATAGTGGAGAGAAAACACAAAATGCGTTTCTGTTTGGTGTTCGGATGGAGACTTGCGGCAACTGCAAGCAGACGATAGGCGAATGGTTCAGTTCGGTTGGTGATCCCCTAAGTCCTCATATCCATGCATTTACTACCAGACAACTGCTTGTGATCGTTTGTGAGGAGAAAGAAGCTTTATGGTCTCCACATATCCTTTTATTTTTTGTTCATTTCTGTATATTTGTTGCAATAAGACAATTTGAAAATGAGGCTTACTTCGAATTTCCTGTAATGCAGAACCTATATTTTGTTGGTAAGTGGAAGAAGGCATTTCTCTGTGATAATCTTCTTACACTATGGTGGTGGTTGATGTTCTGAGGTCTTTTGGTGTTTTGTATTTTTTTTTTAATATTCTTAATTGGTATTTATTGTATGAATAAGTTAAACAAATTAATTTGTAGTCAAATAAATTGTTTATTAAAAAATTAATAATATTCATCTAAATCTTATTTATTAGTTTATTTATTGCCTGTTTGAGACCCCCTTTTTGTTTCTACTTTTCATTATTGTTTTTAAGAAAATATATTTGATTTATGGTTTTAGTTATTTTTATTAATAAATAAAGAAAATAATTTTAAAAAATAATTAAAATAACTTATATGTGTTTTCTCAGGAGGATATCCAATGATATAATATTGGCTAGGAGAATCGTCCGCACAAGCATTGGATTATTAGGTGCAGAGTGTGGATGGCGAGAACTGTCCGCACAAGCATTGGTTATCTAGCGGTACCCGCACTCGGTACCGTTGGGTACCTAGCGGTACCCAGTGTTTGTGCGGATGGTGTGCACTCCACACCTAATAATTTTTCATTGGCTAGCTACGAAAACTTGAACCCTAGAAGATTCGAAGGTTAGCCCAAACTCGGAAACCTAATTATTTGCTCTTGTAATTAGCTTTAAATGATTTATAATTTATTTTAATTCCATTTGGACACATTCCAGTTCTTGGTCTACACCCTTAACCAAGAATGATAAAATTATCAAAATACCCTTATAAGACAATACTTTTTTTTAAACAAAAAAAACACAATTTTACTCAAAAGATAAAAAGTAAAAAACATCGAAAGGCCAACGTGATAAAACAACAAAATTTAACAAAAACAAGCAGAGCAGGATAAGAATTGTAAATAGACTCAGGAATGGAGGCCTCCTGCACCAACCCCGCAGTCATGCACGGACCAATCCATAGGTGACAGCTATCCAAGTAGAGTACCACAGACGTATTTTGATAATTTTGTCTTTTTTTATCAAAATGGATAGACCAAAAATGGAAAAGGGTCCAAATAATTTTCATATGACTTCAAAGTCATTTAAAACCAATCACAAGGGAAAATTATTAGGTTTGGATATCTGTATTAGTTTTAGAGTTTTATAGGATTTTTGTTAAACCTGAGTTAACCATTAGTCAACCTTGTGCCAAAATTATTCCTAAGATGGATTAACACTATTTGAACCAAGTATAAAGTTACATTACCTCTATTAGTTTCTAGGTGCCTTTGAGGTTTTAGGATTGACCTTAGTCAATCTACTTGTAACCAAGGGGACCCATGAGATGGATCCAAGAATAAGTCATGATATTCTCATCTCAATCTTAAAGTTATTTATCACATAGGGGATAACCTAGAGTTCAATAAAATTTTAGTAATTTTTAGAAAATTAGGGTTTAACCAAGAGTTTGATGTAATAAGGCCATAAACTACATTAGGATAACTAGAGAAAGACCTAAGGGGTTCTTGATCTTTGGAGGGCTAACTAAAGCTAATTCCTTAGGAGTTCTATTAAAAAGAGTCCTAAGGGCAAATCTACACTTAGGTAGGGAAACCTAGGGGTTAAGAGTGCCCTAGGAGAGAGAAGACTGGCCTCATTTGAAAATGAGGTTAACACATATTTTTTAGTTATTTTTCTCTTCTAAAAGCATATATTTCTTTAAAAGCTCTTATAAAAAATCTATCTTAAATTTTTATTTAAAATGTTATGATTTATTTTGCTAAGGTGAAAAAATACAACTTCGTGAAGAAAATACAAGAGAAAATCTTAGGCTAGATTCACCTTCTTTTTTCAAGACGGAGAAGAGGTAGTCGGGGAGAATAAGTGTTAGCATGAAAGAGTTGAGGCAAAGACTAAGGACATTGGAATTGATGGTAGTAGACAGAAGGTTGTGGGGGGCGAGAAATCGGGATAATGAGATAGAGACACAAGAGCAAACAAAAAAAGAGATGGTACGATGATGTGCTCATGCTTGGTTAAACTTTGACCTAATACACGCTCATTGAGGGAAAAGTAGCAGGTAATAAAGATTCGTCGATGAAATTTACGTTAGATGTCATTGATTGTTAATGGATTTTTATCAATAATTCGTTGAAATTTGTCAGAAATATTTTTCAATTTTCTTGTAATAAATTGATTATTTATAAAAGTATTTGGTCTTATCAAATAATTAAATGATCATAAATGATTTGTAATTAGGTCGAGCTACGAGTTACTTACCTTTAGTTCAAATTTGACATCTTTCATGCATAATGTTAGAAAGAACACATAGTTACTTAAACTTGACACTCTAATTGATAAATTGAAATACAATAGAAAAAAAAGAAAAGAAAAGAATATATGACTTCATTTTGATTCCGACAATAGAGTAAGTAGAAAGGAATCAGAAGCTGAGGGAAATCTTTCTTTCTTTCTCAGATTTTGATTTCTAAATGTCAAAAGGAAAATTATTTTTAAAATATAATTATTTATTTTCTTAATTGCAGCATTTTAGATAATATAATTGTTGCGTCCTGGAGTATTCGTGACAGTAGAGAAATATATAAGTTAACGTCTTAGCATTGTATGAAGATCCAGCACACAATTTGATAAGTGAGAGAGTGAAGCATTCATAAGAGACACTAGAGTTTTTACGTGAAAACCCCTAAAAAGGGGGAAAAACCACTGGGCCTGGCCTAGTTTGAATGAATCCACTAGTATTTGTAGTCAATTACAAATGAGTCCCTCCCTTGGGAGAAGGCCTTGGCTTGATGTCACAAATGTACATCATATAGAGTGCATTACATGGAGGGAGTTACAATAGATGTGTTTATTTTGTCGGCACAACCTTAGTCGATAGGATGGAGGTCGGAAAGACCGTTGTCTACTGATGGAGGTCGGAAGGACCGTAGTTAGCAGGAGACCGGGGTCAGAAAGACCGTTGTCTGTTGATGGAGGTCGGAAGGACCATAGTAGGCGATGGAGATCAGAAGGACCGTAGTCGACATGAGATCGGGGTCAGAAAGACCATTGTCTGTTGATGGAGGTCGGAAGGACCATAGTAGGCAACAGAGGTTAGAAGGGTCGTAGTCAGCAGGAGACTGTGGTCAGAAAGACCATTTTCTGTCGATGGAGGTCGGAAGGACCATAGTCGGCGGGCGACGGAGGTCATAAAGACTGTAGTCAGCATGCGATGTAAGTTAGGAGGACCGCAGTCGGCAGGCGACGGAGGTCGAAAGGATTGTTGTCTGACGATGAAGGTTAGAAGGACGACGTCAGGTAGAAGTCCAATAATGAAAAGAATTCCATCTTTGGATAGATGTCCAGTGAAAGTCTGACAACCGATAGAAGTCCGACGTTGGGTAGAAACTTGGCGACGAGTGAAGGTCCGGCGTCGGGTGGAAGTCTGACGTCTGTTGGCGGCCGAGGAGAACTCCGACATCACTTGGGCGGAGTTTCGATGTCAGGGGGGAATTCTGTCGTTACTTGGGCAAAATTTTAGTATCCCGTGGAAGTCGGGCAAAATTCTGGCATCCCGTATAAGTCAGGCATAATTCAAGCGTCATTTGGAGTTCAGGCGGAACTCCGACGGTGGTCGAGGAGGAGTCTCTTCCCTCCTATTCTTCTCTTCTTCTTCTTCTTGTTTCCGTCGCCTCTCAAGAGAAATGAGGGGACTATTTATAGATTTTCTGGAGTGGCATGACCCATAAATAGATGAGAGATCAAGGGAAAATGGGGAGGGGTTAGATGGATGGCCGATATTGAATCCCTTTATCATAGATCGTTCGTCTGACATTTGAAGGTTTTAATGATGTCAGAATTTGGCGATCTTGGGCTCGTTGGATTCGTCTCGTCAAGCCGCTCGATTCGATTATAAGCTCGTCAAGTTTGGAAACCATTTGGTAACTCAAATTGTGGTATGAAGCTTCCAACAGCGCTTAGGGTCCTTAATTTGGACTCATTTGGGCTCGGATTGAGTTGAATTTGGTGTCGTTGGGTTTGTATTTCCGAGACGTTCAATTTGACTATAAGTTTGTTGAAATCAGAGTTTGTATGATCCCAATTTTAATTTCGAAAGTTTCCAACTTGATTTTGCATCGAGATTCGTGCCCGATCAAGATAATTTTTTGAGGATGTATCAATAATTTTTTTTTTCAAAAAGACATTATATTGATAGGTTTATTCATCAATCACTCATGAAAAGATGACTAATACCAAAATAAATTATTTGCTAAATGAGCACAAATAAAAATTAGCATGATAATATTCAAATAGCTGTATAGCACCTATGCTTTAGTTTTTTTTTTTAAAACCCAAAAATTTTTATTCCAAAGCATAAAGAGTACAACCAGCTAGGAAAACAATACGAAAAAAGTTACAGAGGATGACAGGGTTATCAACTCGTTGGGCTCAGTAGTTGGCAGAGGCTACTAACTCCCTTGAAAGCCAGGCACGGGCCATCCAGTATGGAGTGACAGCAGTAACGAACGAAACATGCACGAGCAGCAAACGCACCACCAAAGGTTGCCACGAGCCTCGACTTCCGGGAAATGAGCCCTAGCCACATCATTGCCCATAAACAAACAATCACATCGGAAATTCTCAAATGAAGCTCCAGCAAAATGGCTACCACCAAATAAAACCATCCAAAGAAAACACAACCAGAACCCGAAGGAGGAAATCGACCAAAAGCCCAAGTCACTAGCACCAAAACCCCAAATCATTTCCTACCATGCCTACCCCTCCCACAACAGCAAACAGGCATAACAGGCCTGTCTATATGCCCAACTACAGTAACCTCAAGAACTTCCTCCCTGCTATCCTTAGAAGAAGAATCAGATGAATCAGACAAACAATGTGACCAATCTAATTGCATTCTTACTCTCTCACTTGAGTTAGCAGTCACCTGAGAAAGTAAAGCCTCATATGAAATAAACTTGTCAGAAACCTCCACAAAAGAGCCAGGAACCAGGCCACAGGGTTAACAACATAATCAACATCTTGAATAGACAAGGCCAGATTAATAGAGAATGAAACAGTAACAGGACTATCGGTACACAACAGAGATAAATCCACGACATGAGTAGGAGAAATAGGAGAGATAGAATGCACAAAATCACTCGTGATAGATCTACTCGCACAACAAACAATGGGGTTCGAATTAATGCTACATTTCACATCACCAGGCTCACTCAAACACAATCGAGGAAAATGAGCAGTAGGGGCCTCTCCCACCAAACCCTCAACAGAGTCAAACTGGACTAAATTAACCAAACTAGCCTCCTCACGCTCCACACCAATCTCAACTATAACAGGAGCAACAAATAAGCAAAAACACAAGGAGGAGCATCGATGACAGGCGTAACACCATTCTATATAGGATCATGGGATAAAACCACAATAGAAGGCACAGGAAATTCAATCCTAGCAGGCCAAGAAACAACAGCCTGGGCAACAGTGTCCGCCACCTCCAAACCCACCACAGAAATAGTTGGCATAACCCTACGAACAACCACCTCTACCGAAACAGAAGGATTAATCAAAGCAACAGATTCAAGATTAGGATGAAGAATCATACACCCCACCTTAGAATGACTTAGAGTAAGGCAATGCTAACAATAGCTATCCGGACCGATCCAAATTTTTTCTGGATACTGTTTGGACACATCCAATTCAACTAAAACGTGAGCAACAGACGGCCGTGAGCCAAAAGATGAGGGCCGGAGGTTAGGGAAGGATATCTAGATGGGGATAACAGGCGATTCAATCTCAACATCCAAAGTAGGTGACCATTTAATCAATTCATATAGCAATTGCTCACAAAATACAATCTATGAGCAAAAACCCTACAATAATCCAAGTCGTTAAACAACTTAATCAAAACATTTCGCTAGTTCAAAACAGTGACGGAAACCTCCCCATTCACCTTAAGCTTAAAAAAGAAACTCCTAATTGCTTCTAGGGATGACCTACGGCCAGGAAATTTTCCAACAAGGGCAAATTCGAACGGAGCAGCCAGCGACACGATTTCCGCCTCAGAAATCCACAACGGCGACAAACCCTTATGAGAACAGACCTTAAGTTCTGGAAAAACACCAGAGGAAGGAGAAGAACCAGAAAGCACATCCTTAAATGAAAGAGAAGAAGATCCAACCAAAAAACTAGGATCACGAAATCGTGGATGCGCCAAAAAACTGAAAACAATGCGAATAGAGAAACAACAAGAGGAGAACTCCCCTGAGCCACTCGAGGAGAGACACCCAGAAAGAAAAGCAGGGGAGAAGCAGCCGGAGTGACCGGAACAGGCGGCTAGGGCGATGCCCTAGCACACCTCAGAGAGCGGAAATGAATTTCACTCATGACTTGTTGAGATGATCAAGTTTTAATTGTTTCACCTATGCTTTAGTTATTTTTACACATTGTGCTGATTATTTTAATTTTCAATTTTTTTAGTTAGAAGGCCTCTTGATTTTATTCTTGCAAATATTCTTTTTAGAAGAAATTGCATGCAAACTGAATATGGTTACAGAAATTAATCTTTAACCACAAAAATTTTGAAAAGTTATGAAAAGACAGTAGTTAAATGAAATTATAATTGATGTCTTAAAAATAAAATAGTTAGAAACTTGTTCTGAATAGAAGAGATTATTACGTGCAAAGTTTGGACTGAAGCTGCGTCTGGTTTTTGTGAGTGTGCGCAGCAAAAGTGCATTAAATGCGTAGTGGTGAATAGAAAATACGCTTTTGCTACGCACACTCACAAAAATCGAACGATTTTTCGGTAAGAACTTCGCACGTAATAATCTCTCCCCAAGTAGACCCTTGGTAATTAATCCAAGGGTTTGGATGGATGGAAAGGAGCAATCTATGGCTCCATTAAGTTTAACTGGCTGTATAAGACAGAGGGTTCAACAAAAATGATTTAAAATTTTCATTCGGAAATATATATATGAATATAATAAGAATTTAGGGGTCTTTAAGGATCAAATTTTAATTTATTTTTATATTGTTTTAATTGTATTTTAATTTAAAATAAAAATATGCTTGATATTCAATTATTATTATTTTTATCAAATATTGCATACGATGGTGATGGCTGGTGGTGATGACGATCAGTGATGGTGGTGACCGACGTCAATAGATAATGATCGGGTGGTCTTTAGTCAAAGAAATAAAATACTTTAAAAAATATCTATTTTTTATTATTTTACAAAATAAAAATAAAAAATACTGTTTAAAATAGAAATTAAAAGTAAAAAAAGAAAAAGAAAAATGATCCCCAACAGCCCCAATAGCCTAATTTTGGCACTAAGCAGTTAATATCTTATATAAATGAGTTTAATATTTTTGATTATTTACTAAGATTATAATGTTAAGGCTTTTGGATCCCGGTTTTCTATCTGGTTCGTCTGCTTCTCGGTCTTTTCGTGATGCCCTAACGGGTTCATCTACTTCGAACTCAACTTTTCCTGATCTAAAGGTTTCGTCCTTCCGGGGCCTTCCTTCTCTGTGGATTTCTGATGAGGAAGTGCTGGCCCTTGCATCCTCTTTTGAGTTTGCTCTGGTCGGTAAATTTCCGACTCACCGTCCGTCTTTGGAAGCTATTCGAAAATTCTTTTTCAATCTCAAGCTTAATGGTGTTTTCTCTGTCACTGTTCTTAACTCTAAGCATATTCTGATTAAGTTGGAAAATGACATGGATTACTGTCGCGTGTTTGCCCATCGCTCTTATTTCGTGAATAACTGTTTTATGAAGATTTTCAAATGGACTCTTACATTTGACATAGACGTTGAATCCCCTTCTATTCCTATTTGGGTTTCTTTTCCTAATCTACGGCCACATCTCTTTGCCCCGAGAATTCTATTTGGTCTTGGTTCCATGTTTGGTAAACCTTTAAAAATTGATCATGCTACCTCCTCTGGTCGGCGTCCTTCGATAGCTCGTGTGTTGGTGGAATTGGATGTTACCAAGGTGTATCCTGACAAAATTTGGTTGGGTTCCGAGAGCTTAGGCTATGTTCAATCGGTTATTATGGATCCCTTTCCCTCTTATTGTTCACATTGCAAGTCTCTGGGTCACTCTAAGCTCGAGTGCCCTTCTTTTCAGCCTCGCGTGGTTGTGGCGTCTGTGGCTGAGGTAACTCCTGTTTCTTTGGACAGTAACTTACCTTCTACTGTACCTCCTGTTGTCCCAGTGATGTTGGGTTCGGATAGTGCCAATGTGGCTGTGAATAATGCCATTGTTAGTTTAGAAGGTATTGGTTGTGCTACTCATTCTCCTCTTTGCTCTGATCATGTGGTGAGGCCTGTGTCTGTTTCCCCTGTTTTGGCCGGTTTAGGAAATGTGGAAATGGCTGTGGTAACTGAGGTGGCTGGAAATGCTAATGGTTTTGAATCAGTTGCTATTCTATCTCCCGACGCTCAACCTTTTACTCCTACTGATTTGAATTTGAGTTCCAAACGTGGTTGTCATAGCGTTGAGGACCCTCCTAGGGAGGTTCCTTTGCTATCTGTTGTTTCGGCCCAGGCTGTTTTGGCAAGCCAGTCTTTAAATTCTGGGGACTTGGTTGTCCCGTTTCAGTCGCCTGCTGTGGATAATTTGGATGAAGAAGTGTGTCGGGTGGCTGTTTTGGGTAATTCTAGTCCCATTCGTAATGAACGTGTTGTGCTTAATGATTGTGTGGATGTTCCAGTGACTTATTTGGATCCTAAAAGCTTTCAATATAATGTGAAGGATAACTCGGGCGTTGACCTTAGAGTCCATTTGGACTGGCTTCATGACTATAATTCTGTATCTGAATCTGAGTCTGGTTCTGATTCGGTTGAATCTTTGGGAGATGGTGATCCTGGCAATTCGTTCAATTTGTTGCGCGATAAACCTTTAGTGACTGCTGCTTCTCGGGGCAGATCTCGTGGGAGGGGCAAGTGTGGTCGTTGATTGCTGGTTGTTGCTATTAATTTGTTTTTTGTGCCATTAAGTGTGGTTCGTTTGATACTTTGGTTTGCATTTGTGGTTGGTGGGTTGGCCGGTTTATTTGGTTCGTTTTGGACGATGAGGAAGCAGCGAGGCTGCAAGTGTCGTGGACGGCCAGGGTTGGTTGACAACCTGGTTGGCCCTTCGATTTCGTTTTATATCAGTGGATGGCCCCGCCCTGGCAACCTGATGCTGGTCTGAGTCCTTTGATTTCAACTTTCATTATTCTGATCTCTTCTTTGTTTGCGGTTTTTTTTTTTTTTTTTTGTAACCATCTGATGTGGCCCTTTGGGGGTCTTCCTTTTGTAATTTTCTTATTCAATATAGTTGGTGGTTTAAAAAAAAAAAAAAAAAAAAAAAATAATGTTAAGAATTTTATTGTGCTTTTATGTGTCAACTTTCTTTTTTATTTTCTGCTGTTTTTTTCTCTCAATATCTAAATATATTTTGCCTCTCTAACATGAAAAACAATGCTAAAAGCAAAGGGAAGAGGAGAGCAAGGGATAAAGAGTTATCTATTATTGAATTTCATTTAATATTTCATAATCATAAGAAAATATATTATAATTTTTTCTTGGATTATTGAGTGTATTTAATTACAAATTTAGACACTCTGCATATATAAATTCTCGAACCCTAAACTTTTTTATTTTTAATCAAAACTTAGGCACACTGCATATACAAAACATTTAATTTTATGCTTCTCTTTTAATGACCAACATTCTGTGCCATAAAACATTATAGGTGACCACCATCGTAAAAATAAAATAATCATATTTATATGATATGAAACATGTTTTAATTCATAGTAAAATATAAATAAAATATAATAGAAAATAAAAGTGATTCTAAATTCATTTTATTTTAATCCTGTCTAATTATCTTGCAAATTACTTGAGTGACATGCCTTTGATGGCTTGATTTGTCGTTAATTATCGATTCTACATCTTTATCTGAGAGAGGTCAATCAGATTAACTTTTTTTTTTTTAAATCAAAGTATTTACAAAATCATAATTCTCCTACTTCTGTTTTACAAACTATTTCTTGCTAAATATCAAATTCATAAAAATTTAATCTTTATAATTTTGCATCAAATTCTTAAAGACTTATTAGGCTTTGTTTGAGACAATTTTCTTATTGTTTTATTTTTCCTACTACAACTATAATTTATGTTTAGTCACTGCCATTTTATCGCTTTCAATATATATATACTAGAAAGCAACTTTTTGTAGTAGCTTTTGAAAAAGTTACTTCCTGAACAACAACTTCATAACAGTTGAAGGCTTCTTCCCGGATGTACTTTCACAAAAAGTAATCATGACATCCATAAATCAATGAATTTGATAAGTTATTTTTTCGACGGGTGTTAGATTAATTTTCAATGAATTTTTTCCCCAAAGGCTTCGTAAGTTTTGTTTGTGACAATTTTCTTACTACTTTCTAAAGTAGTTTTTCAGCACAAAAATTTCTTGAAAGAAGTGAAAAATTAGTGACAAAAACTATCTTTGGATAGCTTTGGAGGCACTTCTTTTTTCCTGCTTTCAAGAGATTTTATACTAAAAAACAGCTTTACAAAGCTTTAAAAAGGCCATCCCAAACGAAGACTTAATTGGTTTCTTATAAATTTTCTTTGAAGAAAAAGAACGCCACATCTAATACACATTTTGATTATAAGGCTCAATGCATGGAGGGTTGCTGGATGGAAAGGAGCAGTAAATGTTTCCATTTTAACTTGATCAATGAGCTGCTTGATGGAGTTTAACTTGCTTAGTTTTTAAAATCGGTGCAAAGAACCGTTGCGAAAGGGCTTATTTTTTGATAGTGTATATAGACTTGATTCTTAAAAAGCCTTTAGTGTGGCAAGAAACCCACTCAGGGAAGTGGAGATATAAGTGGAGGATTAGGATTTGACAGTGATTGATTGATTCCTTCAACCATAACCCTCTTCACATTGTTAAGGAAAAATACTTGGATTTTATTTTATAATTCTTTATTTTGATCTTTTGTTGTATTACTTTATATGAAACCAAAAAAAAATTGTAATTTTCACTTTGAAGAAAAAGTTATTATGTAAATATGTTATTTGTATAATATTTGAAATTAGAGAAGTATGCACATTATTTTGGTTATTGGAAAATATACTTAAAAGCTTCATTCAGATGAAAATATCACTAGAATTTAAATAGACACTTTAGTTTATACAAGAAGTCTTTTGAGCAAGAAATTGATTGACCGTTGTTATTCTTAACATCTTCTTCTTCTTCTTCGACAATTATCATTTGTGAGTGAGTTTTAATTAAAGCAAAGTTCAAATACAAGGTTTTCATCTTCGTCTTTGTCCTATGTTATTTGGTGATTATCATTAAAGGTTAGTTATATTATTAATTTGAACTCTAAATCCTAAACCTAGAACACTCAATACTTGCTCATACCTTGATTGAAATATGTTCAACATATGATAAAAAATTCTTTGAAGCTTGTTTGTATTTCAAAATAAGGATCAAACAATAGTTGAATAACTCAATCATGATTCAAAGATTTTTTAATCAAGATACAAAAAGCTTAAATCAATGCTTGAGCATAGTTCAAATAACTTCTAGTATGATTAATTAGGTTTTGATCAAATGTTAGATAAACTTTTGAGTAAATATTGAATTTATTGTTTTGCACCCAACTTATCTATTATGATTAACATGTTTGAGTTGTCTTGCCATGCATATAGATGTTTATTCGAATTACATAGAAAGTTCAGAGTGTGATGGATAAAATTTCTAGGCATTTTGAAACATTTAAGGTTAATGACATCATTGTGTTGAATATAAGAGACAAACACAATTAAAATGTTTGAATAGGTTGATATTAATTAGGTGTGTCAATTTCGGGTCACGGGTCGGGTTCGGGTTGAACCTGGAACTGACCCGGGTTCAATCGGGTCGACCCTAACCTGACCCGGGTAGTCAAACAGGTCGAAAACACGGACCCGGACACGACCTGTCGGGTTGTCGGGTTGACCCGACCCGACACGGGAAGTGAGCTGGAGCAGGCGAGCGGACGCGGGGTGCGCATGTGGGTGGACGCGGGGCGCGCGGCGAACTCGAGGGCAGGGCGGGTGCGCGGTGGACAAGGGCCCACGGCGGGCCCGCGGCGAGCACGAGGGCAGGCGCGCACGTGTGGGCAGGGCGGGCGCATGCAGGGTAGCGGGCAGCCGTGGGAGTGCGAAGCCGCGGGCAACGCGTAGGCGTGCAGCGCGCAGGCGTGTGGGCGCGACTCGCGAGCGGGCAGCGTGCAGGCGTGCTGGGTCGCGGGCAGCAGCGGGTAGCCGGGGCAGCCTCGGGCAGCTCATTCTAAGCGGGTTCACGGGTTGACCCCGCAACCAATTAGGTCAACCCGAACCCGACCCGTTTTTCAAACGAGTCGAATCCGGGTACCCGAACCTGACCCGTTTTGAAATCGGGTCGAGTCCAACCTAGATTTTCCGGGTTGGGTTTTTATTTCGTGTCAAATATTAACACCCCTAATATTAATCATATATGTGGATAAGCATTACACTTCTTTCAGTAGATGTACTATTGAAGTAAATTGATTTGACATAGAAAATCAGTTCAAAGCTTGGTGGCTTGAATTCATAATTACAAACAAAATAACCCTGCTATTCTTGATGAAAATATTTTCAATTTCCATGATATTTCAGTAACATTTTATAGTGATATAGATATTGTTAGATTTGTGCACTTTATAGTAATATAGCTGTCTTATCTATATTGCTCTTGTTTTTAGTTGTATCAAAGTATTTTTTTTGTTGCATTATAACAATTGTGATTTTACTCCATATGTCATAAAAAAATATTATAATCATTTTAATTTAGTGTTAGAATGCTTGTTAAAAATTTATTATTTGTTGTATTATCCATCTGGTCTATTATAGTATAGCTATTGTGATTGTGTTTTACTATGATATATTGTATAATAAGTTTGAACCATATTTGAACCTACAACTCAATTCTTTTATAATTTTTTTCTAATATATTATTTGAATATTCTTCAAGCCATGTTTGAACTTGATAGAATTTTTTTTTAATAACAATGATTAATGCTCGATTAGGATTTAAAAATGTTTAATAGTTGTTTGAATTTTATCATGTAAGCCCTCAGCGTTGATTGAATTTTATGAAATCTTTATTTGAATGTCATTTGAATCAAATTTGCTCATGATAAGCTCAAAAAAAAAAAAAAAAAAAAAAAAAAAAAAAATCGCGGTTCAAAGTGGAGTTATTTTTGTTTGAAAGGAACTTTAAAGTATATTTCATTGAAGAATATAACAAAAAATTTATCATATTTTTTGGGGTGTATTCACTACTTAAAATGAGTTGTTTTTGCAAAACCTCATAATGAGCAATTGAAATCAACAAGTAACAAAGATATTACAATTGAAATCAATGTAAGATAAAGTAGAACAATATGTTATAAATCATATAAAGAAATATATGCATCAATGTCTATATTATTATATGTATCAATTTATCCTTCTGTAGTTCATCACATTTGAATCTATTACAGCATCAATCACAATATCAATAACAGTCAATAGTATTAGTAACAATATTAATATTATGATCAATAAAATTTAATAATATTAATAACAATAAATAGTATTAGTGGTAGTCACAATATCAACACAATGTTCATAGCAGTGTAGCTTTCAGTATTCATATATTCAATTAGTATATCTTAAGGGTATATTGCTCCTGCACTTATGACTCTCAATTAGTCGCCCCTTATATGCAACAATACAAATCATGTATTCATTTTGAGTAAATTGAATGTTCAATTTCCGTCATAGATGTGACTCAAGCTTCCTCTAAGAAACAAAAATGTTCAAATTTTGTAAGGCTTGGCATTACATATTTTTTAAAGAGTGTTGCTTTTGCGCATTAGTTTTAACCATGCTAAAAGTGCTGCTGAAGTTTTCCTGCAATAACACTCTTGAAACCGCCACGAAAGTCTTTCCAGCGAATTCTTAGCAGGTTTTAAAAAAACCGCTTCAAAAATTTTTGTATGTATTTAAATTGCTGCATTAGATAAAAAAAAATGCTGCAAAAAATTGATTTATTAGTAGTTGTATAAAATTGTGATATTTTATTTTCTTTTTTTTTTAAATAAAGAGCTAAAAACGAGGTCTATTGTTATCAATTCATTTACTTAAGTCCTATTTGGGTTAACATTTTTTTAAAATCATATATATATATATATATATATATATATATATATATATATATATATATATATATATATATATATATATATATGTTTGATTAGTTATGTCTATTTTATTATTTTTAAAAATAAAGAAATTTTTAAAATGACTAGAAATGAGTTTTAAATATTGTTTATATTTTAAAAAATAGATTTTTTGTTTCCTTTCTTAGCCCCAACTCCAGTTCTAATGCTAAACCCTCTATAAGGTGCAAGAGCTTTTACCAATATTACTGATACAAGAAAAGGAGGCTATTTGATTGCGCTTGGGAGAATAGTTGAGGAAAATTTAGGCCAAGCAAAGGTGATAGGTTTTATTTCTTGAATCAAAAGACTACTAATACAAGATTTACACTTGGTTTGTGACAACTTTTTTTTTTTTTTTTTTTTTTTTTAACAATTTTTTAGAACAAAAATTTTTTGAATTAAAATTTTGTGTACTAAAAAGCTTCTTTAGAAAGCGTTACGAAAACCATCTCAAACGACGCCTTACTGAATGCCACAGATGTGATCAGCGAGCAAACATTGAATGACCAAATTTTAACAATTGAGAGTTTCTACAAAATTAGCAGCATAACTAAGATTTCAAGTGAGGAGGTTACTCTAAATTTAATTGTAAAGAAAGCATTTATGTGCAGCTCATCTTGATTTGTTGGTTAGAAGTTTTGACTATCAACACAGAGGTCCCGAGTTTAAAACTTACATATATGAAGTGTATGTAAATTTTCTTTAAAAAAAAAGCATCTATAATATTCAAATATTCATACCAGTAACTTGAAACTAAGTTAAAATTTTCAGATCATGGATAGCTACATATAACTTTTGTCAAATATAAAGGGGCAATAGCCACTCTCAACTTCTTATTAGTTCCATCACTTGGTCAGGTAATGATGATATTTGTTTATTTCATATTAGAATATAAAGAAATAAAATAAAACAAAATATTCAACACACCTTGTGGTCTTAGGGAAAAAAAAATCTTTATATAGTGATCATTCACAAGAAAAATATTCAAACCTTAAAATGCACTTTTGGTATGAGAAATTAAAACTAAAAAAATATCTTTGTACTAATTTTCTTCTCTTTCTTTCATGATTGAGCATAGATATACTTCATGTGATATCGATTGCTGATGATCATCTCTAACACACTTATATGTGATTCGTTCAAAGAGAAGTTCTTGCCAACCACCACCGGAGTTCCTCCCGATCTCTGCCGAAGTTCTTGCCAACAGCCATTGCCAAAGCTCTTCCCTACTATCATTGGAATTTCTTCTCGACCGTCGCCAAAATTTCTTACCAATCATAGCAGGAGTTTCTCTTCTCGATCACTATCAAAGTTTTCTTCTGGACCATCGCTGAAGCTTTTCCCAACCACTGTCTTATTTCTACCAGTTCATTAACCATCACCAGATTTCTATCTGATTATTAACATGTTGTAATTCCAGCATCTTCAAGTAAAGGAGCGAATCAAACTTTGTAACCAATTCAAATATAGTAGAATTTTCTCCTCTGGGCCAGGCCCCGTGGCTTTTCCCTTTTTTGAGTTTTCCACGTAAAAAAGTTTCTGGTGTTTCTCTCCCTTAATTATCTGTTAGTGTGTTGAATATACGTACATTACTAAGACATTATAATTTTCAATTTACTGTTGCATATATTCTAGTCCGCAACAGTTTGACGCCATCTATGAAAAGCATTCCCATTATTTCTTCAATGGCTAATCAAAGTAACTCTAGCAAAGATTCTCTTACTCTAATACGCATCAAATTAGATTCCCATATGACAATCATAGACGTCGTAATTATCCAAGGGAAGGGTCTTATTCCTTGAAAAGTTTTATTGGTAGGATGGAGGAGCAACATGCCAGGATCCTTGAAATATTGGAGGAGGCGGGCCAATAAAGGATGATGTCTCAAAATGATGAAGCTCCTCTCCTTCATCCATAACAACATAATATGGGTGAGCAATTTGAAAATGTTCATCATCAAGCTAATGCTCCTCATACGCAATATAATTTAAAAATAGATGATGCTGCTAGTTCATCACATCCTCCACCTAGAGCCCATCAGATGGAAAAATTTCAACTCACTCTAGATACTCCTCGTGATGTCATACAAGATGAATTATGATGTCTCGTCCAAGAAGAATTTTCAATAAGGCATAAAAAATTATTTTAATATCCAATGAAGTTTTCAAGAATCTTCTGCACAAACATACAAAATTCTCTTACACCCTATTCCAACAGGGTTCAAGCTACCAAACATTGATCCATATGATGGGTCATCTGATCCCTTTGAACACGTTGATCATTATCGAATGATTATGCATATATAATAAACTTTCGATGCACTTCTTTGTCAAGTTTTCCCTGCCACCCTAAAGTGTCAAGCTCGCATATGGTTCTACGCTCTCCCTAGAAATATAATCAATAGTTTTGCTCATCTTGTAAGACTCTTTGTCAAACAGTTTGTTGCCAATCAAAAATTATTAAAGATTCATTGCATCTCTCTAGAATCCATCAGAATGAAGGAGAATCTTTGGAAGACTATTATTAAAGATTTTCTTTTGAAGCTTGACAAATCCGAAGAGTGGATCTCGAATTACTACGAGGTGTTTTTTCTTGGGGAGTTGCACTCCAGACCATTTTACTATTCATTAATGCGAGAGACAGTTCATTCTTATGCTGACTTAATTCACAGAGTAGAAGCTCAAATTATTATCGATGAGGTTATCAATGCTCATTGAAAATAATTTGAATTGCCTTCTAAGAAGAGAAAGAATGGCCACAAAGCTAGAGCTAGAGCCCAAAAATCTAAGATGAGGAATTAAGATCTTCCACCACAGCCCCCTTAGCAAAATTGGGATTACAAGCCAAAAAAGGAGTACACTCCATTGAATACAACTCGTGTTAATATTCTTATGGCTATACAACATGAGCAAAATATTAAATGGCCCCATTCGCTAAAGTCAAATTTTGGAAATTAAGATTATTATTGTCACTTTCATTGAAGCCACAAACATGCAACTGAAGCCTGTAGACAATTGAAGGAAGAAATTAAAAGGCTAATTCAAGAGGGATATCTCCATTAATTCACTCAAAACCCACCTGCATAAAATGAGGCTAATCCTACTGAGGGTAGAATCAGCAGTTGTAGAATCAACAACAACATCAACAGTAACAAAGGCAATAATATACAAACCGCCAGCTAGTTGGAGAAATTGAAACTATTACAGGATGACCCTAAATATCCTCTCAAGTCTTACTCACCAGCCCGAAGGAATCGACTCTAAAGAAGGAAAGATATAATCACTCTATCATATTTGGGGATTCTGAATTAGAAGGGATTCATACTCCGTACTAAGACCCACTTGTTATTAATGATGGTATTAGAGATCCATGTTATAACGTCAAAAAAATCTTAATAGACAATGGGAGTTCTATTGATGTCCTATTTTACTCAACTTTTCTTAGTATAGGGTTAGCTAGAGAGAAGCTTCAACCTACCACTAGACCATTGTATGGATTTGACAATCATTTAGTAAGGGTGGAAGGAATAATTACGCTCCCTATCACACTTGGGGATTTTTTTCAATAAGTTACTCATTTAGTTTAATTTGTTGTGGTTAAGTCAGAATTGACATATAATTCTATTTTTGGGCAACCTTTATAATCAATTTTTAGAGCTATCCCCTAAGTGCCTTATTTGAAAATGAAATTCCCAAATCCAGTAAGCATTGGAGAAGCACAATGAAATCAACAGGAGGCACAATTGCGCTATCTTAGTAAAGCTCAACCTCACTCGTCTATTACTCTAAGCATTAAAAATTCTAATATACAAAATGAAAATGTCCTTTATAGAGCTTCCTCGGTGGAGAATTTAATTTATGTCATCATATCAGAAGAAGATCCACTCAGAATAGTGCAGATTGGGTCTTTACTTTATGATAAAGAAAAGATATAATATACAAATTTTTGCAAACAAATTAAGATATTTTTGCATGGAGTTCGACAAATATGCTTGGAATTAAACTGCATACTATTATTTATTCTCTCAAGATAAATCTGTTGCAACTCATGACCCCGAGCTTGAGATTTTGATGATGCCAAATAATGAGTGTTTTGGAACAACCTTTCATTGAATATTATTTTATTTGCTATTTTCCTTGAGCACTAACATTTCAGGAAGATCACAAGTGACTCAGGAAGAAAGGAAGACTCAAGACCGGGTAGATTAGGAGTATGAGTCAAACATTGTATTTTTCCATTTATTTTATTTTTTACTTTATTGAGTCTGGCCACAAAATGCGTAAGAGTAAGAGCAACCATGCACACACACAGGAGGAGAGTTGTTTTTTAACTGCAAAATGTAATTAAAATTCTTCTCTGTAGATCGTACTGTACGAGTTTAATTCGTACCGTACAATCCAAGCTATGTGGATGATTCTGTGAATAGATCGTACGGTACGAATGATTTCGTACTGTACGATATGTTCAAATCCAAAACCCTAGCCGTAGTTTAGTTTAAGTAAGTGATTTTGTGCCGTTCGTATTGTACGAACATGTTCGTACTGTACGATCTATTTTAAATACTTACTTAAATTAACCTGTGATTAGTGCATGTAATCCAGGCCTAATTAAATTTTGAACATCGTACTGTACGAACTAGATCGTACCATACGATGAACAGAGACGAAGTATGATCGTCCCGGATATCGTCCTGGACGATCTCTTGGTTTTTGTCACATCGTACTGTACGATAGTAATCGTACCATACAATGAACAGAGACGACATCCGATCGTCCAGACCATCGTCATGTACGAATAGTATCTTGTTGGATCGTACCGTACGATATTATATCGTACAATACGAATTGTTTTTGAACTATTCGTACATCTTCGTACCAGGACGACGACTGTTTATGAAGATCGTACTGTACGATGTTGAATTGTACTGTACGAACAGTAACGGCTACTTTTAAATTCAGAGGTTTTTGGAGCCTTTTTTAGATATCAATCAAGTCCTTTTTCAGTAAGATTTACAGAGGGGGTGAACGTGGTTAGAGAGGGATTCCAAGGGAGAGAGCTTTAGAGAAATTCTTGAGGGTTGAGAGAGGAAGGAGGAGGTGAGCGTTGTGAGGGAGAAGAGGTGTGAGGGAGATCACACGGTTGCTCCAAGCTTGCTGCATCTTGCTCCTCCTATGGCCCGAGAAGGATTTGAGGGAGGATCTCCAAGGGAAAGGCTCGTCTACATCTGTTACCTCGAGGTTCTCTGCCTTCTCCGGGAGGGAGAAAAACGAGAAGGTTCTCTGCCGTCGTCAGGAGGGCGAAAATAGAGGTTGGCACTCCGCCACGCCGGGTTGGTGAAAGGGAGGTTTGTAAAGGCTTCTCCGCCTTGCCGAGGGGGGCAAAAGGAGAACTATTTTGATAGTGAAAATCCCGGAGTGGAGGACTCCGGGGAGTGGACGTAGGTCATATTTTGACCGAACCACTATAAAAATCTTGGTGTGTTCTTTCCTTATCGTTATTTATGTTTTACTTGCTTTTAATTTTTCATATCTATTGCATGTGAAATTTTGTGGAAGAAAAAATTGCTTAAAACTTTGTTATAAAATTTCAAAAAAAAAAAAAAATAGAACTCTTGTTTAGGGTTACTGTTATTAAGAAAAAGATTTTTACAATTCACCCCCCCTCTTATCATTTAGTAATTACAATTGGTATCAGAGCTAGTTTTTCAAAAATAGTGTTTTAGAAAATCTTGAAAAAAAAAACGATCATGTCGAATTTTTGTAATCGTAACACTGCGGAGGGTTATTCAATAACTCGTCCACCACTTTTTGATAACATACCGTTTGATTTCTGGAAAATTAGAATGTCTACATTTTTGCAATCTATAGATTACCGCATGTGGATGTTAGTAAATGATGGGTATGTTGCACCGTTTAAAATTGTTAATGGTTTGAAAACTCCTGTACCGTTTATTGAATGGAGCAATGAGGATAGGGAGTTAGCCCAACTGAATGCTAAGTGCTTAAACTGTTTTTTTTGTGCATTGAAATCTGAGGACTATATGAGAGTATCTACTTGTGCTTCTGGTAAGGAGATTTGGGATAGACTGTGCATTACATACGAAGGAACAAATGAAGTAAAACAGTATAGGCTTAACATTCTACTGCATGATTATGAATTATTTCGTATGAAACCTAGCGAAACAATTTCTGACATGTACACTAGGTTCACCCAAATCGTGACATCCTTGCATGCATTAGGTAGAGAAATTTCAAATTCTGAGAAAGTGAATAAAATTCTTAGATGCCTACCTAGTTCCTATGATGCTAAGATAACTGCTATCACTGAGTCCAAAGATCTTAATGTTTATTCTATTGATAACCTCCTTGGGTCACTCATTGCATACGAGCAAGGAGTGAGCCAAAGGCAAAGTGATGCAAGTGAAAAGAAAAAGGAGCGGACGGTGGCATTAAAAGCTAGCAACTCAGAAAGTGAAAGCTCTGCAGGGGAGGAAGACGATGAAATAGCACTGATGACCCGACAGTTCAAAAATTTCCTGAAGAGAAAACAGAAGCGTCATCAGAACAGCTGGAATAAAGGTAAGAGCTCAAGGTCCAATAAGGTTTCATTTGATACAATTTGCTTTGAGTGCAGGAAGCCAGGTCACCTTCGAGCCGATTGCCCCAATCTGAAGAGTCAACCAGCAAAGGAGAAAGGAGATGACAAAGCTAAATACAAGAAAGGAAAGACAAAGACACAGAAAACTTTTTGGGCCGACTCTGCCTCAGAATCATCAGAAGAAGAAGCAGAGGAGGAGGTAACAAATTTGTGTCTTATGGCTAATGATAACCTTGATCAATTGGATCAGGATGAGGTATGTCAACTTTCTTATGATGAATTATTGCTTATTTCTGAGAATATTCATGATTCGTATAGGAAACTGAAGAAAATGCATGCTAAACTTAATATTGAATTTAGTTCTTTACAAATTGAGCATGCTAACTTAATTAAAGAAAATTTTGATTTAGATAAAGATCACATGTTACTTCTTGATGAGTATGATGCACTAAATAAGAAGCATATTGAACTAATTGAAGCACATGAATCCTTGAAAACATCGCATATTGAACTAGATGTAGAGTTTGAAAAACTAACTGCACTTGCATTAGAAGTAGATCATAGTGAGCACTTGCTATTAATAGAAGTTGATGGATTGACAGCTCAAAATAAAACTTATAGTGAGAAAATAAAAGAACTAGAAAATGAAGTTGCATCACTCACAGTAGGCCATCCTAGAAAACCCCCAACACAGCATGCATCACAAAACTTTAGGAAGAGGCACCACCACCCACGTAGATTAGTAAACTCATTTCCTGGTGTTAGGTGCTTCTCATGTGGCATGTTAGGTCACATAGCCCGCACATGCACAATTCACCGTAGGACACACTTAGTATGGAGACCTAAATTGCATCCATCACAGCATAACATGCATACATCTCATTCATGCAAGCATAAGGAGGAACCCAAACTCATTTGGATTCCCAAATCTAATCTTTGAATGAAATTGTAGGGATGCTCTCATAAAAGACCTAGTGAGAGCATGTGGTACCTGGATAGTGGCTGTTCGCGACACATGACTGGAGATATGAAGAAGTTCATCCTATTGGAGACCAAAACTGGAGGCAAAGTAACTTTGGGAGACAACACTACCAGGAAGGTAATAGGCTCAGGTATCGTTGGTAATGCTAAGAATTTTTTAATTTTAAATGTTTTACTAGTTGATGGTTTGAAACATAATTTACTTAGCATTAGTCAACTGTGTGATAAAGGTTTTGATGTTAAATTTTTTAGTGATAGATGCCTGATTAGTTTATTTGGTGAAATAATTTTAGAAGGAAAACGAATGAACAATGTTTACATGTTAGACCTTGATTGCGTAGATAACTCAAAATCACTGTGCTTGAAAACAATAGTTGATGACTCGTGGCTATGGCATAGGAGACTATGCCATGCTAGTATGAAAACTCTTAGAAACATCACTCAGAAAAACCTAGTTAGAGGTGTACCTAAGTTAGACTTTACCAAGGATCACTTATGTGATGCTTGTCAACTAGGAAAACAAGTCAAATCATCCTTTCACTCAATTAGAGATGTGATCATCTCTAGGCCACTAGAAATTCTACACATGGACTTATTTGGACCAGTTAGTACAGCCAGTCTAGGTGGAAAGAATTATGTATTTGTGATTGTAGATGACTTCACTAGATTTACTTGGGTAAGATTCTTAGCACACAAGAATGAGTCTTTTGAGGAATTTAAAGTTTTCTCCACATGGATTCAACGAAAATTAGGTTGTGAAATATCAACAATCCATAGCGATCATGGTGGAGAGTTCCAAAATGATAGGTTTGAGTCATTCTGTCAAGAGATAGGAATAGAGCACAATTTCTCAGCTCCTAGAACACCCCAACAAAATGGCATAGCAGAAAGGAAGAATAGAACTTTGGTAGAAGCTGCTAGGGCAATGTTAGCGGAGTATACCCTTCCTAGATACTTTTGGGCAGAAGCAGTCAGCACAGCCTGTTATGTTTTGAATAGAGTAAACATTAGATCGAAGCTGAATAAAACTCCATATGAACTCCTTAAGGGTAGGACACCAAACCTTTCACATTTACATGTCTTTGGGTGTAAGTGCTTCATCTTAAATAATGGTAAACATCCCTTAGGAAAATTCGATCCCAAGTCTGATGAGGGTGTCTTCTTAGGCTATTCTTCTGTAGGTAAGGCCTATAGAATTTTTAATAAGAGAACCCTTGTAGTAGAAGAATCCACCCATGTGGTATTTGATGAATCAGATATGCCCTCAGAAACTAAAATTGAAGATGATGAAATAGAGGCAATTCAAGGAGTAGAGACTATGACCTTAGGAGATAAAGTCGAATCTCAGGAAGCTTTGCCTAGAGAATGGAGATATTCTTCTAGTCATCCTAAAGAGTTAATTTTAGGAGACCCTTCAGAAGGTGTAAGAACTAGGCATGGACTTAGGAAAGAGGTTAGTCACTCAGCTTTCATCTCTATGATAGAACCTACAAGTCTAGATCAAGCTTTAGGAGATGAATTTTGGATTCTAGTAATGCAAGAAGAGCTGAACCAATTCACCAGGAATGATGTTTGGGAGTTAGTCAAGAGACCTAAAGAGCAAGGTGTTGTTGGAACAAAATGGGTCTTCAAGAATAAGGTGAATGATTCAGGAACAATAATAAGGAATAAAGCAAGACTAGTAGCTAAGGGGTACAACCAGATTGAGGGGATAGACTTTGAAGAAACCTTTGCCCCGGTTGCTAGACTAGAAGCCATAAGAGTGTTCTTAGCCTTTGCTTGCTTCAAGAACTTTAAGTTATATCAAATGGATGTAAAGAGTGCATTTCTGAACAGGATAATTAAGGAAGATGTTTACGTTGAGCAACCCCCCGAATTTGAAAGCTCACAATTTCCTAACCATGTATTTAAATTAAAGAAGGCACTGTATGGACTAAAGCAAGCACCTAGAGCATGGTACGAAAGACTTAGCTCATTTCTTTTGGATAGAGGATTTAAAAAGGGTAGTGTAGATATTACACTCTTTTTACAAAAGGTCAAAGAAGAAATTCTCATTGTTCAAATATATGTAGACGACATCCTATTTGGATCTTCGGATAAAAACTTATGCGATGAATTTTCAAAAATAATGAGTAATGAGTTTGAAATGAGCATGATGGGAGAACTTAATTACTTTCTTGGCTTTAGTGTAAAACAAATGGATAATATAACCTTTCTTAGCCAATCAAAGTATATTAAGGATATTTTAAAGAAATATGAAATGGATAGTACAAAACCCATGAACACCCCAATGAGTTCGACAATCCAATTAGATAAGGATCCTAGTGGAAAATCAGTAGATCAGAAAAAATATAGAGGAATGATTGGATCCCTTCTTTACCTGACTGCCAGTAGACCGGACATAATGTTTAGTGTGTGCCTTTGTGCCCGTTTCCAAGCTGATCCTAAAGAATCTCACTTAACTGCTGTCAAAAGAATTCTTAGATATCTACTAGGCACCCTAAACTTAGGAATTTGGTATCCCAGACACAGCACTTCCTTTGAAATCCTAGGGTACTCAGATTCTGACTTTGCAGGATGTAGGATAGATAGAAAGAGCACATCTGGTACCTGCCAACTCATCGGACAATCATTAGTTTCTTGGTCCAGTAGGAAGCAAAACTCAGTAACACTTTCCACAGCCGAGGCAGAATATATTGCAGTAGGAAGTTGTGTTGCACAAGTACTATGGTTAAAACAATAAATTCTTGATCTTGGACTACCTGTTGGAACCATCTTGATCATGTGTAACAACACAAGTGCAATCTGTATCTCTAAGAATCCAATTCAACATTCTCGAACGAAACACATAGACATTAGACATCATTTCATTAGAGATCACGTCGCTAAGGGAGATATAGAATTACATCACATCGCTACAGGAGATCAATTGGCAGACATATTCACAAAACCTTTAGCTTTTGACACCTTTAGTACCTTGAGGACTAGATTAGGTGTTATAGATAAAAATGCATAAAAAAAAAACAAAAAAAAAAATTAGGGCTGCTCCTGATCACCACACACTCACCACACCAACACTTTGCATTGACTGTTCATCGTACTGTACGACCTATATCGTACTGTACGATATATCACAATCTACATACATCCACCAATAGGCAGATTTCAGCTCTGTTGATCGTATCGTACGATCTACATCATACTATACGATCATCTTCCCGCATAATTGCCTACCGTATTGTACTATACCTCTTCTTCGTACAATACGATCCACGTCAGCAACGGATTGGGACGAATTAAATCCGGTTGGTACGACATTATTGAGTATCGTACTGTACGATAACTCCGTTTCGTACGGTACGATCCACATCAGCATAAAGGACAAATTTGAGTTAAAGCGATTCGGCATGATATTTATTATGTATCGTACTGTATGATACACCTGTTCGTACAGTACGAAACTTTTGGTCAAAAGTCGTACTGAGGCCTCGGGACGATCGATATTCGCCTGATCGTACTATACGATACCTATCGTACTGTACGATTTGACTGCCTTTTTACCGAAACGACCGGTCAGAATATTAATTGCCTATCGTACTGTACGATCCTAGATCGTACTGTACGATTTCCAGAATTTCCTATAAATACCCTTGCTTAGGCTATTCAATTCACTCAATCCTCTCCTCACTCAGCCTTCACTTCGTTTTCGTGCCCTCTTGCGATGTCTAAACGAGGTCGGAAGACTGCTGGAAGCTCGTCCTCATCGAGTTGCCAACCTGATCGCTTTCTGAATAGTAAGAATGAGGAAGCCTACCACCGATACAAAGCCTGCAAAATTTCCCCTTCGAAAATGCTTAATCAGGCCACTCTCAATTTCGAGGTAATTGGCCTATTTGCTTCCACCACCTTTCAATTTCTACTCACCCTGGCGTTTCCATATAATTCTGAACTTCTTTTTGAATTTCTCGCCAACCTCACCTACACCGTCGATAACACCACTTTTCACTCCTTTGTTTGTGGCCGCACCATTGAGATAACAAGAGCTGACATCGCCCAATATATTGGGCTGTCCACTGAAGGACCTATGGTTCGCTCGTTTCTTACCGATTAATTTGATTGGAGTGATGTAAATAGAGTCCTTAGAAATATTGCTTTTCATCAACACCAGCCTCTTGTTCAATCCTTAACCCGAAATGCCCGTATAATTCAACATGTTCTTCGAACCTCTATCATACCCAAAGGTGCCGACCGTATCAATCTGACCCCTACCTTGTCCGTCGCTACCTACCTTATTATGTCCAACATAAAGTTTGATGAGGTCGATTTGATTAGCAACTATATTCGCCACATGAATTTTGTTCGTCTACCTACCACCCGACGGAAACAGAATCTGGCTCTTGGTCACCTAATAGGATATATCCTCCACCATAAATATCAATTATCCTACCCTGGTTAACCCGACATGCTTCCTATTTCTTATACGGATACTTCCTTCCGTATTCTCTTTCATCGGGGTCACGAGCCTGAAGAACCCGTCTTTGATGAAGAAGAAGGAGAAGATGCCCCAGCCGCAGCTCCAGCTCGACCACGACGCCATGCCGCACCCCGAGCACCTGCACCAGCACCAGCACACCCTGATGATGATTTAGTCGCCCGCTTCGACCAGCTGCAGACTCGTCTCGACATGCATATTCAAGAACAACATTAGCAACACGAGACTGATATGCAATGGTTTGGAGAGCGTTTCACTGCAATTGATCACCGCTTAGATGCTCTATTTCAATATTTTCAGCCAAATCCACCTCCACCACCAACTGATCAGGACCAGTCTGACTAGATTGTCTGTGTTTGCATTGTAGTTTTTCTTTTTTTGCTTTTTGTTGCTCCTCCTTTTTGTGCTGTCAAAAGGGGGAGAAGTTTGTTGTAATGCCTGTTATCTAAATGCATTCCTTTTGTTTCGTACTTGCTTTTAGTATTTTTTTTCCCGTGTTTAATTTAAAAAAAATAAAAAAAAAATAAAAGAAATGTTTTTCTTTCTTACTTGCAACAAATTATTTGACATCATCAAAAAGGGGGAGATTGTTGCAACCCATGACCCCGAGCTTGAGATTTTGATGATGCTAAATAATGAGTGTTTTGGAACAACCTTTCATTGAATATTATTTTATTTGCTATTTTCCTTGAGCACTAACATTTCAGGAAGATCACAAGTGACTCAGGAAGAAAGGAAGACTCAAGACCGGGTAGATTAGGAGTATGAGTCAAACATTGTATTTTTTCATTTATTTTGTTTTTTACTTTATTGAGTCTGTCCATAAAATGCGTAAGAGTAAGAGCAACCATGCACACACACAGGGGGAGAGTTATTTTTTAACTGCAAAATGTAATTAAAATTCTTCTATGTAGATCGTACTGTATGAGTTTAATTCGTACCGTACGATCCAAGCTATGTGGACGATTCTGTGAATAGATCGTACGGTACGAATGATTTTGTACTGTACGATATGTTCAAATCCAAAACCCTAGCCGTAGTTTAGTTTAAGTAAGTGATTTTGCGCCGTTCGTACTGTACGAACATATTCGTACTGTACGATCTATTTTAAATACTTACTTAAATTAACCCGTGATTAGTGCATGTAATCCAGGCCTAATTAAATTTTGAACATCGTACTGTACGAACTAGATCGTACCATACGATGAACAGAGATGAAGTATGATCGTCCCGGATATCGTCCTGGATGATCTCTTGGTTTTTGTCACATCGTACTGTACGATAGTAATCGTACCATACGATGAACAGAGACAACATCAGATCGTCCAGACCATCGTCCTGTACGAATAATATCTTGTTGGATCGTACCGTACGATATTATATCGTACAGTACGAATTGTTTTTGAACTGTTCGTACATCTTCGTACCAGGACGACGACTGTTTATGAAGATCGTACTGTACGATGTTGAATCGTACTGTACGAACAGTAATGACTACTTTTGAATTCAGAGGTTTTTGGATCCTTTTTTAGATATCAATCAAGTCCTTTTTCAGTAAGATTTACAGAGGGGGTGAACGTGGTTAGAGAGGGATTCCAAGGGAGAGAGCTCTAGAGAAATTCTTGAGGGTTGAGAGAGGAAGGAGGAGGTGAGCGTTGTGAGGGAGAAGAGGTGTGAGGGAGATCACACGGTTGCTCCAAGCTTGCTGCATCTTGCTCCTCCTGTGGCCCGAGAAGGATTTGAGGGAGGATCTCCAAGGGAAAGGCTCGTCTACATCCGTTACCTCGAGGTTCTCTGCCTTCTCCGGGAGGGAGAAAAACGAGAAGGTTCTCTGCCGTCGCCAGGAGGGCGAAAACAGAGATTGGCACTCCGCCACACCGGGTTGGTGAAAGGGAGGTTTGTAAAGGCTTCTCCGCCTTGTTGAGGGGGGCAAAAGGAGAACTATTTTGATAGTAAAAATCCCGGAGTGGAGGACTCCGGGGAGTGGACGTAGGTCATATTTTGACCGAACCACTATAAAAATCTTGGTGTGTTCTTTCCTTATCGTTATTTATGTTTTACTTGCTTTTAATTTTTCATATCTATTGCATGTGAAATTTTGTGGAAGAAAAAATTGCTTAAAACTTTGTTATAAATTTTCAAAAATAACAAAAAAATTAGAACTCTTATTTAGGGTTACTGTTATTAAGAAAAAGATTTTTACAATTCACCCCCCCTCTTGTCGTTTAGTAATTACAAAATCTTACATATAAACCAATCATAAAAAAGAAGAGAAATTTTACACCAGATTGTCAACAAGCTATAGAGCAAAAATTGGATAAACTTTTAAAAGATGAATTCATATGAGAAGTGTATTATCCAACTTAGCTTGCAAATGTTGTGATGGTTAAAAAAGTTAGTGGGGCATGGAGGATGTGTGTGGATTACACAGATCTTAATAAGGCTTGCCTAAAGAATAGTTTCCCACTTCCTCATATTAATTAATTAGTTAATGCAACATCTAGACATCAAATGTTAAGTTTCATCGACACATACGTTGGATATAATCAAATAAGAATGAATCCTGTAGATAAGGAAGCAGCTATTTTTCAAACTGATAAGGGGCTATATTGCTATAAGGTCATGCCTTTTGAACTCAAGAATATTGGAGCAACTTATCAACGCCTCATGAATATGATTTTTAGGGACCTCATAGGCCATTCAACGGAGGTATATATATTGATGATATGTTGGTTAAAACTTTTAAAATGATAATATATTTTTTATCTGGAGCAATGCTTTAGCCTCCTTTGACATCACAACATATAACTCAACCCTGCAAAATGTGCTTTTGGAGTCACATTTAGAACATTCTTGGGATTCATGGTTACTCATAGAGGTATAGAAGCTAACCCTGAAAAAAATCAAATCTTTGAGAGATATGGTGCTCTCATAGAATATAAAAGATGTTCAATGTCTGAATGGATGAATAGTTGCCTTATTTTGTTTCCTGATCCGTTTAGGAGATAAATATTTACCTTTCTTCAAAATACTAAGAAATGCTTGAAATAACGGATTTTAATGGACAGATGAATGTCAAGAAGCTTTCGAATAGCTTCAAACTTATTTGGCTTCACCCGCTTTTTTGTCAAAATTAATCCAAAGAGAAAGATTATATTTATATATGGTTATATCTTCATATTGCATAAGCTTAGTGCTAGTCCGAGAACAAAATTCTATTCAACGATCAGTATACTATGTCGGTAAAATTCTTTTTAAGACTGAGGGATGCTGTCCATTGGCCGATGAGATAGTTTTGGCATTAGAATTTTTTACTAGAAAATTAGGCCGTATTTTCAAGCTCATACAATTAGGGTTTACACAAATCTTCTGTTGCAGAGTATCCTTCAGAAACCTAAAGCTTAAGAAAGATGAATCAAATGGTCAATAAAACTAGGAGAGTTCAATATCCACTTCTTACCTAGACAATATATCAAATCACAAGTCTTGGCATATTTTATGGTCGAGCGAACTGTTCCTATTTTCGATCAACCACCAATTCATCCTTTCTCTTCTCCTTATTGAATGTTATATGTTGATATAGCTTTTGGGAGTTCAGATGCTAGTGCGGGAGTTTTATTAATCCCTTCTCATCATGCTACAATTACATATGGACTTCGACTAAAATTTTCTGCAACTAATAATGTCACTGAGTATGAAGCTCTTATTATTAGGATGAGGAAACCTATAGAATATGAAGTGCAAAATTTAATAGTTCATACTGACTCACTACTCGTAGCCTCTCAAGTACGAGGATAATTTGAGGCTCAAAATCCATAATTAGCACAAATTGTGATATTATGAAGTTACTTCTCACCTGTATAGAGAAATTTGAAATTGTTCATATACCTCTGGAACAAAATACTCATGTAAATACTCTTTCGAAACTTGCTACATAACTAATCGGTGACCTTTTAAGAGAAAGTATATCGAAGTAGTACTCTTTCCTAGTATCAAAGGAACATGGGTTATACAATCAATCGACGAGCCAAAAGAGCCTTCTTGGATTAATCCTATATTATCTTTCTTACAAGGAGTGCTACTTGAAGACCCAACAACTGCAATACAACTTTGAAGGCAAAAAACTTACTTTGTTGTCATTGAGGGAAAGTTATATAAACGAGCCTTCAATGGGCCATACCTTAAGTGCCTTCCACCTTCAAAGGCTGATTATGCAAAGCAAGAAGTTCATTCAGGTAAATGTGGGGAATATCTTGAAGGAAAAGTGTTGGACAATAAAATCCTGAGATAAGGATTCTACTGGCCAATAATAAAGCAGGATGCACTAGAGTTCACTTAGAAGTGTAATAATTATCAATTGCACTTCAATCGAACTCATTTACCAGCAACTAAACTTTTATCATTTCAAAGCCCATGACCATTTGCTCAATGGGGGATCGATATAATGGGACATTTTCCAATAGCTACTGGACAACAAAATTTATCATATTGGTAGTGGACTACTTCACCAAGTCGGTGGAGGCCAAAGCACTAGCAAAAATTACAAAAGCAAATGCAAAACAATTTGTATAGAAAAATACTATTTATCATTTTGGCATTCTTGCAAAAATTATCACTTATAATGGAACCCAATTCACTAGAAAAATCTTCACTGAATTTTACAAAGACCTCCATATACAACTGGTGCATATATTTGTGGCTCAACATCAAGGAAATGGACAGATGGAGGTTATGTTGACCTCACTTTAGTATGAGGTCACTTTGACCTTTCCTGGACTCGAGACCCTAAGACATCTTAGACCCTAGAATCTTTCTAGATTCTTGATCTTAGGATTCTTCTAGACTCCATGCCCTAGGATAAATTAAGATCTTAGCTCAATCCAGACTTTAAATAAATCTTCACTTCATGTCAACCAAGATCTTGATCCAATTCAAACTCCAATCAAATTTAGACTCAAACCTTGAGCCTACCCCAGATTTGTCTTCAATCTTATCCAACTATTTTTTATTACTAAAATGATTATAAACAATTTGGATAATTCAATCCTAATCATTCAATCTTAAAATCTAGTTCAAATCCAGAAAATCCAGACCAAAATCCAAGGCTAAGGGCTTAGGTCCTGAGAGCTTTTCCTAGTATTTTTTTAAACACTTTAAAATCCTATCAACTAACCTCTAATTCAGAGTTTATCAATTTCATATTGGTAAGACATGTCTTTGGGGTCAGCCTTCCAAATTTGAGATCAATATGATACTTCTAACCCCATAAACTAAATCCATTTCCAAAGGCTGCAAGACCTTCAGATATTTATGACCTATGCCACTAGACCTATCACCTAGTGAAATTTGACCTTGGAGCCCCCTCCAAACCCTGTAATCACTCCCAAACCTTTAATATTGATATGTAAATTATTAATCTATATTTTTTTACTCACTTTGACCCGAAATTGACTAGAGGTCAAAATGACTAAAATGCCCTTTAAGAAGATTTTTTGAACTTTTGATCAAAATTTAATATGGTTCAACCTCATCAACCTTTGAAAAAATTTCTAACCAATTTCAAACATCACTTAAGACCTATTAAATCTAATAGCAGACATTGGGTCCATTTGGTTGACCAGGTCAACCTAGGTTGACCTAAAGCTCCCTTAAGGGTCAAAATATTTATTTTGATTGAAATGACCTCCCCATGCTTTAGGATCACTCCCAACACATTCAAAATGTCATTTCAAATTTCTTGATCCTAGATATAGCCCCTGGGTCAACCTGGTTGACTAAGTCAACCTAGGTTGACCCAATGACCTATTAAGGGCCCAAACAGATCATTTAACCCAAATGACCTTTCCAGACCTTGAGACCACACCCATTAAACTCCAAATATAAAAATAAAACCATTGGACCCAATTAGGTATTGGGTCAACCTGGTTGACCAAGTCAACCTTGGTTGACCCATTAACCCTTAAAGGGTTTATATAGGTTAAACCAACCTATTTGACCTATTCTACCCATATGACTCCTTCAAATAAACTTCTAATCAATGCATAAACATGTCTTAGTCTTTGGTCAACCAAACCCAAGTTGAGTCGACCAAGTCAACTCTCAATCCTTGGTCAAACTTCTATGTCATGTGCTTCAACTTATCCTTGCTTTGACCTTGACCTCTTTGACCTTTCCTTAACCCATCTCAAGTAATTCCCTACACCCTCTAAGTGCCACATCATCATGCTTGACCTTATTGACCGGTCAAATCAAGTCAACAAGGCATTTGAACTCTTCTTTGAAGTGGTCAACCCTTCCCTTTGACCTCAAATGCATTGGCTTTGAGCTTGGGGTTCACCAACCTACTGCACTTACCCCTCCCATGCCACCTCAGCCTCCCTTGACTGGTTAACTGGTCAAAGGAGTCAACCCATACTTAAAACCATTCTAGATGGTCAACTCCCTAAAATTATCCCACCACCTCCTGTCCTAGCTTCCATAGACATTCTATTTAGGCCCTAAATATCTCCTTAAGCTCCCCAAACTAAGCTTAGGGCTTGGTTTAGCCTAAAAGGGCAGTGGTCCCCCCACTCACCCCAAAGCCATGCAATGGGAGCAAGGCCAATACAGCCTTTGGCTCAACCTTTTAATAGTTTGGGACACTTGTCAATGATCTAGGGAGGGCCTCTAATCGATCAGGACCCTCCCTTTGTGTCCAAATCATTTGAATAGGGAAAACCCCCATTTTTTAGCATCATTCATCACCTTACATTCTCTCACTTCCTCGAGCCTCCCAGGCCCAGATCTCATTTCGTTTTAACTCTCCAGCCCTTCCTTCACCTTCCCACTGCTGAATCCAAGTGGTTGCATGTCACCGGCAGTGATCTTTCCAGCGAACCAACCACCCATTTCATCCCAGCCTCATAGTAGTGGATCTAAACGCTCTTGGATGTCGGTTTTGTTTAGAGTTCTATACGGAGACAATCTACAAGCTCAACTGTATAAAGACTTTGAAAATCCAATGGTAAAATTGCTTAAAACTTTAGTCCTAGGTCACTACACTTAGATTAAAATAGCTTTATGTAAAGTGCTTTTTAAATCATACTTTTTGTTCCCCACCATTTTTGTTTATGCATACTTTTTAGGTTTAAAATTTCAAGTTGAATGATCGATCTAATCTCTCGAACGAAACAAAAGATTGTTCTTAGGGCATTTTCATTGTCTTGCTCATGTGTACAAAATATCAGCCATTGATTCTAAGATTAAAGGTTGAGATTTCATCATATCACGCTTCATTTCGGTTGTGTACGCCCGCAGTTTGCCCTGATCTTTATCCTGCTTAATCTGAGCCTTCCATTGCAAACCGCAAAGATGGATTTTCTGTCTATTGATCTAATTCACCCGAGTTAGAACCATTGGATCCAATCTCCACCGTTGGATGAAACTACGGAGAATCCGACGACACTAGAGCGATGCTGACTCAGATAAGTTATGACGTGGTCGTGGCACCGTATCCCCCCATTAATAACCAATCATTGCCTCGGCATAATGATTGGTCATAAATGCTTGGTCGTTAACACGATTTTCAACCTGCGGTCTGCATGATGCCAAGTATCCTTCTGTTACGGTGGAATAGATCCGATGCTCTAGATTGCTCCGCATAGCTTGCCATTACTCCCGCCGTCATCGCCATTAGCTTAATTAATAAAAGGATTATTTTAAATATTTTAAATACAAAAATTTGCAAAATTAATTCAAAAATAATATAAATCCAAAATTTCACTACTTTACATCAAAAAATTTATAATTTTATAAACTTTAATTTAAAATTAGCTTCAAATTAAAATATTTAATTTATCTTAATAATTTTAAATATTAAGTCATTTGATTAATATTAAGTTGAACTTAACCTTTTTTTTCTATTATAAATATAAATCCAAGATCGTACCTAAAAAGGACTTGAATGTGATATTTTTGTACTTGTGTGTGATGAGTCCAAGGGTTAGTAACCTAGATCTAATGTCATATAACTTAGTGACATAATTGAGGACAATAATTAAGGACTTATTTAGAAAATTTAGAAAAATTTAAATAATTAGGATACAAGTCCCCTTGGCTCTAAAATTTGAACAAATAAACATAGCGACATAGCCCTCCCATAGAATTTTTTCCAACTGATTTTGAAGTCATTAGGTCCCCTAATTAATTTATTTAGGTTTAAGTCCTTAATTAACCTTCTAGACTTCTAAAAATTATAATACATCAAGATTAATTTTAAAAAAATACATATAATACCTCTAACAGAACATAATTAACCCCTTAATGAGAGAAAATAATTCCACTTTAATTTGAAAGTAATTTTGAGAATCATTGAATTTTAATAAAAAAATTAAGGCTTAATTAATTTAATTAAATAAAAATCCCAAAAAATTCTCAAACACTTGCTAATCCCTCCTTAGATCATTCCTAATCTTTGGAGGTGATTTCAAGAAGTTTGGAGTATATTAATTTGGGTTCAAATCAATAAAAGGCCCTTTAATTAATATAATTAAAATAATTTAATAAATACCCAAATTTCATAAAATTATAACTAATTCTAGAAAATTTCAAATGGATCAAACTCAAAGGCACCCAACTTGAATTAAAATATAATATTTTATAAAAATATCAAACTTTCAAAATTTGGTCAAAGTAAAAAAGTCCACAATCAGAACAAACCAAAACCAAAACCAACTCAAAACTTCGAAAATTCATAACTTTTCGTAGAAAACTCCAAATTGAGCATGCTAAGAATTTAACTACTCATTATAAGTCTTAATATTTATCAAAAATTTGAAACCTTAAAAATTTACTTTAATTTAAAATGTTAACTTTTGGCCCATTAATTAATGCTTTTAAATCATTCTAATAAATCCTTAAGAAATTTAATAATTCATTAAAATTCCAAAAAATTCTAATTTGACTAATAAAATCATTTAACGAACATTCTAATACATAACAACTACACCAGAGATGAAGTTTATTGGATGGAATACTCCGGGCTGCACGGCTACATGTCTTGAGGAGGCTTAATTCCTCGAGCCTGGTGGGACAATGCCATGAATGAATTCAATGGAATGTTAAACATTAAAATTAGCTTACTTTTAATTATTTAACTAAATTAAAATTCTTAATTCAACTATATCAACAATGTTTTAGGATGGACTACTTCGGGCTGCGGGGCTATATGTTCTAAGGTGGCTTGGTTCCTTGAGCATAGTGGCACAACGCCATGAACCTGCTGATGAAAAATATAAAATAATTTAACTCTAAAAATTAGTGATTAATTAAATTATTTAAATTAATCCATCATTAATTCTTAACTAATTAAATCAATTTAATCAACCTCGATTGCTTCTGGATAACCCGGGCCTACGAGGCTATTAACTTAGCCCCAAGGAAGGTGAAATAAACTTCACGGCCTCGATGTGCAACAAAGGTAGCAATTATTTAACAATTAAAATATATCAAAATGAAGCTTTAACAGATTAATATTTAAACTCTAATTAAAAATTCTCCTTTACCCTTTAATAAATTAAAGCATTAGACAATTTGAACAAACAACCCAGATTATAATCTACCTTAGCCACATGAACTTTCACACGCACACATTAGATGGTTTACTTGGACAATCGACTCTAGACTTAGGCTAGGTGGATGTTTACTTTTCTGCTGTGTGACATATTTTTGAGATTTCATTGCATGTTCTGATTGAAATTACTTTGTGTGTTTGTTTACTTTTACTATACTATGTGGATTGATGATTTGTTTGAAGATTATATTGATGCAACTCGAGCTTATGAGTTTATGTTTTTATTGATAATAAATATTGTGGCTCACTTTCTGTTGTTTACTTGTATTTGTAATATATTTTTATTTGTGTGTTTACTAACTTTTCAGGATTATTTTTACTATACTATGTGGTTGATCAAGTTTGATTTATATTTTTCATTAATATTTTTTTTATTTCTTGAGTCATATCATGTAAGGGTGTTCGCTTGCTTGTAACCTTGCACACACACACTTAAGAAATTTTTTATCTATTTTAGAGTTTTTTGTTTTTGCTCACATCATCCAGAACGATCAAAAAATTGGCCTATATAATTAGTTAAAAATAGAAACCCTAATTAGGGCATCCTGGTTAAGGCAGCCGTCATTAAGCGCATCATCTTGAACAGTATTCGTATCGGTCGGGATGATAGGTTCAAATTAGAAAGAATCAGCCGTCAGATCTATTTAGGTAGCTTTTATTTTTAGACATAGTCCAGGACATTCTCCTGAACGATATAGTATAATTATGCCTAAATTAATCTGGTAATTAAGGAAAGTAATTAAGGTTTGTTTGCTCGATCATATCATCCTAGACGATCGCAATATCGACCGGGACGATCAGTTCAAAAACCTTAGTTATTCCTTCATGATCAAACATCAATCTGCCTCTATTCGGGGCATTGCTCTAGAAGATATTCACTGAATTGAACTAATCGTCTGGGATGATTGCGAGACTGGCTTAGACAATCAAGTTATTTTTTTGTCATCCAAACATCCATTCAGGGCGATGTTCTGGATGATATTCAACAACTTGTACTAATCATACAAGATGATATACTTACGGCCTGGATGATATAAACAAAAACATTTTGATCGTCCCAAATCGTCCTGACTGATTGAGCTAAATTTATACTAATCTTATAAGATGATATTTATATCTTCCTGGATGATAATGTCGGTTTGTTACTTTTAAGAGCAAATTTGGAGCTCTTCTATTTAAGCCTTATCGAAAACTTTGAATGTGTCTTTAGCAGCCATTGAAACTTCATTTTTCTAAAGTAAACTTGAAGAGAGAACTTGAAAGGGAGAGAGAAAAGGGTGGAGTTTAAGAGAGGGAGAAGATCCCTAAAGGGGGGTTTTGAGGGAGTGTGGAGGGGAGTCCTCACGGTTGCTCCGGCGAGCTTGTTCCTTAGTACCATCAGATTCAAGGTTTATCTTGAGGGAAGTTTTGGGAAGAAGATGATCTCATTGGTGTTAAAAGGCCATGCTACTCCGCTGCATCGGGGAAGGTGGAAGTGATTTTGTCAGGGCTTCTCCACCTAGTTATGGGGGATAAAGTAGAGACATTGAGTTTTGTGCAATACTCGGAGGGTGCCTCCGGGGAGTGGACGTATGTCAAGGTTTGACCGAACCACTATAAAATATGGTGTGCTCTTTCTTATTATTGCTTCCACATTTAATTTTCGCACTTTGATTTCAGTGGTGAATCTTAGTTTGGTTGTGATTGTGCTTTTAGTTAAAGATTTTTTTTAATATCCAATTCACCATACCTCTTGGTTAGCCTCAGGACTAGTTCATAAGGGCTTAACATCCCTGTCGAACTTTTATAGATTACCCTTGAGATAGGAACAATCTGGATGCTCACTGAGTTTTCTACAGGTGGTCGCAGTTGTGTAGGGAAATAAAGGGGAATACATAAATAATAAATATAATTACTACCGGTGCTTTAGCTTCTTAGCCCTCAAATAAAAAAGAATGTGACCAAGTGTATTTACTTTTTTTTTTGCACATATATTTAACTACTTGGGAATGTGTTTTGATATTTAAATGCTTAGCATAACCCTGTGGAAGAGTCTAAAGTTTTTATTTCATATTAATGTAATTTGTTAGAGTATTCAGTTATGAAAGTTGAACTTTAAGTTAGGATACATGAATCCAAAGCTCGGATTCCAAAGAGGAAAACATACCCCTTTAGGGGATAATCCTTTCCTATTTGGAAGTCTAAATTTGAATCATTTTTCATATCCAAAGTGGAAAGGGTAACCTTCCTCTCGAGGGAAGAGTTATCTTTTCCATTTGGGTGGCCAGCTATGAAGAATCCAAGGAGCCTGAGGAGAAAAGATCAAAGAATTGAAGACAAAGAGTATCCCACTCAAATTCACTTGCATATGTACTAGGATTAAAATCCGGGTTGTATTCAATGGTGCTCGGCCACTTTAATTTCTTCATTTTTTGGTTATAATAAGCATGGAAATTTGCCTATGAATATTTATTTATTAATTTGATTATATTTAATGTGTTAATGTGATTGTGTATAGGAAATTATGTGCCTCTTTTTGCTTTAGCCTCGATACGTTAGGCTCATGAGGGTGTGAAAAGTTTTCTACTCATAATTAAAATTTAAAATATTTAGAATTAAATAACATAAAAAGATAATAAATCTAGGGAATAAGCCGATGTGAAAACTTTTTAAGACACTTCTTTTCCCGCGCGTAGAGCTCAGATAATTCGACCTGTGAGGATGAGGTGCTTAACCTAAGGAAGCCTAGTCTTCTAAAAAGCTATTTTAAAAACTTTTTAAAATTTCAAGCATTCATGTTTTGAGTATTTTTACCAGCACGTATTACATTAAAAACACATTAAAAGGAGTCTAAATTTTAATTATGTCTGTCTTTAGCATTTTCACCCAATATATGTCAAGGGGCCACTTTGTACATTCTCTAGATGTTGGCCCAGCTCTCCAAAAAATGTAATAAAAATATCCCTACCACTCTTTCATAAAATGACCAGACTCATGTATTTAATATTGACTAGGTGTCTAGCTGGCTCCCTAAACCAGATTGAGCTAAGTCCAAATTTTGCAATGTATTAGTTAGGTTTGGGTCACCACTATGTGGTGCCCAATTTAGATTTAGGGTCTGGGGCGAATCTTGGGTCATAAGACTCCAGCCTCTAGGAATATAATCCCAAATTTTTAATAAAATATTCAACTTAAACTAAATCTTCTTTTGATCCAAAACTTAATGCCTAACTCTTAGATTAGGTTGGGACACTTCTAGATTGTTTTAGAATCTCAAAGTATCCCTTACCCTTCTTTTTTTTTTTTACTCCGAAAATTAGTGCTCCAAATTGATCCATTTCCATTTGAAATTCCAAAATTCAACTCCTTTGGTATCTCTCTTAGAAAATCTTTTAACAAAATTTTGGCCATTATTTTAATCGAGAGTCTTCGTATGAGGCTCTGTCTTCATACGATGTAATTAACCACGATGGCTTACACTCATTGGAGATTTAGAACCCTCATCAATTTTCAAAATTGATTCTCAAAACTTAATTGATATTTCTTTTAGAAATAATACTTATAATGATCGTCACCATCATGTTCAAATGATTGCCAACAGATGAAATCTTCTTCCTTCGGGGAGATTTATCATGTGTTAACATAAGTTCAAATATGAAATTATCGATCATTTCTCTTGGTTATTTTAGTCCGATATTTGGCTAGATTTCATTTTGACACTCTGAGGTCATATGCATCATACCTTAAATCAGACTATGATATTTAAGAGAAAATATACAATTTTGGATCTGAACCCATTAAGGGAAATTATTTCTGCCTTCTGAGGTAATAAATCACCCTTAATGGTTGGTTCGATTTTAGAATTGTGTTTGAAACTTAGCCTCAAGTTTCCCAAAAGAAATTTTATAAACTCAAATCAGTCTTCTTTGGAAAAATTCAACCAACGATGATTGTTATCAGCTTGTCCGAATAATTATTAAACAATGATATCTTTTTCCTTTATGAGAGATATATCATTTGTTGATAAAGAATTGGGCATGAAATCAATGATAATCTACCTAAAATATCATGGATAGAAATTAGATTAAACTCCATTTTGACCTTTTGAGGTCATATGTGGTTCCTCCTTGAATATGGTTATGATATTCTATATAGGATTTGCAATATTAGATTTGAACCCCATTTTAAAATTTTGTTTTCACCTCCTGAAGTGTTATGACCTTTCTAATGGGACGTTTGATCTTATAATTCAAATCTAAGTCGATTCTAAATTTCTAAAGAAAATTAATTATTTTTAAAACTTGCTTTTAAAACTTCCACCAATAGGTTACAAATTAGATTATACTTAAAGGACTAAAAATAGGTCTTGGAAAGGCTAGGGGGCAGTGGGCTGATGAGCTCCTAAATGTTCTTTGGGCTTACTGCACTATTGCTAGAATTCCAACAGGAGAAACTCCATACAAGCTCTACTTTAGCACAGAAGCAATCATCCCGGTTAATATCGGAGTCCCAAGCCTCAGAGTTTAGACTTTTGACATCAACAATAATGAGGGAAAACTTTGAAACTCTTTAGATTTTCTTCCTAAGATAAGAGACATAGTGTCATTTAAACTTGCTACATACCATCAAAGAATTGCTCGCCACTACATTCTAAAGGTGAAGCCCTAACGTATCTCAGTCAGAGATTTAGGTTTGCATAGTCTTGAAGCAGCTTGAAAAGGCCTCCAATGTAATAAACTTTCACCCTTATGGGAAGACCCTTATATGGTGGCGGCCATGGTCAAACCAGGAACATTCAAGCTAAAAGATGTTGACGAAAAAATGCTGCCACAGACCTGGAATATTAGGAATCTTCACAAATATCATCAGTAGTTGTCATTAAAATTTTTTTCTAATTTACTATTATATGGCCCTCTTATTTAACATCATAAAATTATTATACTAGTTTCTAAAATAGTAAAATTGGATTGGTCATTATCATCATTTTTCTCTTTTCTAGACAGGATCATAACAGTGGTGCTAAATAAAATACAAAACATAACATTAATTTGAGAAATACATAATATTCATTATATCTCAATCAACATATGATCAATACTAGGGGAATTCTATCCAATCTCATCCACACAAGTTAATGTCTTCAGTGAATGCTTTGATAACACAACTTTGGATAGGTTTAACATCCTAAAAGAATATCTATCATTTCTTTGATCAATCCTATAGGGATTTAATCCAACCTCATTCGCACAAGTTAATCTCATCGGGCAATACTTTGACAACACAACTTTGGATATGATTAACATCCTAAAAGAATATCTATAATTTATTTTATCAATCCTATAAAAATTTGATCCAACCTTTTTCACACAGGTTAATGTTATCAAGCAATGCTTTAATAACACAACCTTGGATAGGTTAAACATCCTAAAAAGATGTCTCTCAATTCTTTCAAATCAATAAATAAAAGTTTTTCACTATTGAACTAAATGAATCATAAATTCTTAAGAGAGTTTTCTTTTGAAAAGTTATAAAAAAATTTTAATATTTCTTAAAATCAATATATAGGCCAGAAGATACATCTCTAAAAACAAAATTGATACATAAAAATCTCTATAAAAAATAGATGAAATACAACTAATAATAAACATCTTATGAAATATCAACATCATTATCATTACTGAAAAGAGCCTTTTTTAGTTCACTTTCAATATCTTCATTGCCTGAATCTGGAGAAGAATTCTCAGATGCTTGACTGGGGGTAAGTCCTTCAATATTAATCCCAGTCTTACGATGAACCAACGGAACACCTTTCAAGAAAAAGTGAGTAAAGCCTTCTTCGAGACTCTGACGCTCCTAATCTTTCACTTTAATATCAAATAATTTTTTATTAGCCTCTTGAACGCAACTTTGAATCTCTCGGTGATAAGTTACAGACTTCTTGAATTCTTCAATAGCCTTCAATGATATGGCTTCAATATCTAAAGTGGTTGTTTCTTTTTTTTGAAGATGATCTTGCAACTTTTTGTTCTCTTTCTCAATATCTTTCTTCTCTAATTCAAGTATTTTCAAAGCTTCTTTTTGATGGTTAATCTCTATACGAGCCTCAATCAACTCATGGCAGGAAAGGTCAACTTCTCGATTTTGGAAAGAGAGAGAGGTGGATATTATTGCCAATTCAGTTCTATATTCCGTCAATTGGCTCTCCAAGGATGATATTTCTTTATTCTTTGCATCCAATCTTCGTTTATACTCTCTCCTTGTAAATATTTAACTTTTACAAATTCATCATTCCAATTATCCAAAATTGATTAAAATTAAGATTCTAGAGCCATCTTCTGAATCATCTGCAATAAGAAATTTAATTATGTTAAAAAAGGATAGAGGGACAAATAAAAGAGATTGAAATAACTCACGATTTCATTAGCATGACGTCACCCGCTATAAATATGCTTCAATACAACTTCTGGGTTATGAATTCTTGAGGGTCGAGTCTCAATATCTGAATCAAGAGAAACTATATTGATAGTCACGAAATGTGCATCTTCCTTGCTTCCCCCATCATCTCTCGGTAGGATCACTTTATCATTTATCTTTCTCCTCTTTATGGAGGAGGAATCGGTTACTCTTTAACCTTATGAAGGATGGCTGACTGAACGCTTAAGAGTTACATGAGATCTTCCTTCCTAAATAGAAAGAATAACTTTAAATAGACTTCCATCTGTCACACATCGACTAATATAGCATAGTTCCTATTGAAGACTTTTCGTTTTGGGAAAATTCAACTCCTCTCCTACATGTAAAGAACTTGTCAACTCTTTCAATTTATCCCATTTTTTAGGAAGGCCTTACTCATTCTTCATAAAAAAACATCAATTCTTTGAAGGGTCCCTCATTACAAAATCCAAACATTTTTTATTAGCTCGATATGAAATTCGACCATAAGAATCACTTGTAAATTTACATATTTTTGACAAATATTCTATTATTAGTGTTGCTCCACGTTCCCTAAAAAATACTATCAAGCCCACTATAATTATTATCGCTCTACATAAAAATTGGGGTAAAGCAATGTTGCATGCTTTGAAAATGTCGAGTAACTCGGGTGCTGGAGGAAACCTCAAACCAGCACGCAGTGTCATCTCATATACTGCTACAAATCCTTGTGAAGGAGCATGCGCCCTATCGGACCTCTTTGGAGTAATAATCAACACTTCATTCGGCACATAAAATTTCTTGTGAATTGCCACAAAGCTATCATATGTAATGATTGATGCAACATTGTTAGATCTCCTCCTATCACCATCATGAGTGAAAGGAATAATTTTGGAGACATCCGTCAATCCTCCACCTAAAGAAATTTAATTTTTTAATGAAATAAGATATCAAAATGCTCAAATGATGAAAATAAAAATATTATTACCAGAAGTATTCTCCGAATTTTTGGAGGAAGACCTCTTTGATGTTGTATCCAAGGTTCTCCGTTGATTGTTAGCCTTAGAATTGTCAGCCATATTTATCTCCAAATCAAAAAGGACTAACAGGTACCAACACCCTCTGAGCCACCAATCAAAATAAGGATCGGCACAAGAGGGTAATACTTTGTTTCTTCGATCGCTGCCAACACCCTCTGGGCTACCAATCCACAAAAAGACCGGCACAAGAGGACAAGGCTTTGATCACCACCAACATTCTCCGAGCTACCAATCCAAGGAAAATTTTGAATCGGCACAAGAGAACCAAGCTTTGATCACCACCAATGTTTGCATTGATCGCCATCTACGCTCTCTGAGTTATCAATACAGAGGAATGCTATGATTGACATAAGAGAGCAAGGTTTTTATCGCCGCTGACAATCTCCGAGCTATCAATTCAAGGGAAAGACTTGAATCAACACAAGAGATTATGCTTTTCTCCACATTCTAAAGAGGTATTTATAGGTAAATGGGTGGAGTAGATGAATGGTTTTTCTAGAAATTTCTAATTAAAATAAAAAAATTAATATAAATTTTTAAATCTTAAGACACAAAATTAATTCTTTCATTAAAAAATGGGGAATTTGATAAGACATTCTAGATTTTTCTAAAAAAAAATTGAATTTTTTATAATTTCCGGAATTTTAAAAGCCCTTAATTAATTATTTCAATTTAAAAACTTATAATAACTACATTATATATATATATATATATATATATATATATATATATATATATATATATATATATATATATATATAACGGGAATCTAAGAGGCAACAGTGCTGCCTCAGCTGTCAAAGGAGGCAGCCAAAAAAAAAAAAAAAAATTATAATTCAATTCCCGAACTGCATTACCACAAGCAACAAATGACTATTCATATAATCTGTTAAAGACATTATAATCCATAAATATATAAGAAAAGTTTTGAAACCCGAAGCAAATAATAAATGTGCGAATTTATAAGTCCAAAACCCAGTTTGAAATATAATATATGTGGGAATCACCAACATATTGTAAACATGTGTTGATCAAATTTCTCTGTCGTTTCAGCATAATAAACATTTTAAAAGAGTTATCTTAAAGTATACCACCAAGGCCTAACATAGATAGAAGAGAAATTTAAAAAAAAAAAAAAAAATAGAGAGAAGCGAAATGCTGTAGCACACATTAGTGCCGTTGGAGATTATCACTTGGTCTATGATATTAAAAATTGTCTAATTCTTAATATAATATCTTTCTTAACAAATAAATATTATAGAAATTAAAAATAAATACTAGATATCATAAAGCCTGAATAATAAATTAATTTTGTGAATTTTAGTATTATTATCGATATTTATCTTATTTTCAAATAATTTATGAATTTAGATAAATTAATTATGACTAGTGTTTGTTAATTTTTGAACTCCTTATACTAGTCAACATCCATGAGAAGATAAAAATATTTTTTCGAACTTATAGAGCTTCAACGTCCGAAAATAGGGGGACAACTGATATATCATAAAAAAAATATCTCAATCGGGCACGAATCTTGAAGCAAAATTGAGTTGGAAGCTTCCAAAATTAAATTGGGGACCATCCAAACTCCGATTTCAGCAAACTTATAGTCGAAGTGAACGTCTCAAAATATGAACCTAACGACACCAAATTCGACTCAATCCAAGCCCAAATGAGTCCTAATCAAAGACTCAAAGCACATTCTGAAGGTTCAAACCATATTTTGAATTATCAAATGGTTTCCAAACGTGACATGCTTATAATTTAATTGAGCGGCTCGACAAGACAAATCCAATGAGCCCAAGATCACTAAATTCTGATATCATTAAGGCATTCAAATTACCATTAAACTGTCCACAATCAAAGGGATCAATATTGGCCGTCCGTTCAAACCACTCCCATTTTGATCTTGATCCTTCACATATTTACAAGCCATGTCACTCTTAAAAAATTATAAATAGCCCCCACTCTTCTCATAAGAGGAGGGGAGAAGAAGAAAAGGAAGGGAGTAGTTTGAGAGATCTCTATCGCCTGAGTTCTTGTCGAACATCTTCGAGGTTCCTCCCGACCACCACTGGAGTTCTTGCCGACCACCATCGGGGTTCCTCCCAACCATAGCAGGTGTTCTTGCCAACCATTACCGGGGTTCCTCCCGACCACAGTCGGAGTTCTTGCCAATCACCGCCGGAGTTCTTTCCATACATTGTCGGAGTTCCTCTCAATCCCTGCCGAAGTTCTTGCCAACGACATTTGCCAAAGTTCTTCTCGACTATCACCAAAATTTCTTCACGACCGTGTTGACCTCATTTTTATATGAGGTCACTAGGGACCCACCCAAGCTCCAGATTAATCCTAACCCCAGATCAATCTAGCCTCCAGATCACTCAAGACTATAGGATTCTCCTAGATCTAGACCTTAGGATCTACTCTAGACCCTAGGATTCTTCTAGACTAATCCAGAGTTTAAGACCAATCTAGACTCTAGGATCCTTTTAGATTCGAGACTTTAGGATCTAACTAGCCCCTAAAACTCTTCTAGATTCTAGACCTTAGAGTCCCTCTATATTCTAGGACTAATCCAAACTTCAAATCAATCCTGGCTTCAAGTCAATTCATACCTTAATTCAATTCAAGCCTCAATCAGAAACTAAACTTCAGTCCAGTTCAAAATCCAAACTTCAATTCAAACCCTGGTCCTGCCTCTATTAAACTTCAATCATATCCTATCACTCATAATCATCCAAGGTGATTATAAATGATATGGATAATTAAAATTTAGTCATTCAAACTCAAAACCCAATTCAAATCCAGAAATCCAAACTCAAATCCAAGGCCATAGGTCCGAGTCCTGAAAGCCTTTTTTAGGGATTTTTCAAACACTTCAAATCCCAGTCAAATGATCTCTGATTTAGAGTCCATGAATTGTATATTTATAGGGCATATCTTTAAAGGCAACTCTCCAAATTTGAGCTCATTCTTAGGTCTTTAACCCCAAAAATTAAATTGAAACCCAAAGGCTATAAAACCTTCAAATATTTTTGGCCTCTGCCACCAAACCTATCTCCCAGTGGATCTTGACCTAAGAGCTTTCCCCAAAGTCTCTAACCATATCCAAACCATTAATCCTAACCCATTGAACATTAAATTGTATTTTGGTGGGCCCACCTTGACCCCCAATTGATCAGAGGTCAAAATCACCAAAATGCCCCTTAAAGGCAATTTTGAAGTTTTTTTTTCAAACTTTAAGATGCCCTTTTCAAATCAAACCCCAGAACATCTTCCAATTCATCCTGATCATCACTAAGAGTACAATAGACTCAAACCCTGACCCTGGTTAAGCCTGGTTGACCAGGTCAACACCTTTTGACCAAAATACCTCTTAGAGATTTGAATACATATTTCAAACATAAAATCAAATCCAAACCATGGCATAATCATATTCTAATGCTTGGCCAATCAAACCCAAATCAAAGTTGACCAAGTAACCTATAAAATTTGGTCAAATCACTTCAAGCTCTCATACTCATGTTCAAACCCCAATCCTTAAGCCTCAAATCTTCTCTAATCCATCTAACCATCTCAATAGTACCCTTCCCTTGCCACCTCAGCAAGGCTTCACCTGTTGACTGATCAAAATAGTCAACAAATGGTCAGAAGATGAAATAATAAATTCCATGGCATTCAAGCCCCATTCCTTAGCTCCAAACCCAGCACTCCATCATTCAATACCTTTCTCCTATGCCACATCAGCTGTCCAGCTCGACTTTGACTGGTCAAACAGTTAAAACAAGGCTTTAGAGGAGTCAAACTTGGTCAAACTCCTATTTAAACTTAATCCTCCTTAATTCAAATCATCCCAACAGCTTTAGCAGCCTCTAGAACCTTCCTTGAGTCTATCATGACCCTTGGATCAGGATCAAATGGCTCTCAATCCTCCCATGAGCTTGAATGAGACAAAAGGACCTTTCCACCTAGGATGTCCTTTAGTCCTTTTGATTCTCTACTCCCACCTACTGTTGGGTCAGATGTCAATCATCTAGGAGATCCCTTAGTGAATCCCAGCCACCCATTTGATCAGAGGACATCTAAATAGGAGGAAAATACCCTAATCAAGCTTCATTCTAACCCTATCAATTTCTCTCCACTCTCAGCCTCTTAAGCCCAAGTCACTATTCTCTTGAGCTTCCTAGAGACTCTTCTATACCTCCCCAGTCAAAATCAGCCGGTCAAAGCGGCCGACGATAAGCTTCCCGGCGAACCGAAGGCAAATCCCGTCCAAGCTGATTTTCTTTCAATATAGGAGCTTTTAAGCCATTGTTTCTTCTACAAATTGGAGCATGGACAGTGTACAACCGCAACAAGTCCAAAAATGATTTAATCCATCCATAACTCGAGGTGAAAATACCTTAGATTAGATCACACTAGTCTAAATAGCTTCTTTTAAAGTTCAATTCAAGCAGTGATTTTAAATCCACATGAATGCTCTTCAATCATATAATGCCTATTTAAAATTTCATTGAAATTAATTGAGCCGTTTTTGAGATCGAGTCGAATAATCATTTCTAGGGCTTGGTCCGTAACATGCATGGTCTGCACATTTTTTGGACCATTGATCGCTCGATCAACGATCCTAGTTTAGCCCTCCCATAATGTTAACCAAACGCAGATTAGATCCTGTGGTTAGTCTCCATCCAGCACAATCGCAACCGTCCATTTGAAACTGTGGGATAGACTCTCTACCGTCTGATCTTTCTAAACCGAGATCAAATGGTGGGATTTTATCTCCGCCGTCAGATGAAACCCGCGCGGATTCGACGGCTGTTACAATCCGCTGATGCAGATAAGTCAAAACTGCATGATGATCATTGCCTAAATGATTGCACGCTGCAATCATGGCCAATGATTGGTCGCCGCCTATGTTTTGATCCCGCGAATCGGGACTCGCCACGAAGCTCTCGCTACCGCCACCGCCGCTAGAACCTATTTAAATATATTTTTATTATTTTTAAATGTTAAACCTAGAAACTTCTAAAAATTATTAAAAAATTGTTTTAAAATTCTAAAAAAAATATTTATTTTATGTAAATATTATCAAAAAGTTAAATTCTTAATTTAAAATTAACATTAAGTTAAAATATTAAATATATTTTGAAATTTTTTTAAATACTAATTATTTTAAATTAATATTTAATTCATATAATCTTAAATATTTAATAAAATTTAAATATTTATTTTAAAATATGTTTTAATAGTTAATATTTAATATATATATATATATATATATATATATATATTTAAGTTAACTTAAAATTTAATTTTATTTATGATCTAATATATATTTTAAATAGTTTCAAATATTTAAATATTTAAGTATTCAATTAACCTTAAATTTAGATAATATTTTAAATAATTTGAAATTCAAGAAATATTTAAGATTTAATTTAATTTAAGTTAATAAGTATTTTGAATATTAATTAATTTAAATAATATACCTAACCTTAAGCTTTAAAAATTCAAATTAATTTAGAAAATTTAATATAATATATCAAAATTTTTGAAATGCAAAATACATTAACTTAAAATAAATTTTTAAAATTTAAATGTTGATTTATTTTAAATAATTTGAATTATTTGAATATCTTAATATTTAATTATTATTTAATTAAATATTATATTAAGTATTTGAAAATTAAAATTTTATTTTCGAATCACTTTGAAAAATTAGTGGATCTCTCAACCCCTTAAATTTTTATTTTAATAAAATATTTTTAATTATTTTATTTTAAAACATAGATTTACATATATAGGTATATATATATATTTATATATTTTAAAATCTATTTTAAAATACATATATAATTAAATCTTAAATATTTAAGAGATCCATTCAAAATCTTAAATATAGGTTGAATATGTGAATGGAATTCGTGGGAGAATAATTAGTGAATTATTATATTCTAATTATTCACTAATCATAATATTAGTCATTTTAATTATTATCAATCTTTGTATGCTTAGAGTGCACACACCACTTAGCTTAGGCTCTCCTAGACTTACAAGTTAATTTTGATTATGTATGTGCATTCAAATGTTAAGTCCAATGGTTAGAAACTTTGATTAAAACCTATTTAACCTAGTGACATCATTAAGGATAATAATTAACGACATATTTAAAAAACTAAGAGAAATTTTAATAATTAGGATACAACTCCTTTTGACTTGAAACTTTGAACACTTAAACTTAGTAAACTCTTCAGCCCATAGGAAAATTTTTATCAATTTTTAAAAACATTAAGCCCCTTAATTAATTTACTTAAAATCAAACCCTTAATTAAGCCTTAAACATTCCAAAATTATAATAAATCAATTCTAATAAATCAAACTGACTAGAATTTAATTTACAACTTGAGAAAAAAAAATCACTTTGAGTTGATAGCAAACCTGAACTTAATTGAATTTTAAGTGAAATTTAATATTTAATTAATTTAATTAATTAAAAATAATTAAAAATTTCAAACACTTTATAATCCCTCCTTAGATTATTCCTGATCTTTGGAGGTGATTTCAAGAAGTTTGGAGATCATTTGGAGCAAAATCAACAAAAGACCTTTAATTAAGCAATTTTGAAAATTCAATAAATACCCAAAACTTTAAAGAAAACCATAACTAATTCAAATAAATTCCAAATTGAATAAACTCAAAGGAATTCTACTCATAATAAAATCTAATATTTATTAAAAATATCAAATTTTCAAAATCATTCAAATTAAAAAAAAGTCAACTTTAGCTCAATTCTTAAAAATAAAAAATCAAGTCAAACCTTCAAATTCACATAATTAAACGTAGAAAAATCTAAATACAACAAACTTAGTGTCTATAAACTCATCCTAAGGTCTAATATTTTATAAAAATACTAACTTTTCAAAATTTAACCTTAATCAAAAAGTCAACTTTTGACCCCTTAATTAAATGATTAAAATAATCCAAAAATTCTTAAAATTCAAAAATCACTATAAAACTCTAGAAATCTTTAATCCGCCTTAAAACCAATAATCAACCAACTTTAATTAAAATTTATTAACATTTAAATCTTAATCAAATCAAATTATCTAACTATATTTGGTATCACTAGGTAATTCAGGCCTACGAGGCTATTAAATTAGCCTTAATGAAGGTGAAATAAATTCACGGCCTCGGTGAGCAATAAAGATGGTATTAAACAAATCATTAAAATCAATCTTAAAATTAATTTCAAATTATTAATATTTAAACTTCAATTAAATTTTCTCCTTAAGTCTTTCAACCAACTAGAACTTTAAGTAACTTTAAACAAATATCCCACATAGGTCATATCAAAACTACACAATATTTTTCACACACTTTAGATGGTTTGCTAGGACAACCAACTATAGTTTTAGGCTAGGCCGATGTTTACTTTTCTACAGTTGTGTGACGAGTTTTTGGTTATTTTCACTGCATAATGTTTGTCAGCTTAGAATTGATGTGTTTGTTTACTTACTTTCTGCATTCTGTGATTGATTGTGGCTTAGATTTACCCTTAGGTTAGGAATGATTTATACTAATTTAATCTTATGCAGGTGGCCATGCTTATACAGGCCATTAAAATTAAAGGGGACATTAAATAAAAAATATATTATTATGCATTGCACAGGTACTTGCTACACTTAAGACCCTATTTAAATTAAAAGAGCATGACCAAGTGTGGCTATAACTATGCATTTTAATATTAAATGCTTAGGATTAATTAGCTGTTGATTATTAGGATAACCTTGCAAGTTATTGAGTCTAGAATTTTTTCTTTTACTAAATATAATTTGAGATGCATTTGAGTTGTAATTATAAAAGTGATTTAAGAATGGGATATTTATATCCAACTTAGATTCCAAAGAGGAGAAGACATCCCTAAAGGAAAGAGTCTTCTTCCATTTGGAAGATCAAGTTAGAATACCTTTCAAATATCTAAAGAGAAAAAGATAACACTCCTTTCAAGAGGGGATTTTTTTTTTTATTTGGATATCCTGAACCGACGAATCAAGAAGCTCATGGGAGGACAAAGAAATGAAGAATGAGAAGACCCAATCTTTGGATTAGAAATCTGGGTTATTGTCAGTGGTTCCCGGCCACTTTACCTTTTTATAGACCCTGATTTGTAATATTAAGTGGCACTTACCATATAGACATTCAATTTGAATAATTAATTTAATTAATTTATTTAATTGATTGTGCATTAGAAATTATATGTTTTTATAGTTTTTTTATTTACATGTCATATTTGCTTTAGCTTAGAACGATCAGAGGCTCGTGAGAGTACGATAAATTTTTTATAGTTAAACTAATTAAAAATTTTAGCTCATATTAAAACTCTAACAGTCTTAAGAAGTAAGCTCGGACTCATCGAGAGTTTTTTATGCATCATATTATACCTTCTCTACCTTATTAGGCACCTCCCCGCTTGTGGGTTTTGGCAGACCACCTGGCCTATGAAGGTGCCTATCTATCAAAGGGATGTTATGAAATCTCTAGGGAAAAACCTATTTTTAACCCAAATTTTTAAACTACTTCATCCTTATTCATACAATTAATCGGGTCAACTAGCATGCATTGCATTAGAAATAAATTTAAAAGTGTTTAAATCTTTAATTGCATTTATTTAGACATTAAATACCCAACACAAGTCAAAGGGGTCAATTAGGATCTGCTCTATATGTCGGCCCCAACTCCTCAAACTTAATATAATTAACATCCCTACCACTCTTACATAAAATATTGGACTCATGATTTTAAAGCGACTAGGTGGTTTTGCTAGCTCCCCAATCCAGGCTGGGATAAGTCCGGATTTGCACTATATTAGTTAGGTTTGGGTTACTTTTAACCAAATTTAGACTTAGGTTCTAAGGTAGGCTTAGGCTATAAGCCCCCAACCTTTATGAATTGAATCCCAACTTTCTAATAATATTGATCACTTTATTTTAAATATCTTTCAATCAAATTCAAGCCCAACACTTATGATAGACTGAGGTGTTTCTGAAGTAACTCAAAATCTCAAAATACCTCCTACCCTTCTTTCTTTGACTCCAGAAATAAGTGCTCAACCTTGGACCAATCTCAATTGAAAATTCTAACCCTTACCTCCTTTGACATCAAACGTTGAAATCTTAAATAAAATTTTTATCGCTATTTTAATCGAGAAAATTCATAGGAAAACTTTGGTTTCTCTATGATGTAATTAACTATGAGGGCTTGTGCTCATAGGAGATATAGTAACCCAGACCCAATTTTTAAAAAGCATTAATTAATTATCTTTGGGAATTTTAAGTTCAACATTCATTATCGCCATATTTAAATGATTGATAATAGGTGATATTCTCTTTCCTTGGAAAGATATATCATTCTATTATCATGATTTTGATTATGAAATTAATGATCTTTTATTCATATTATTTTAGTCAAGAACTTGATTAAGCATTATTTTGATTTTTTTTGAGATCATATGTTGTCTCTTTTGAGTTTGACTATGTTAATCAGGATGAATTGAAAATTTTATAATTTGAACCCATTAGGGGAATGATATGTTCACCTCCATAGGTGATATACTATTCATAATGACGCGTTAAATTTCAAAATTTCCGAAAATAAATCTTCTCCAAAGAAAATTAATATTTTTAAAAAATACACCCTTTTTAATTCAAATAGACTGCCGCCAAAGTTTCTTACCAATCATAGTTGGAGTTTCTCTTCCTGATCACTATCGAAGTTTTCTTCTGAATCGTCAATGAAGCTTTTCCCAACCACTACCTTATTTGTACCAGTTCATCAACCATCACCAGATTTCTATCTAATTATTAACTTGTTGTAATTTTAGCATCTCCAAGTAAAGGAGCAAATCAAACTTTGTAACCAACCCAAATATAGTGGAATTTTTTCATCTTGGTGAGGCCCCGTAGTTTTCCCTTTTTGAGTTTTCCATGTAAAGAAATTTCTAGTGTTTCTCTCCCTTAATTATCTGTTGGTGTGCTGGATATACGTACATTACTAAAACGTTATATTTTTCATTCTACCGCAGCATATATTCTAGTCTGCAACACTCCCCTTGCTTCTATGATAGTTGTTTATTTTCTCTTGAGAAAGCTAACACCGACTTATAACTTTCACCTTCGAATCTTCAATAGTCAATGTCGACCCACAACTAAGAATTCCCTTTCTAAGATGTCGATTAACATATAGCTACTAGCTTCTAATCATTACACCAGCTATTTCTTTGGCCTCTATCACTATATACACCTAATTTAGTAAAAGAAAAAAAAGAGTGTTGATTTAAACACTATAGAATAATCTTCTTATATAATATTATGTTTAAATAGATAACAAGCTTGTAAATGTTATATAGTATATTTAGAGAATTAGTTAAGAGTAATAGATGTCAAACTAAAAAGATTTAGAGAAAGCCAAAGGTTCAAAAAAGATCAAAATGTGATAAATGAGGCTTGATGAATAGATAAATAGATATTTGGGACAAGCTCGAGCATTTGGTTGCAAATCTTGTAGCGAAGTGTTAATATTCTTAGTGTGGTCATGCACATCTTGTTGCTTAGCATTTAATATATACAAGTCATAAAATGCAATTTAATTCTTGTTGTTAGTAGCTATTCTTAATCCTCTCAATCTCAAAAGAGATACCCCCTTTCTCAACCCCAACATATATATATATATATATATATATATATATATATATATATATATATGCGTATAATTTGTTTGCCTAATGATAATGGAGAGGAATATAGCAATAGAAAAGAGAAGGATGGTAATAGCAATAAAGGAGCAATGCATCAACATCAAAGTGTAGGGCGACAAAATCATTGGCTGACATATTAAAGTGGAGAGTCTATTGATCATGACGTGGTCTTTAAATGAGGCACTTGTTAGAATAGTAGCTATTTGAATGCATTACATTTTTGCAACTTATGTAGTTTTGATGATTCCAAACATTATTGTTCAAATGTGTAGTTATCTCCTAACAATTTTAAAAGATTTGTATTTGCTCTTGTGTGTACTAACATTTCAAGAAAAACGAACTCCAGACAACGAAGACTTCAAATAAAATTCAGAATGAGATACTTTGTAAAATTTGAAGTTTGCATTTCTTTGAAATTAAATTGAAAGGGAGTGATTGTAATTGAGTGAATAAAAACATACCCATACATAAGGAGATCATAAAAAATTTATACTTATCGTACTGAACGATATCCATTCGTACGGGACGATCAAACAGTTATCTCCTATTGAGCACATGGAACGAATAGGAACTTGCTTCAAAATTTTTCTAAGTCCTATTCGTCCAGGACGAATTTACAATCGTCCAGGACGATTGGTTCTCTGTAAAATTTTCGTCCAGACGAAATTAAATTATCGTCAATGGCGATTGGTCCTCTGGAAAATTTTCGTCCAGACGAAATTAATAATCGTCCAGGACGATCTGGTCTCTGGAAAATTTTCGTCCAGACGAAATTAAATTATCGTCCATGGCGATTGGTCCTCTGGAAAATTTTCGTCCAGACAAAATAAATAATCGTCCAGGATGATAGGTCCTCTGTAAAATTTTCGTCCAGACGAATAAATTTTTGTCCAAATGATTAACCAACTTAGAACGGTTTTTAGCAGTTTCTAGAACCGACCTAGTATTAATCGTTCGTACTGGACGAACCTAGTTCATACAGGACGATCAGCTGTACGAAGTCATTTTCGTACACATATACAAATGGGGTCGTTTCAAATCGTTTAAGTAAAATCGTCCAGGACGATCCACAATCGTACGGGACAATCCACTGCGTACAGAATTGAATACTCGCAGTATTTGGGTGGTTTTTCTTGTCTTTTGTATAAATAGTCCAAATTAGACTGCCACCCGATCTTTTTGTCATTTGATCTACGTGCCTCTTGAGAGAATAGCCAAGGAGAGAGTGGAAGAGAGCATTCAAAGGAGGATTCCTACCATTGGAGCGAGAAGGCTTAACTTGGATTTCAAAGGTAAGAGTCTCTACTTGTGAATTGGGATTACTTCACTCTTTTCCTTTTTTCCTTCTAGATTCTTGTGAGAAGATCTGTCAAGGAGATCCGGTTCGCTGCCGACACTTGGAGAGTGTGAACAGCCGAAGGGTTCGCTGCCTATACTTGGAGAGTGTGAATAGCCGAAGGGTTCGCTGCCTACACTTGGAGAGTGTGAATAGCCGAAGGGTTCGCTGCCTACACTTAGAGAGTGTGAATAGCCGAAGGGTTCTCTGCCCACACTAGGAGAGTGTGAAAGGACGACGGTTCTCTGCCAACACTGGGGATAGTGTAAAGAGTGTGTTGTAAAGGCTTCTCCGCCTTGCTGTGGGTGCTAAAGGAGAGTCACTATTGGTATTAGTGCAATACTCAGAGGGTGCCTCTGGGGAGTGGATGTAGGTCTGGTTTTAGACCGAACCACTATAAATCTGGTGTCATTTACTTTACTGTTTTTACGTTTTTGCATTTTAATTTTAGTTTTAAAAACTCTGTGGTTAAAAAATATTTTCTATAAAAATCTAAAAGAAATAATTTTATTTCGGTTCAACTTAATTTTAAAAGAGGGCTTAAATTTTTAATCTACCAATTCACCCCTCTCTTGGTAGCCTTGGGACATTCACTTAGGCTTAACAACCTAATTACTAGATTCAACAAGTGGTATCAGAGCTTCGTTTCAAAATTATAAGTTTGAACTACTTTTTGATTAACGTAGATGGCTACATTTGGAAACTGAAACACACCTGAGGGTTACTCTATCACTAGACCTCCACTGTTTGACAATATTCCTTTTGATTTTTGGAAAACACGCATGTCTACTTTCTTATAGTCACTTGATTATCGCATGTGGATGCTAGTCCAGGATGGCTACACAAAACCAACTAGATTAGTTGATGAAGTTATGGTAGAAATACCTTTTGTAGATTGGACTATAGAAGAATGTGACTTAGCACAATTAAATGCCAAATATTTAAATAGTTTCTTTTGTGCTTTAAAATCTGAAGACTACATACGGGTTTCTACTTGTAAAAGTGGAAAGGACATATGGGATAGACTTTGTATAACTTATGAAGGGACAAATGAGGTTAAGCAATCAAGACTCAATATCTTGTTACATGACTATGAATTATTTGGCATGAAACCTAATGAATCTATCTCTGACATGTACACAAGATTCACACAAATTGTCACTTCTTTGCATGCACTTGGTAGGGAATTAACTAATGCTGAAATGGTTAATAAAATTCTTCGATGTTTACCTACTGCTTATGATGCTAAAATTACTGTAATTACAGAGTCTAAAGATCTTAATATTTACTCTATTGACAATCTTCTTGGCTCACTCATTGCTTATGAGCAAGAGTAAGTCAAAGAAAGATTGATGCAGGTGAACCATGAAAGGAGAAAAATATTGCATTAAAGGTGGAAGAGTCAGAAAGTGAACACTCACAACCTGAGGATGAAGATGATATTGCACTGATGACTAGACAATTCAAAAGTTTTTTAAAGAGGAAGCAGAAGAGACGCCAGCAATGGAATCGAGGTAAGTTTAACAGAAATGGCAAGGTTTTTAATGAAGTAATTTACTATGAATGCAGGAAACTAGGTCATATCAAGACTGATTGCCCAAAACTCAAAGCCACTCCTAACAAGGAGAAGGTAGAGGAGAAACCAATGGTAAAGAAGGGCAAGAAGAAGTTTCAAAGAACTTTCTGGGCGGACTCAGCTTCAGACTTATCTGAGACTGAAAAAGAAGAAGAAGTCACCAACCTTTGCTTGATGGCAGATAATGTTGAACAATCAGATCAAGAAGAGGTATGTGACTTAACCTATGATGAATTGTTTGAAGTTTCTGAATACATGCATGATGCATATAGGAAAATGAAAAAGATGCATGCTAGTTTAAATTTAGAATTGGAAGAGCTTAAGAAGGAACATGAAATCCTTAGGAAAGACCATGCATTAATAGATAACAACCACATGAAACTACTTGATGAATATGATGACTTGAATAAGAATTTTGAAAATTTAAAATCATCCTATGCTGAACTTGAAAAAGATTTTAAAAATTTTAAGGATGAATCTGAGAGAAAAACATTTAAAATCAATTATACAAATCGAATCGTGGAAAATATGAATTCATTTTATAAATTGACAATAAGAGCTCTCGAGGATAATAGGATTCCCCCTAAACTTGAAGATTTTACAAATCCTAAGTATTATCCTAAATTTATGAAATCCCTTAGAAGACAATCAAATGGAAGAAAACTTAGAAATATTTTTCCTAATGTTAAATGTAATAATTGTGGATTTTTGGGACATATAGCTCACACATGTACTTTAAAGATGAAATCTAATCTGGTGTGGAGACCTAAGATGCATAAACCTAGACATATCATACATGCATCTGATTATAAATTGCTAAAAGGTGAACCCAAACTTGTTTGGGTTCCCAGGTCTAACATTTGAGAGTTTTGCAAGAATGCTCTCACACAAGACCTCGTGGGAGCATATGGTACCTGGACAGTGGATGTTCAAAGCATATGACTGGAGATACTGCTCAATTCATAATGCTGGAAGCCAGGAGTGGAGGCAAGGTTACACTTGGAGATAATACCACAAAGAAAGTGGTTGGATCAGGTATGATTGGAAATTTCAAAAACTTTTTCATAGATAATGTGTTATTAGTTGAAGGCTTAAAACATAATCTGTTAAGTATAAGTCAGCTATGTGATAAGGGCTATAATGTGAAATTTTTACCTACTAGCTGCATATTAAGCCTAAATGGAAAAGAAGTCTTAAATGGAAAAAGGGTTAACAATATTTACATGCTAGATTTGAATTCTATTCTATCTCCTACTACTTTTTGTTTAAAAACTGTTTCTGATGAATCTTGGCTTTGGCATAGGAGACTTTGTCATTCTAGTATGAAAAACCTTAGGAGAATTACCCAAAAGAACTTAGTGAGAGGTATACCAAAACTAGACTTTACTAAGGACCACCTTTGTGATGCATGTCAATTAGGAAAATAAGTGAAGTCCTCTTTTAAGTCCAATAAGGATCTTAGAACTAGTAAACCTTTAGAAATTCTTCACATGGATCTTTTTGGACCAGTAGGAACTGTAAGTCTAGGAGGGAAGGTATACGGATTTGTTATAGTGGATGATTTCTCTAGATTCACTTGGGTTAGATTTCTTTTTCATAAAAGTGAATCATTTGAGGAATTCAGAAATTTTTCAACTTGGATTCAAAGAAAACTAGGATGTGTAATAATCTCTTTACAAAGTGATCATGGAGGAGAATTTGAAAATGAAAGATTTGAAAATTTTTGTAAAGAAAAAGGGATTGATCACAATTTTTCTGCACCTAGAACCCCTCAACAAAACGGGGTATTTGAAAGGAAAAACAGCACATTAATAGAAGCCGCCCGAGTAATGTTGGCAGAATACTCACTTTCTAGATATTTTTGGGCTGAGACGGTTAGCACTGCATGTTATATTCTGAATAGGGTGAATGTGAGATCAAAATTAAATAAAATACCCTATGAGTTACTAAAAGGTAGAACTCCTAACTTATCACATTTGCATGTTTTTGGTTGCAAGGTGTTCATACATAACAATGGAAAATTTGCCTTAGGAAAATTTGATTCAAAATCAGATGAAGGAATTTTTGTTGGATATTCAAGTGTTGGAAAATCTTATAGGGTATTCAATAAAAGAACTTTAGTGATTGAAGAAACCACACATGTTGTATTTGATGAATCTGGAAATTTGGAAGAGCCAAATATTGTTGAAGAAGAGATTGAGAAAAACTCCCAAAAGATTGATAGATTAAACTTGGAAGAAAATATGGAAGAAAATTTAGAAAGAGAAAACCCTTTGCCTAGAGATTTGAGATTTTCTAAAAACCATCCAAGAGAATTGATTATAGGTGAACCTAGTGAGGGTGTTAAAACTAGGCGTAGATTAAATAAGGAAGTCAATCATTCAGCCTTTATTTCAATAATAGAACCCACTAATATTGATCAAGCACTTTCTGATGAATTTTGGATATTGGCCATGCAAGAAGAGTTAAATCAATTTGTAAGAAATAAAGTTTGGGAATTAACTACAAGGCCGAAAGATCAAAGTGTTGTTGGAACCAAGTGGGTGTTCAAAAATAAAATGAATGACTCATGAGTAGTCATTAGAAATAAGGCTAGATTAGTTGCTAAGGGGTATAATTAAATTGAAGGAATTGATTTTGAGGAGACCTTTGCCCCTGTAGCAAGACTTGAAGCAATTAGGGTTTTACTTGCCTTTGCCTGTTTTAAAGGTTTTAAATTGTTTCAAATGGATGTCAAAAGTGTCTTTTTGAATGGGTTTATTGAAGAAGATGTTTTTGTAGAACAACCTCCAGGATTTGAAAATTCAAAATACCCTAATCATGTTTTTAAGTTAAAGAAGGCATTATATGGATTGAAACAGGAACCTAGGGCTTGGTATGAGAGATTGAGCACCTTCCTACTTGAAAGATCTTTTGAAAAAGGAAGTGTGGATACAACTCTTTTCTTAAAGAAATTTAGAAATGAAATACTCATTGTTCAAATTTATGTGGATGATATTATCTTTGGATCTTCAAATAAAAATCTTTGTGATGATTTTTCTAATACAATGAGTAGTGAATTTGAAATGAGTCTAATGGGAGATTTAAATTACTTTCTAGGTTTTAGCATCAAGCAACTTGAGGAAGGGACATTTCTTAGTCAAACTAAATATATTAATGACATCCTCAAGAAATAGAAAATGGATAATGCTAAACCTGTTAGTACACCAATGAGTTCCTTAGTTCAGTTGGATAAAGACCTTAAGGAAAAATCTGTTGATCAAAAGAAATATAGAGGGATTATTGGATCTTTGCTTTACTTGACTGCTAGCCGTCCAGATATAATGTTTAGTGTTTGCTTATGTGCTAAATTTCAATCAGATCCAAAAGAATCACATTTGACAGCAGTGAAAAGGATTTTAAGATACTTACTAGGAACTCAAAACTTAGGAATTTGGTATCCTAAGTTTAGCTCTTCATTTGAAATTATTGGTTATTCCGATTCTGACTTTGCAGGCTGTAGAGTGGAAAGGAAAAGCACTTCTGGAACATGTCAATTCATTGGAAATTCATTAGTTTCTTGGTCTAGTAGAAAACAAAATTCAGTAGCCCTATCTACTGCAGAAGTAGAATACATTGCATTAGGAAGTTGTGTGGCACAAGTACTTTGGTTAAAACAACAGTTGATTGATTTAGGATTATCTATAGGCACTATTCCAATTTATTGTGACAATACTAGTGCTATTTGCATTTCCAAAAATCCTATTCAACATTCTAGAACCAAACACATTGATATAAGGCATCATTTCATAAGGGATCATGTATCCAAGGGAGAAATTGAACTCACACATGTTTCAAATGAAAATCAACTTGCAGACATTTTTACAAAACCTTTAGCCTTTGATACCTTTAGTACATTAAGAATAAGGCTTGGTGTTATTGATTTGAATGCTTAAATAAAAATGTTTTTGCAACATTGATATTTATGTTTTCTTAGTTATTTGTCTTTGATTTTTGTTTTGATTTTTGTGATTTTTTGTGTGTTTTGAATGAGTTTATTTTGGAGTCTATGGTTTGTCTTTGCTTTCTGTGTTTTAAATGTTTTGTTTGATTTTCTTCAATTAAAATTCAAAAATTCAAAAATTTGTAGAAATCGTCCAGGACGAATTATTTTCGTACTGGACGATGTGTGAAAAATTCAGTTTACGCGAATTTTAACCATTTTGAGAGAAGTTTTAATGAAGTTCGTCTGTACGATCTTATAATCATCTAGGACGAAATTTTTTCTCTCTCAAACGTCAGGACGATTGAATGCAACGGTTGAGTGGATAAGGCAGTTTTAATTGTGAAGTTCGTCCGTACGAACTTTTGGTTCGTCCAGACGAACAGACGTCGTTTCATTGTAGGGGACGGTTTTCAACAGACATTAAAACGAATTAACTTTTTGATCGTCTGTATGAAAAATTTTCGTCTTTACGATCGGTCAAGTCAAAAAGCCTGTACGATGGGACGCATCGTAAATTATGTTGATGGCCTCCTACTTCAACCTTTTTGGCGGCATTCCTCCTCCTCCTCCAGAATAGTAAAGAATGAGAGATGAACTTCTTTGTGTTTGTTGTACTCGTGTTTTGTTTCTAAATGTTTTGTTGTGTTAGCTTTTTATTTTTAGTGTTTGTTTTTAGTTTGTCTTTATTAAAAAGTTCAGTGTATTTTCTTAGTAGTTTTAATATTATGAAATGAATATGTAATCCTTTTCATTAATATTAATGCATGTTGTACTTGATTCAAAATTGGTTTGTTTTGGAATGTGGTTAATTTTTATGATTTTCATTAGTCTTATTTAATCTTAATTGTGCTTAAATTAGAGTGTAATTTGAGATTAATTACATTAGAAAATCTAGTCTTTCTAAATTTAAAAGTTGTTTATAACTTGTTATAATTAGAACTTTTAAATTCATGTCTATTCATTTAGACTACATAAAAGTTAATATTATTATTACAATTTAGATGTTTTCTTATTTTGTCTTTCTTTGCTCAAGTGATATTTATGCACTTAGAAATATTTGAAATTTTAGATTATTGATTTTGGAAAGATTTGGTATCAATTACTCTTGAAAATTGTACAAAAAGTACAAAAAATCAAAAGAAATGCGCAAAGGTTCGCAAATATGAAAAAGAGGCACAAAATTAGCCCAATGTCAAAATATGCACAAAAATGTGCCAAAATTTTTGAAAAAAAGATGCGCAAAGCGCCACTTGTGGTAATTCTCTTCTTTCCAAACTCTTTCAATCTCTTAATTCAAATTGATCTTATGTTCATTTATATTATATTGAACTTTGAAATATAAAATTTTTATACATCTCTCTTGTAATGATTTTCTATATTCAAATGTCTAAATTGAATCATGTTTTTGATAAATTCTTCTTACTTACAATGTTATATCACTTCTTAAATTCTATGAATTTCTATGATTTACCTAATGTCATTAGTTTTAGATTGCATACCTTATACTAATCACCATTTAGATTAAATTTTCAAATGAATTTCATATAATTACTTACATTTCTCGTCTATTTCTTCTTCACTTTTTGTTGTTGTCAAAAAGGGGGAGAAATTATTGTGTTTGTATGATTTGTTTGTTTTGATTATTTTGTTTGCATTTTGATTTTGTGTATTTGACTTTGTGATTGTTTGTGTTAAAAATTTTTGAAAAAAAAAATATTGTTCTTTGCTTCAAAATGCCTCCTTATTTTCATGTATTCATCAATTCAGGGGGAGTTTAGGAGATATGAGATTTGTTTAAATTGAAACCATACAAATAATAATTGTTTTGCCATCATTAAAAAGGGGGAGATTGTTAGAATAGTTGCTATTTGAATGCTTTACATTTTTGCAACTTATGTAGTTTTGATGATTCCAAACATTATTGTTCAAATGTGTAGTTATCTCCTAACAATTTTAGAAGATTTGTATTTGCTCTTGTGTGTACTAACATTTCAGGAAAAATGAACTCCAGACTACGAAGACATCAAATCAAATTCAGAATGAGATACTTTGTAAAATTTGAAGTTTGTATTTCTTTGAAATTAAATTGAAATGGAGTGATTGTAATTGAGTGAATAAAAACATACACACATATATGGAGATCATAAAAAATTTATACTGATCGTACTGGACGATATCCATTCGTACGGGACGATCAGACAGTTATCTCCTATTGAGCACATGGAACGAATAGGAACTTGCTTCAAAATTTTTCTAAGTCCTATTCGTATAGGACGAATTTACAATCGTCCAGGATGATTGGTTCTCTGTAAAATTTTCATCCAGAAGAAATTAAATTATCGTCAATGGCGATTGGTCCTCTGGAAAATTTTTGTCCAGATGAAATTAATAATCGTCTAGGACGATCTGGTCTCTAGAAAATTTTTGTCCAGACGAAATTAAATTATCGTCCATGGCTATTGGTCCTCTGGAAAATTTTCGTCCAGACGAAATAAATAATCGTCCAGGACGATCGGTCCTCTGTAAAATTTTCGTCCAGACAAATAAATTTTCGTCCAAACGATTAACCGACTTAGAACGGTTTTCAGCAGTTTCTAGAACCGACCTAGTATTAATCGTTCGTACTGGACGAACCTAGTTCGTACAGGACGATCAGCTGTACGAAGTCATTTTCGTACACATATACAAATGGGGTCGTTTCAAATCGTTTAAGTAAAATCTTCCAGGACGATCCATAATCGTACGGGACGATCCACTGCGTACAGAATTGAATACTCGCAGTATTTGGGTGGTTTTTCTTATCTTTTGTATAAATAGTCCAAATTAGACTGCCACCCGATCTTTTTGTCATTTGATCTTCGTGCCTCTTGAGAGAATAGCCAAGGAGAGAGTGGAAGAGAGCATTCAAAGGAGGATTCCTACCATTGGAGCGAGAAGGCTTCACTTGTATTTCAAAGGTAAGAGTCTCTACTTGTGAATTGGGATTACTTCATTCTTTTCCTTTTTCCTTCTAGATTCTTGTGAGAAGATCTGTCAAGGATATCCGGTTTGCTGCCGACACTTGGAGAGTGTGAACAGCCAAAGGGTTCGCTGCCTACACTTGGAGAGTGTGAATAGCCAAAGGGTTCGCTGCCTACACTTGGAGAGTGTGAATAGCCGAAGGGTTCGCTGCCTACACTTGGAGAGTGTGAATAGCCGAAGGGTTCGCTGCCTACACTTGGAGAGTGTGAATAGCCGAAGGGTTCTCTGCCCACACTAGGAGAGTGTGAAAGGACGACGGTTCTCTGCCAACACTGGGGATAGTGTAAAAGGACGACGGTTCTCTGCCGCACCGGGGAGTGGTGAAAAGAGTGTGTTGTAAAGGCTTCTCCGCCTTGCTGTGGGTGCAAAAGGAGAGTCACTATTGGTATTAGTGCAATACTCAGAGGGTGCCTCTGGGGAGTGGATGTAGGTCTGGTTTTAGACCGAACCACTATAAATCTGGTGTCATTTACATTACTGTTTTTACGTTTCCGCATTTTAATTTTAGTTTTAAAAACTCTGTGGTTGAAAAATATTTTCTATAAAAATCTAAAAGAAACAATTTTATTTCGGTTCAACTTAATTTTAAAAGAGGGCTTAAATTTTTAAACTACCAATTCACCCCCCTCTTGGTAGCCTTGGGACATTCACTTCGGCTTAACAACCTAATTACTAGATTCAACAACACTTGATTGTGAAGCCTATATTATAGAAACTCATCGTAGGCTATTTACTATTTTCAAGGCCTACTATGTTGGTAAATGAGTTGATCATTGTGAGAATATTTGGGATTAATAATGATTTGTGGCATAAATGATCACAAAAATAATTTGAATGCAACCGACTACAATATAGATCACTAATCTGATCCTTACTCAACAATATTCTTCTAGTGTATTACAATCAATTTTTATGTTATATTAATTTTAATTTTGTCTTAAAATTATAGGGAAAAATATGTGAATAGGAATGATGATTTATGAAAATAAAAATAATTTTCTAGGATTTTTTTAAGGGAGTAGACCCAAATTTTATTCAAGAGAAAGGAAGATTACAATAGCCTCACAAAGCCAAAAACACATACTTACAACAAAAGAGTCCAACATTATGTAACGACTAGCTTAGAAGACAAAACACGTTGCATAAAAGGCCAAAACAATAAATGATGCTACACCCAAAAGGACTCAGTATGGCAATCCTGCACCCACCGAGTAGCGTAGAGACGACCATCCATTGGCGGAGTAAGCCACAAAGTAACCATCCAAATTCAATAAGCAACACCGAAAGGCAGGAAGATAACCATACTAACCACCAAGGTTGATAACTCAAGGCTAACCTGGGGTTAAGCAGAATTGCCTTATCATAGTCTAGCAACCAATAGAAATGCCAAAACAAGCTCAACATGAATCACTATTTTTTCTTAGATTTGTTTTTAGACCTTTTCCCAGCACCACTAGAAATAGCATGATCAGCAAATCAGCCTGCCATCCGGCTCTAAAGGATTAGAGGCTAAATCCACAAGACCATTGTTGATTCTTATTAAATCTTAATTAAGTTGTTAAACTTAAGCTAATGCCCAAGGCTAACTAAGAAGGGGGGGGGGTGAATTGGTAATTTTAAAAATTACTTCTTGGATTTAAATTTTGAAACCATTGATTTACGAAGCAAGTTAATTAGAGTTTTTAAAATAAAACTTTTCAACCACAGAATAAAAAACTTGTAGAAAAATAAGCAGTGGAAAAATAAAAGACACAAATGTTTATAGTGGTTCGGTCAAACACGACCTACATCAGGTATTGCATTATTACTAAAGTGACTCTTCTTTAACCCCCACAGTAAGGCGAAGAAGCCTTTACAAAACTCTCTTCCTCCAATCCCCGATGTGATAGAGAACTGTCATCCTTTCGCACCCTCCAAGTGTAGGCAGAGTACCTTCATCTTTTTACACCCTCCAAGTGTATGTAGAGTACCTTCTTTCTTTTATACCCTCCAAGTGTAGGAAGAGTACTTTCATCCTTTCACATCCTCCAAGTGTAGGCAGAGTACCTTCGTCCTTTCAAACTCTCCAAGTGTCGACAGAGAACTGTCATCCTTTCACACTCTTCAAGTGTCGGCAGAGATTTTTATTAGTAGATCCAAAGATGATATCATCAACATAAATTTGTACAATAAGTATATCCTCTACCATTTTCTTTAAAAAGAGAGTGGTGTCCACACTTTCTTTTTCAAAAGATCTCTCAAGTAGGAAAGTGCTTAACCTCTTATATCAAGCCCTAGGTGCATGTTTCAATCCATATAATGCCTTTTTTAATTTAAAAATATGATTTAGGTATTTTGAATTTTCAAAACTTGGAGGTTGTTCAACATAAACATTCTATTGAATTACCTCATTTAAAAAGATACTTTTAACATCAATTTGAAATAATTTAAATCCTTTAAAATAGGCAAAGGCTAATAAAACCCTAATTACTTCAAGTCTCGCTATAGGGGAAAAATTCTGCTCAAAATTAATCTTTTTCATCTGTTTATACCCCTTAGCTACAAATCTAGCCTTATTTCTAACAACAACTCCTAAGTCGTTCATTTTATTCTTGAATACCCACTTAGTCTCAACTACACTTTGATCCTTTGGCCTTATAATTAATTCCCAAACATCATTTCTCATAAATTGATTTAATTCTTCTTATATTTCCAAAATTCAAAATTCATCTGAAAGTACTTGATTTTTATTTGTGGGTTATATCATTGAAATAAAGGCATAATGATTGACTTCTTTGCTTAGGCCATGCCTAGTCTTAATACCCTTTCTAAGTTCACCTAAAATCAATTCCTTAGAGTGGTTTTTAGAAAATCTCAAATATCTAAGCAAGGGGTTTTCTAACTCTAAATTTTCTTCCAAATTAACTTTCTCAATTCTTTAGGAGTTAATTTCTATTTCAACCTCTTCCATATTTATCTTTTCTAAAATTTCAGATTCATCAAATATAATATGTGTGATCTCCTGAATTACAAAAGTTCTTTTGTTAAATACTCTATAAGATTTCCCAACACTATAGTATCCAAGAAAAATTCCTTCATCTGATTTTGGATCAAATTTTTCTAAGGCAAATTTTTCATTATTATGTATGAACACCTTACATCAAAAAACATGCAAATATAACAAAGTAGGTGTTCTCCCTTTAAGAAGCTCATAGGGTGTTTTATTTAATTTCGATATGATATTTACCCTATTTAGAACAAAACATGCAGTGCTAACCACTTCAGCCCAAAAATATTTAGGAAGTGAATATTCTGCCAATATGGGTCGGTGGCTATTATTAATATTTTATTCTTTCTTTCGACTACCCCATTCTACTGAGGGGTTCTAAGTGCAGAAAAATTATGATCAGTTCCTTTCTCTTTACAAAAATCCTCAAATTCTTCATTTTCAAATTCACCACTATGATCACTTTGAATAGTTAAAATCTCGCATCTTAGTTTCCTCTAATTCCAAGTTGAAACATTTCTAAACTCCTCAAATGATTCACTCTTATGATATAAGAATTTAACCTCAGTGAATCTAGAAAAGTCATCTACAACCACAAATTCGTATACCTTCCCTCCTAGACTTATAGTTCCAACTGGTCCAAAAAGATCCATATGTAAAATCTCCAAAGGTTTACTAGTTCTAAGATCCTTATTGAACTGAAAAGAGGACTTCACCTATTTTTCTAATTGACATACATCGCAAAGGTGATCCTTAATAAAGTCTAGTTTTGGTATACCTCTAACCAAATTCTTTTGGGTAATTTTTCTAAGATTTTTCATGCTAGAGTGACAAAGTCTTCTATGCCATAACCATGACTCATCAGAAATAGTTTTCAAATATAAACATTATGAGTTTTTATACAATTTAAATCTAGCATATAAATCTTGTTTACCCTTAAACCATGCAAAGCATTATTACTATTTAGGCTTAATATGTAGCTAGTAGGAAAAAAATTTATACTATATCCTTTATCACATAGCTGACTAATACTATTTAGGCTTCTTGTTGAATCTTGATTAGGTTGTTAAATCTAAGCTAATGTCCCAAGGCTAACCAAGAGGGGGGGGAATTTATAATTTTAAAAATTACTTCTTTGGTTTAAATATTGAAATCATTGATTTATGAAGTAAGTTAATTAAAGTTTTTAAAATAAAACTTTTTAACCACAGAATAAGAAACTTGCAAAAAAATAAGCAGCGGGAAAATAAAAGACACAAAGGTTTATAATTATTCGGTCAAACACGACCTACATCCACTCCCTGAAGCCTCCCACTTCAGGTATTACACTATTACCAAAGTAACACTCTTTTAGCCCCCACAGCAAAGTGGAGAAGCCTTTACAAAACGCTCTTCCACCAATCCCCGGTGCGTCAGAGAACCGTCATCCTTTCACACACTCTAAGTGTAGGCAGAGTACCTTCATTCTTTCACACCCTCTAAGTGTAGGTAGAGTACCTTCATCCTTTCACACCCTCCAAGTGTAGGCAGAGTACCTTCATCCTTTAACGCTCTTAAAGTGTCGACAGAGAACCATCATTCTTTCACACTTTCCAAGTGTCGATAGAGAAACATCGTCCTTTCACACTTCCCAAGTGTCGGTAGAAAACCAGATATTATCTGAAGATCTTTTCACGAGCAATCTAGAAAGAAAATAGGAATAGTGATAACCACAATTACAAGGAGATCCTTATCTTTGAGTAATATTGTGAACCCTTCACACTCCACTTATAAGAAATCTCTCTTAAACACTCTCTCACACTATCTCTTTCAATTTTCCATAAAAAATTAAGTAAACAAGACTCTCTTACGTTAGTTTTAAAGGACCTTTTATACAAAAGACACGAAAAACAATCTAGAAAATTAAATTTTTCAATTTAGAGCGTACACGATCGTATGTTCGTACGTATGAATAGCTCAAATACAAAAGCGTATTAACCTATTATGAAGCAGTACAAAATCATTTCATACCCGATCATCATCCGGTACGAATTAAGTTCGTTTGGGATGAACAGAAAAATATCCAAGTTTAGTTGTACGGAATGTCAGAACGAAATTAGCGAGAATGGACCAGAGACGTTCGTCCTGGTATGAACATGGGATCGTCCAGTACAATCTTCTTTTGAGAACAAAACAGAGGTGTTCGTCTCTGTACAAAATTTAATATCGTCTTGTATGATCTTCGTTTGAGAATAAAATAGAGGTGTTTGTCCCTGTATGAATTTTAAGATCGTCCTGTATGATCAGGACTTGAGAATGAACCTGAGAATTAGGAAAAAAATTTTCATGCATGAACAAAACCGAGGCGTTCATCCCTATATGAAGGTTTGATCGTCCTGTACGATCAGTTCTTAAGAATGAACCTGAGACATTTTTCCTTGTATGAAACTGGGATCATCCCGTACGAACCATACTTGGAAAAAAAATAATTTCATTTATGTTCGTTCCATTGCTCGTTGGAAAAAAAATAACTGATCAGATCGTCCCGTACGAAGTGATATTGTATAATACGATCTGTTTAAAAATATGAATTTTAAAACTCTCCCCCAGTGTGTATGTGTGCTTTATTACTCAATTATAATCACATGCTCTCAGACTCAATAAAATAAAAAATATAGACTTCAAACACAATAAACTCTAAACTGATCTTATTTTGAAGTCTTTAATAATCCAGAGTATGATTTCCCTGAAATGTTAGTACACACAAGAGCAAAATAATTCTTCTAAAATGTGTTAGGAGAAATAATAATCAAATCAATAATATTTGGAATCAACAAAAATATACAAGTTGTAAGATTATCAAATATGTAAAACTAAGTAGCAACTATCTCAACAACCATCATGTTCAAGAACATTAATAAAGCTTGGAGTCAGACTAACTGGCTTCAAAGAAATAGAAAAAAAAAATTCATCATCATCACCATTAGTGGGTGACAGAATTGGGGGTATAAACATGATTAACCAAGCAAGGGATAAGGCTCATGCACCCATATTAGTAGAATTCATGCCCATAGTATTCAAATTGGTACAAGAACCTTTCTTAAAACCACTAGAAACAACAATGATAATAAGATTACCATACACCCCATTAAAATCACCAGCATTAACATTATCAATATCCAAAACAATATGGCCCACAGAAACCAAAGCCACAAGTTCAATATCACAGCCTACAGTCCTTAGAATCGAAGTTTTCACCCAAAGATCAATAACATTTGGACCCTCCTCAACCTTCTCCTCATTAACAACCAATGAAAAGAAAACCAAAGCTTGACATTTAGCATTCCCAAAAGGATGAAAGTGCGGATTAGACATAGAAGCAGATGAACACTCACCTCTAAGATGACCAAGATGCTTACACGACTCACAGAAATCTGAAAAAATCTCCATTACACCTTTTGGATATACCCAGACTCCTCAGGCCCAAGCCAAATTGTATTCAAAAAGCTTTTAGTAATGTCCAGCACTACTAAAACTCGCGCAAGGGATAGCGTAGAACCAACAAAAGTGGCATTATCAACCTTCAAGGGTCGACCAAACATAAAACCCAAAGCGTGGAGGATGTGGGGAGAGAAAAGATGGGGTCTCAGATTGGGAAAGGACCAGATCGGAATCACCGGAGATTCAACACCGACATCCAGGAGTGGGGACCATTTAGTGAGTTTCATGAAACAATTATTCATCAAATAGGATCTATGACAAAAAACTCTACTATAATCTAGGTCATTAGAAAGTTTAATCAGAACGTCCGTCTGATCAAGAACCGTCAGAGAATTCGACATTAAGCTTCAAAGTGAAAAAATAATTTGTGAATTGCATCCAGTGAAGGACGTTGCATAGAAAAAAAAGTCAACCAAAGTAAATTGAAAATGAACAAAAAAAGCCCTAATTTCTAATTATGAAATCCACAACGAGGCTAAACCACAAAAAGAGCCTTGACGGAGCTTAGAAAAACAACCAGACGATGGAGAACCAGAAAGGGCATCAACAAAAGACCACGATTTAAATGAGCCATTCAAAAAATCAGGATCAACAACACGTCTAACCGCCATTCCGGTAGCTAATCGTTGGAGAAGGAAACAACGAGGCAGCCAAACCAGAAAGTACAGAAAAGAAAACAGAACTACAAGAGGAGAAATAAAACTTCCTTGCAACCTCCAGCATGAAGTGAGCTGAGATTCGAAGACGGAGAGCCCAAAAATCGCACTGAAAGAGTAGCTTCGGAGCTTTGCAAGAGATTTGTTTTTGAAATAATTTTCTAGGATAATATAATACAAAGGGAAGAAAATATATATAAGAGAGTACTTAATGACTCCTTCAGAATCACTTACATATATGGCACATATAAAAATATATATATATATATATATCCATTAGCCTAAATGTAAATATTGAACAGGGATATTTATCCTTATATCTTAATTAGAACTGTATTTAGTAAAACTAAAAAAAAAATATTATGGTTTAATCATATGTCAAAGATATTAAAAATAATTGTTACTAGTGATGCTAATTGTGATCACACGTGCGGCAATTAAGTCACGTGTATGATTAACAAACTTTCATTGAACTTTTAATGTGTTAACTAATCCAATAGTGGTTTGTGCATATTAATAATTTATTACTACTTTGTTACTAATTATTGATATACAAAATAGTCAAGTGAGCTATTAATTAAATAATAACTGATTATTTTATTAATTATCTGTTTATCAGATAAACTAAAAAAATCATTTCAAGCAATATGCTGCTAATTTTTTTTTATTTTTATTTTTTTGGGCCTTCCGACAGATCAGGTTCAAACCTGCTCTGACCTCCATTTTGGCCGTCAAAGAGAATTCCATTTAATTAAGTAATTAATTAATGTTTTAGTAATTAGATAAAAACTAATGCTAATTATTTTACAAAATCATCTCTCATTCTCTATTTTCAATAAATGACCTGACGGAGATCCAACGTGGACAATTTGGGTTCGAGTTGACTCATTTAATAAATGTCAGGTTCGTGTTTGAAAATTTTATCCACTTAATTGGCATGTCGAATTAGAGTTGACCTGCTAACCTGACATAGCTCAAATATGACCCATTTATTTATTATTCTTAAATTCTCTTACTTTCCGGAATACGCTTCTTATTTTTGATCAATTAACATAAACTCTGAAGTTTACATGTTAATTTTTTTTTATTTTGAATGAAATTAATTATCGGTTGAAGTCATCTATATTGTCAGTAGGCTAGGTTAAGGTCTATTTTTAACCCATTTATTAGGTAGGAAAAGTTTGGATTGATTGGATTCAAATCAAGCTAATTTTGAGTCAGACTCGAACTCAACCATTTAACCCGTTTTGACACCCCTTATCATTTAATAAATGCTCTGGTTCAAATTTGAAATTTTAATCCATTTAATCGGCGGGTCAGATTTGAGTTCCTACTTAACCCAAAAGTGACTCATTTATTTATTTATTCCTTAAATTATTTTATTTGTCGTAATATTCTTCTTATTTTTTATTAATTAACATACACTCTATAGTTTGTAAGTTATAAATTTTTTAATCAAAATGAGTTATCGTGTCTAATTCGAGTCATCCTGATTACCCGTAGGATAGTTCCAGATCTATTTTTTAGCTAGCTCATTTATTAAGCATAAAATTTTAGAAAAAAAGCATAAAATTTTAAACAATAATATCAATAATGAGATGCTTGACCTCAAAGCTCCAAAGCATTATTGGTATTGACCTATCCCACCACTCGATAAGGCTCATTTTGCTTCATTTTTAATTATTTTAAAACAGTAAAGTCAATATTAGCATTCCAAAAAAAGAATAGTTTTATAAAAAAATTAAACGAAATTAAAATTTATTTTAACAATTGCTTGACTAAAGCATCATAAAGCACCCTAATAATTTTAGAAATTACCATTCAAAAGGTGGGGTTTGTCATGTTTTGAATAAAAATGGTCACATTTGAAAAATAAAAGTCATAGTCGGCAAATAGATGTTGAATGGTCTTTGACAGCCTGTTAAGTAGTTTATTCATATTAAAAATAAATAAATAAATAAATTTATTATATATTTTCGTTGACTTTTTTAATTCATTCAACCTTCCAAACACACAAAGAAGGTCAACGCATCCTTCCTCTCTCTTGATGTGCTTTTTTTAGTCTAAAATGTCAAATATTTTCTAATAAATTACATTAAAAGAATAAATTTTTAAAATTTTGAAGAAGTAAACATAAATTATGGTATATTATTTTGAATTATTTTTCATCAAATGATTTAAATTGTTTAGCTATTTCTTATTTTTTTAAATGTTGATGAAGAAATTTTGGATAACCATCCCCCCCCCCTCTTTTTATTATCAGGAGTTGACTATAAATATGGTTAGAAAGAGGAGATATAATTGCGTAAGGTGAGTATATTAATTGATGATTTATGTTTTGTTAGGGACGACTTTTTATTACTTCTTAAAGCATCTTTAAAGTGCAAAAAAATTATTTTAAGACGCAGTAAGAAAGATGTCACAAACGAACATTAGATATCGCTAACAAAGAAAAAAAAATATATTTATTATATTAGTTGAGGAAGAAAAGTAAATGGAGAATGTGGTATTTCATCCCGTCACACCATCAGCTCATATGTGTAGAAAACAGAGAGACGAAAATACAAGAAGCTGGAAAGCTGAGAGAAAATAAATCTTGTAATTCATTACTGCTTCAGTTGTACATGTGGTTAATATATATAGATAATTCTATAAACTAGATACACGTGTTCTATTCCTATAGGAGGCAAGAAATACAATGTTTATTTTATTTCTGGTCTAATAGTCCCCCGCAAACTGAGGATTCTTGAGAGATCGTCAGTTTGGAGCGTAGAAAACGGAATCTGTTGGTGGACAACAGTTTTGCGAGAATATCGGCCACTTGATATGTAGTGCTGATTGGAAGCAGTTGAATGTTGTTAGTTTGAATTTGATCCCGAACAAAGCGTTGATCAATTTCTATATGTTTGGTTCTAGCGTGGAATACCGGATTGTTCGCCAAAGCAATTGCGGACGTGTTATCGCAAAAGAGATCAATTTTGTTGTCATGATTGATTCTGAAATCAGATAGCAGCCGCTTAATCCAAATGGTATCGGCTGGTGCAGCTGCCAATGCCTGATATTCAGATTCAGTTGATGATCGAGAGGCTGTACTTTGTTTCTTGACGTTTCAAGAAACTAGAGTGTCTCCCAGAAATGTGCAAAATCCCGATTTAGACTTTCTGGTTTCTTGATCTCCTGCCCAGTTAGCATCCGAAAACGTACAGAGGTGTAGCGATGATTTCGTGATAGGTAATCCGAAATCAACAGTTCCGTGAATATACCGAAGCAATCTTTTTAACAGGTAGGAGTGAGTACTGTTAGGAGCATGCATGTGCTGTGATAAGATGTTGACGACATATGCTATGTCGGGGCGAGTGATAGTTAGATATTGAAGAGCACCAGTTATCCTTCTGTAAATGTGCGGTTCAAATAATGGAACGTCTATAGCAATGTTATCAGGCAATTTTGTGCAAAAGGGATTAGCGAGGGGGTTGCAGTTACTGAGATTAACTTGTTGAAGAATAGATTTTGCATAGGAGGTTTGAGAAAGGAAGTACTTATATGTAGATGATATGATCTTGATGCCAAGAAAGTGGTGTGCTGGGCCAAGTTGTTTCAACAGGAACCGTTGTTTGAGTTGATGGAGCAGATGTTCAATTGCAGGTTTGTCATTGCCAGTGATCAATATGTCATCCACATAAACTAGAACATAGATGCGGACCGTTGTTTGATGAAAAATGAGAAGGGATTGATCCGCTTTGTTGTGTTGGAAACCAATTTGGAGAAGATAATTGGTGAATGTCGTGAACCACTGTCGTGGAGCTTGTTTTAGATCATATATGACCTTGCGTAGAAGACAGACGTGGTTATGATGAGTAGTGTCTTTGAACCCCTTTGGTTGCTTCATATAGACGGTTTCATCAAGTGTTCCGTACAAGAACGCATTGGTGACATCCAGTTGTTCAACCTGCGATCCATAAAATATAGCAATTGTAAAAAGAATTCATATTGTGGGAAGTTTGGCTACCGGACTGAAGGTCTCTTTGTAGTCGAGACCGTGTTAATGTATGTTCCCTTGAGCCACTAACCGAGCTTTGAATCGGGCTATTGAGCCATCTGAGTTGAGCTTAGTTCGGTATGTCCACTTACAACCTAGTATTAAGGCGTTGTTAGGAGATGGTACAAGTTCCCAAGTGCCTTGCTATTGCAGGGCTAGAAATTATGATGCCATTGCTTTCCTCCAATGTGCACTTTTGTTGGCTTCATGATAGGTGGACGGATTCTGAACTGGAACAGATTCAGTTTCTATGTGGGCTAAGTTAAATATTCGACTTGGTTTAAGAGATCCAGTTTGAAGGCGCGTAATCATGTGATGTTTGATGGGTTGGTTGTGCACAGGAGAGACAGAGGTAGATGTAGTATTATTAGCAGAACTACGATTGTCATGAGGTTGTTTGTGGCTTTCACACGTTTGTATGTCAGGTGCTATGACAGTTGCATGTGTGGATGAAGTATTGGCTGTAGTAGTGGACAGAGGAACGAATATTGGCAGAAGCAAAGCCGGTGCAGTTTCAGTTGCTTGAGAAAGATCATTGATCCCGTAATGCTGAAATGGAAAGGAAGTTTCGTTAAATTGGACATGTCTCGAAATAACCATACGATTGGTTTGAATATTCATGCACTTATATCCTTTTTGAGTGTCTGAGTATCCCATGAATACATTAATTATAGATTTGGGATGAACTTTGGTTCGACCATGAGGTGGAGTTAGAGTAAAGCATTCACATCTGAATGTTCTCAGATGTTCGTAAGGCCGTTTTGTGTTGAACATCAGCTGCAGAGGAGAAATGGAGTTTGTATTAGTAGAGGGCAGTCTATTTATAAGATAGGTTGCCGTGGAAACAACATTAGCCCAATACGTATGAGGCATGAATGTCGTGTGCAGCAGAGTTCTAGTAGTCTCCGTGATGTGCCTATGCTTTCTTTCGGCTATCCCATTTTGCTCCGGCGTGTATGGACAGGACGTTTGATGTAGAATACCTTTTGATTGAGTGAATATCTTAAATTGACTATTAAGATATTCCCTTCCACAATCAGTGCGTATTGCCCTGACTTTCTTGTTGGTTTGTCGTTCAATAAACGTAATAAAGTTCATGAAAGTTTTAATGACATCAGATTTTAACATAGTAGGAAATTGTAATATCAGTTTTGCTCCAGGTTTCGTCCGGGACGAAGTTGGATCGTCCGGGACGATCGGTACAGGTTGTGCAGAAAATCAGTTTTGGTTGTATGATTCGTCGGGACGAAAATTGGATCGTCTGGACGAAAATTCTCCCGAGGACCTGTCGCCGGGGACGATGATGAAAATTTCGTCTGGACGAGGATTTTCCAGAGCACACATCGTCCGGGACGAAGTGCGATCGTCCAGGACGATCTGAGCATTTCTTAAGGGAAATGAGATATTTTGAAGAGAGAGAAAAAGAAAAATAAAATATCAGATTTTGATCCGAGGAGAGAGGAAGAAAAAGAGAAAAAAGAAAAGTTGATTTCGGGAAGCCGCGGGTCCGTTTTCGTTCGTCGAGACTGTTGAGGATTTTGCTGTACGCAAGGTAAGGCACATTCCGCCTTTCTCAATTTTCAGAACCGTCGAGTTTGGCGGTATTTTCTGTCCGGATTTCGTTTCCGTTACCGATTTTCGTCCGTAACTTTTGGTTGATTCAGTTTTTACCGCGTAACTTTCTGTATATTGTTGAAGTGCCGAGTGTGCAGTTTTTGGTTATTTTCCGAAGATTTTTGTCCGGGTATTTTTGATTCGGCAGCGTTTTCAGTTGATTACATTTTTCTGTGAATCCGTAAATTCTCTGTGCAGTAGAATAAATGTTCTGGAATATGATTATCTATGTTCTGTGCGAATTTGGTAAATTTTCTTTGCAGGAAATTTTGTGTAAATTCCGTCTACTGCCGTTGTGCTGCCCGATTTTTGTCTGATTTCTGATTTGCCCGGATTTCTTCTGAATTGAAATGCTATCTGTATGTGCTATAAAAAGGGAGTTATAAGGGGCCTGGATCCTATGAGATTCAGTAAGTGTCAGGGAAATCTGAAATGAGCTCAAATCTGAAAATCTGATATCTGTTCTGTTCCGGATCCGATGAATTCTGTTCTGGTGCTGTAAGCACATCTGTTCTGGTGCTGTAAGCACATCTGTTCTGGTGCCGTGAGCACAAAGGGAGTTATAAGGGGCCTGAATCCAAAGAGATTCAGTTAGTGTCAGGGAATTTAGCTATTAACTATATATCTGATATCTAATTTGATCTGATTCTGCTTTCTGTATCCGTTCTGTAAGCGATAATAAGTTCCGTACGATATGATTTGATCTATCTGATTTGATATGATTTCGAATTCAGTATCTGTTCGGTAAGCAATTCTGATTTCTGATTTTGTTAATGTGATATGTCTGATTCTGTCTTGTTTCTGATACGATTTCTGTTCCGTACAACTCTGTTAATTCTAACTCTGACTTTCTGATTTCTGTATAATTCTGACTCTGTTGATTTATTATGTTTTGTTTGTACTCTGAATCCGTACGACTCTGATTCTGATTTGATACCCATCCGTATCTGTTCTGATTTTATTCTGTTTCGTTCTGATATGTCCGGTTTGACAATCTGTACGATTCTATTCCGATTGCTGATCTGAATTTCTGTCTGATGAGTTTGGTTTTGAATTCTGGAAGTTTTGATTGGAGGTTTGTTGCTTTGCTGAGCTGTTGAGCTCACTCTTGTTTTCTGGTGATTTTCAGGTTCTGGGAAAGGGAAGGAAGTCCAGGAGTAGATTTCTAGTCTGATTCGTATAGTATTGTTGTACCTTTTGATTTTTGTACAGTCATGGCTTTCTGTCTGTCTTTCTTTCTGTTCAAAAGCCATGCACTGTATTTGAAGATGATTGTATTTGAGGAAAAGACAAGATAGATGTTTGTTCGCTGTATTTGGTGATTTATAGTAGCTCTGTTGTTCTGTGTTTGTGTGGCCGTTTTGAGAATTATTTGGAAGATTCAGTTCCGAAACCAATTCCCAAACCAGATCCTGGTTAGTTTGTTTAGGCTGGTCGCGATCCGGTTTGGGCGGGATCCGTCCCCGTCGAATCGGGTCGTGACAGAAATAACCATGTGAAACGAGAAAAATCATCAATGAAAAGTACATAATAGTGAAATCCCTGATGAGAGGGAATGGCGAAGGTCCCCAAGCATCAGAATGCACAAGCTCAAGAATGTTTCTTTTTCAGTTAGTAGAGTTAGGAAATGGTAATTTTTGACTTTTGCAAGTCTTACAAGAACTACAAGAAAACCGAAAAGTTGGTATATGAAGATTAGCATTGCTGTTGGAGATGTTCCGGATGACTTGGTAATTTGGATGCCCAAGTCTATTGTGCCAGTCATGAGCGGTAATGGAAGATGTGTACAGTGCTTTGTTCCCTACGTCTTGCTATTTGGATGAGATCCTATATAACCCATTTTTACTGATGCCTTTGAGAATCTGCTGATTGGTAAGAAGATCCTTAAAGACAAAACCATTTTCATCAAAAGTTATTGAGATATGATTATCTTTCACTAAATTAGAAATTGAAAGTAAATTATGAGAAATAGTAGGGATATGTAAGAGTTTGGAAAGATGTAACTTATGGGTCGGGGTGGGAAGAATGCCCGTGCCCGAATGAGCGATGGGTAACGTTCTTCCATCCCCGATAGAAATGATGTCGGAACCTCGATACTCTTTGACGTTATCAAGATTGTCTATAGTGTTTGTCATGTGAGAAGAAGCTCCCGAGTCAAGATACCAATCGTCTGTGGAGAGCTCGGTAGTCGATAGCAGAGCATTGTTTGTCTTGGTCTGGTTGTTCACTGGAGTGTAATTGGGGTTGAGACGGTGCCAACACACATCAGCAGTGTGGCCTTTCTTCATACATATTTGACAAACAAGAGTAGATGCAGAGTTTGCGCGATGTTGAAGTGCCAGACGGATATGATCGACCGCGTCTGCGTCTGGATCGACCTCTGTTGGTGTAGAGCGCAGTTTGGTTGTCCACCGTTACCGAGTGCTTTGATGCATCGGAGTGGATGCGGATTTGTTCACTAATGAGTGAGGCATAGAGATTGTCTAAACTTAGCGGAGTTTGCATTGTTCTCACAGCGATCTTGAACGAGTTATATGCGACTAGAAGCCCGTTCAAGATATGATGAAGAATGTCCTCAGAGTCAAGTTTTGCACCGGCATACGTAATTTGATCAACGAGTTTCTTGATCTCGGTAAGATATTGCATCATAGAGAGGTTGTTCATTGAAATGTTTAGCAGTTCGTTCTTCAGCTGAATTACTTTGGATCGGTTTGTCGATTGAAACCAGATTTGCAGAGTTGTCCAGATTTCAGATGTAGACTCGAGATGCACTACATACGGAAGGATTTGCAGAGAGATAGTCGCACAGATGGCCGCCGCCAGGTTCTGATCCGTAACCATCCATTTGTTACGCCTGTAGTTGGGATCTTGATTTTCTGGATTTTGATCGTGAGAGGGCATCGTCGACGTTGCCGATGGATCCATAAATGCTTCGAAACCATTCGCCTTGAGCAGCTTGTTGATTTGATTGCTCCATATCGGATAGTTTTCCAATGAAAGGGGATGAGGAATTAGAGATTTGAGATTTTATATAACGAAAAATTTGAGAGAAGGATTGATAAGAGATTTTTCAGTGACAACACCTGAAACGTTGCCGGTGTTGGAGTAGGAGGCGGAAGCCGAGTTCGCCAAGGATTTCCTCAAGATGAACCTACTTCTGATACAATGTAGAAAACAGAGAGATGAAAATACAAGAAGAAAGCTGGAAAGCTGAGAGAACAAATCTTGTAATTCATTACTGCTTCAGTTTTACATGTGATTAATATATATAGATAATTCTATAAACTAGATACAAGTGTCCTATTCCTATAGGAGGCCAGAAATACAATGTTTATTTTATTTCTTGTCTAATAATATGCAGCTCATCTTGATCTGTTGGTTGAGAGCTTTGACTATCATTATAAG